>CM042025.1:10476250-11077500 GCA_023525975.1 Smallanthus sonchifolius
CAAGTTACTTTCATCATTTCATTATCACTTTTCCATTTCCATTATGGCACGTAGGCCATAACTTCATATCCCAAAGGATACGAGATCATAACTCCATAACTAATCTATCCATTATGGTACTTAGACCATAACTCCATATCCACTCTATCCATTATGGTTCATAGACCATAACTCCATATGCATTCTATCCATTATGGTTCATAGACCATAACTCCATATCAACATATCCATTATAGTATAAATACTATAACTACATTCCTTCAATTATGCATACAATTTCATGCTCATTCATACCACATAACTAATTATGCAACTTTACACATTATACATACAACCTTGCATAAAATTCATTTATCCCCGTTTCATTTATGATCAACACATGATCCATTTCCATTATAGCTTAACACTATAACTACATTCATTCATTGTACATACTAAATCATTCACAATTTATCATATCGTAAGAATGTACACAATCACATAACACATAATTCACAACATTCACCATTTATCATCAATACTAAGTAAGTGCATAGGCACTTACCTTTCGGGTTAGAAGATCCCGCACCGCTCTCAAGCTTTGCAATTTGATTACCTAAACACATTCGCCTAGTTTAGTAATCTAACATATACCGACATTTCATTACAATTGAGTTCACAACCCAATTTCCCAATTCCAACCCAAATTGACCCGTTTGGGTTATCCTCATAGCCAAACACCCTCTTTCACCACAAACTCACCTACTTGAGTTTAATTAACTTAATCTTAACACTAATTCTTCTTACAAAAATTATTATTAAGTTAATTTGGTGTTTGTTCAAGTGTCTAGCATCTTAAAAACACTTAATCTTCATTAATTCACCATTCTAGCATCATGATCCAAACACCCCCAATTTCCACCATATGAACCCTAACTTTTCAAAATCAAAATCAAAATCAAAGGGTTCTAGGATGTTAATCATCATTATTTAACTTTAGTTTAGCTAGATTATCAACAATCTAACACCATTTCATCACATGCATACATAATTTTGGATTTCACCCAAAACCCACAAAGAACACATACATGGTGAAATCAAGAGGAAGAGAATCACTTACTTGATGTTAGGAAGGTATTGTGTGAGCCAAAACCTTCACTAATCAAGCTTCAATTGCACGAAAATGGCTTCAACACACTTTTATCTTTTCTTCCTCTTCTCTTGAACGACCAAACAACCAAATGAGGTTTATTTTGACTTTTGCTAGTCAATATGGCAGATTTTGCCATTTACACTTTTGGCCCCTTAACTTCCATTTCACTCATTTCATCCCATAGTTAGTTAAAACTAACATAACTTCATTATTAACTTGAAACCCACTAATTTCAACTTATTTCATAAATATTATTTTCACCATAATATTTATTAAAATGCTTTATTTATTTGAAAACGAAACCCGGATTTTAGTTCATTACATTAATATACACTGGCCATCTGCAATTGACCATTACGCTACTTCTTTGTTTCCATTTGATCACATTTATGATTAACATTAAAACATTCACCCTAATCGGACTCATTTAAAACGTTACTTACTTCACACAACTGATGTTTTGGCTTCGAGTTACCCGTACTGGCATCCGTCACTTGTTTCCATTCTCAGTTTAAGTTCAGACATTGGGAATGTCTGAATCTCTCAAACTATTGCTCTAATACCAACTTGTAAGGCACTGAATCCCGGTAGACCTCACGCATTGGATTTACTCATTAACATATAGTTCTTAAACATTTAATTCATTAAAGTAGAAGAAACCATTCATTACATTACATAATCTTGTCCGAATGAATTAAAACATTGTCATAAACTATTTATAATTTGAAACATAACATATCAGAATGCCAGATCTTTGAAGTCGGGTAACTTTCTCTGCAAGCCAAGCATTCCCCATCTACCTTCCAACCTATACTTATCCTGATGTGCATTCTAAAAGTCAGTTAATATTGAGTGAGTTCTAACTTTACATAAAACATACATTTAATAAAAGTAGAATAATTTACACATACATAACTTCAGTGCTGGTAAAGGCAAAACTTTTACTGTTCATTACTTTCAAGTCATACATTATATGTCTAATCCGTGCCATAACATATCATTGAAAAACTTATCACGAAGAACTTATCACAAAGACTTATCATACAGACAGACTCATCACCAAGACTTATCACGCAGACTCATCATGAAGACTTAACAAACAGACCCATCACAAAGAGCTTATCACGAAGATACCTATCACGCAGACTCATCACAAAAAAGTTATCACGAAGATGCTTATCATGAAGATTCTTATCACGAAGATGCTTATCACGAAGATTGAGGTTATGTTCCCGCAACAACATAACATCATAACATGACATACACATAACAACATAACAGCATAGCAACATAGCAACCGTTCCCATAGGAACCCTTTCCTTCCCTTCCTAGATATAAACAATGTAATGACTTATAAAACACAGACCTTCTTCTTTTATTAAAAACATTCTTTAACTTTCGTTTATTTTCATAAACATCCTTACTTGTATAAACATTCGTTTGCCTTTCTTTAAAACTTCTTTCGCTATATTTACTACCACACATTTATAGTAAGCACTTTAAACAATATGCAAAGGGGATCTAGAACTCACCTGATTTTTTGTAACAAATTTGAACTCAAATGTCTAGGCTAGGTCACATGTTAAACGATTTGCATAAAAAATCAACACGCGAAATCTATCAACTTTGGCTAGTGTCACCTGACACTAGTGTCGTGGACAGTGTCACACAACAGTGTCGTGGACAGTGTCGAAGGCTAGTGTCGCCATAACTTTCATTGTGGACTCAGTTTCGCCCAATCATAGTGTCACCATCGTCCAAGGCCCCGACTAGTGTCACCTGACAAACTAGTGTCACCATATCAAGCGATCCAATCGTCGTTTTGACCCAAAATCATAACTTTTTACGTCCAATTCCTTTATCTAGCTTCCATGACGCTATATCTATACTTTTTGGCCATTTAACACGTAAAAAAATATACTTTGAGGATAAAACCCTAGTTTTCCCATGAAACCCATTTCATATCCAAAACTGTAGATTATGTCTCGATTCTTACCTGAAAATGTGCTGAATCTTGTACTCTATCGTCCCCAATGATCTACCACAGCAATAGAAGCAAGAATAGTGGCAAAGATGGTGTTTCTTGCACTTTCTCTCTCTAGATTCTCTCACTTTCTCTTTCTAAGGTGTGAAGATAAATATGGTAAATGAGAGGGAGTAGGGAATGGCGGCTAAGGTTATAGGCTCCTCCTCCCTTCCTCTTGTCGTCTTGACCATCTTACCAAATCCCCCCTTCGTTCTTTATTTCGTCACCTCAAAACTTGAAACGGTTATGTCGGTTTTCGAAATGTTACATTTTTCCAAATAGTTTTGGTTCAAATTTTGTATGAGACAAATATGTAGTAGTTGGGCGTGTGAGTTTGTTTCTAAAAACTAAGAATTTTATTTAATAATAGTGTTGTAAAACTCGGCCTAGGAGGCCGAGTACTCGTTAGGGTACCGAGGCGCATTTCTTCAACTCGGTCAACATTACTCGGATTCGGTCCAACTCGGGTCAACTCTGTCAAACTCGGATTTTCGCTGTTTTTATCCTATTTTTGTTGTTTACACCGATTTTTGCTGTTTTTCCACCGATTCTTGTTAGATTTTTGTTGTTTTTCACGGAGATACATTTGAAGACAATAATTAAATGATTACTATGTCTATAATATTAAAGAATGAATATCAGTTTTTGAAATACTTAAGTATTTGAACATGTACCCTTTTGATTTATATTGATATTCACGTATTTTGTTATAAATATTAGTAAACTTATGATATTTGACATATATATAATTTCTCAAAAATTAATTTCTTTGTAATTTACCATGTCCGAGTACTCCCCACCTAGGCCGAGTACTCGCAACTCCCAGTCGACCGACCTGGCGGGGCCTAGCGACTTCTGCAACCATGTTTAATAACACAATTAAAACAAGTGAAACAAGTGCTTAATTACCATCTTGTTCTTTATTAAGATCGTTCAAACATATGCGAATGAATGACTTTATTACAGATGCATTTTTACTAATTTGATGGATGCTACATAAGATATTAACTCATTTAAATCTCTCTGTTATCTTTAACAACTTTTAACCCTTTGGTAAGTGCAATCAAACACCACTCATGTCAATATCATAAACAATTGAAGAAAGATGAACGCTAAAGAGGATATTGGTATATAGAGTGGAGTTATCATAAAACGTTGAAGACAAGAATATATATAGTGGAGTTATCTTAAAGCGTGGAATTGGTATACAAAGTGGGTTATCTTATTTATACAAAGCGAATGGGTTTGTAAACATTGGAAAGTCCATACCTTTATTGGTGCAAAAAGCTCGAATAAAAGAAATTGAAAGAGCTAATGATTTTGGTTACATGAGTGGGCAAAAGATTTGAAGTGAAAGTTGTTAGATGTTCTTCTTCAAAGGCTCATTTTGCTCAGTGGTGGTCCAAGCTTCCTCATTATGACATGCTAATCTTTGGTTACATGAGTGGGCACAAGAGAATGAAGAATTGCAATCATCAAGTACGAAAGGAATATTTATAACTACTTTCCTTTTTCCTAAAGTTGTTAACTAAGAATAAGAATAACAATATAATAATAAAGATTAATCATTCTATTGTTAGACATGTGATATCGGAACGGGTCTTCCAAACATTAAAGTAACTCTAGAGTAAATTACAGTTTTCTTTCTTTATGTATGTGTTAACTTGAAACTTTCTTCCTTTAACTTCATTAAATATAAAAGGTGTACTTGAAGTACATATGTTGTCACACTTTTCACTAACTTCTGTTATTTTTTTATAAAATAACTATTTTATCCTTACAACTAAAGAACAAAATATGTAATTAATTTTCTAAATTCTTTTCTATTTTATTATTTTTCTTTCTTTTCTTTTATTTTATTTTATTTAATTTATTTCTTTTTATTTTATTGTTTGTAGCACTTTTATTTCATAAATTGTTATAAAATTTATTCTTTAGTTAACTTATTTAGTTTGTAGAAATATATTTTTTATATTTTCGTTTGCTTCATTAAAAGTTATTCATTTTCTCATTTATTATTATTATTATTATTATTATTATTATTATTATTATTATATTTCAAACAAATTAATTAACCATTTTAGGGGGTGTAAACAAGCATACCCGAGCAGAGCTCGACCTGGCCTAAGCTCGATCTTGGCTTATTTAACTTAAGAAATATCAAGTTTGGTTCACGAGAAAATAAATGCTTAATTAGGGGTGTAAATGAGCCTAGTTGCTCGTGAACTACTCGAGATCGACTCGCTAAAAAATGATATATATATATATATATCATTTTTCATATTTTTTTTTGTTCTTTGATTCCCTAGATACGTCTCATGTTATCTAGATTAAAATATTGTTCACAAAAAAAGAAATGTTTGCGGTAGCAACCACTCTATCCTTTGGGATTAAAAGAAATGTTTGCACATATCTCACTCTTCTCAAACCTTACCAATAGCTCTGCTAGTTGTTGGTTTATTTAACAATTCGATCTCGAGTAACTCACGAGCGGCTACGCGCATTTACACCCACAATTAATCATTTATCGAACCGTGCTTGAAGTCTCGTTATGTTAAATGAGTCGATATCGAGCTTAGCCGAGGTCGGGTTCCGCTGGGCTAGGCTCATTTACACTCCTAAATTGATTAATTTTTTTGTTTGAAATAAAATAATAATAAATGGAAAAAGTAAACAATTTAATCAAACAAAAGAAAATAAATAAATTATAAAAAAGATAAGAAAAAATGTATTATTATAAAATAAATAAGTTGATTAAATAATTAATAAAATTTTATAAAATAAAAGTGATAAAAAGAATAAAAGAAAAAGAAACTAAAACAAAGAAAAGAATAAAAAAAAATAGAAAAGCACCCTACCGATTAGTTTCAGATAGATTTGACGCTAGGAGCCCCGCCCGTTGCGAAAGCACCCTATCGATTAGCTCCATAAAAAATGAAAGAGCTGATGACTCAGTTGGAAGACAAGTTTCGGGTGATCGTGGACCGACTAACGAAAAGCGCTCACTTTCTGCCAATAAGCGAAATGTTTTCATCAAAACATTTGGTAGAATTGTTCATAAAGGAGATCGTGGCTCGTCATGGTGTACCGGTGTCTATTGTTTCGGACAGAGACACGCGGTGCACGTCACGGTTTTGGAAGAAGTTTCACGAAGCGATAAGCACTAAACTAACATAAGCACAACATATCATCCTCAAACGGATGGTTAGTCCGAAAGGACCATTTAAACCTTGGATGACATGCTTTGTGCTAATATTATCGACTTCGGTGGTAGTTGGGACAGCCATCTTCCATTAGCAGAGTTCTCATACAACAACAACTATCACTCGACAATAGGCATGCCGCCTTTTGAGATGTTGTATGGTAGGCGATGTAGAACACCGCTATGTCTGATAAGTTTGATCAGATCAAGGCGCGCGTGAAAGCCGCGTAAGATAGACAATAATCTTATGCCGACAAGAGGCGAAAATCCCTTGAGTTCCAGGTCGGGGACTTTGTACTATTAAAAATATCTCCCTGGAAAGGGATAATCTGTTTTCGCAAAAGGGTAAAGTTAAGTCTGAGGGTCGTCGGATCATTTAAAATTGTGGCACGAGTTCGCGAAGTGGCATATAGACTAGAATTACCTGATGAAAAGAGTGGGATTCATCCTACATTTCACGTGTCACACTTGCGAATGTGTTTAGCTAACAACACAGCTAACGTGCCGCTATCGGACATCGAGATTGATAACCGTCCGAATTATATTGAGGAGCATGTGACTATACTTGATAGAAAGGAGTAACGTCTACAAACCAAAGTGATTCAACTAGTTAAAGTACATTGGAAGCCTCGAAATGGTTTCGAAGCTACATGGGAAAGTGAAGAAAAAATGAAGGAGTCCTACCCGCGATCAACTTATGACATGTTTCGAGTATGAAACCTCTTGTAAGGAGGGTAGACTTGTAACATCCATAAAATCCCGACACATGCATTTTGGGCCAAGAAGAATAAGCGTGAAAGATGGTGGGCTAGGATGGTACCGGGCTTGGGCCGAAAATTACAAGGAAGTGTGAAGGGTTAAACCCTAGCCTCCTCTTGATCAGCCTTCACTCCCTTATTTCACCTAAAGTTTCTAGAGAGAGAGCATTCTTGAGATAAAAAGTTTCACTGATCTTCAAGGTTTGCTCCAATCTATGTCTCCATCGATCTAGAAGAAGAATCCATGAAGAACTGCAACTTTGAGGTAAAGATCGAACCTAAAACCTCTTATTTCAGTTTAATTGGGTTCTGGGGTAAAACTAAGGTTTTGATCTCAAAATATGGGTTTTCACGTGTTAACGGCTATTTAAATTCCAGATCTAGCTTTATGGAAGCTAGATAAACATTTTGGACGAAAAAAGTTACAAACTTGGTTCGAAAACGGGCCTGTTAGGGTTTTTGTTCTTGTGGTGACACTTAAGGCGACACTACCTCTGGTGGCGACACTAGTCAGGGAAGAAAGGTGTGGATCCCGAGGTCTGCCAATGACTGATAATTCTATTCAGTGGGCGGCACTGAGAGTGTCTCCACAACCATGTGGCGACATTAGGTGAACGACACTAAGTCTAACGACACTATGTCCGGAACACAAGTCCTAGCGACACTGATAGTGTGTCTGGCGACGCTGACCATGTGCCTGGCGACAGTAACCATGTGCCTGACGACATTAGGTTAGGCGACACTAGCCTAAAAGTTAATAGACGTCTAGTTCAGGTTTACGAACAGAGAATCAAGTGAGTCAAGAATCTCTATTTACTTGTTTTTAGGGTGATATGCATACTCACACGAAACGTTTACAAAATGATGATTTATTGAAAGAAACGGTTACGAAAGATAATGTATTTGAACTGGAATGTTTACGAAATGAAAGGTTTATGAAATGAAAGGAATGGTTTATGAAACAAGTATGATTAAGAAATGAAATGTTTACGAAAGAAATGGTTTATAAGATGAAAGAAAAGGGTTTGCAAATGAATGATATGTTTTACGAAAAGAAAAGGGCAAATGTTTTTATGAACTCACTACAAATCTAATCTGCTAAGAGAAAGAATTGACAGATATGACGTCTGGAGGTAGCGATTCAGTCCATGTGACTGAACCTATTACAAGCGTTATGGTGGTTTATAGATGTAAGAGCCATAGGGTCATAAGCACAACAGGGGCAGTGCATTGGTGGCATGTCAATGGTTTTGATGTTGTACAACTGTGAATAGAGTAAGGATGGTGATGTGTGTTTTATATGTAGATAAAAATATAAATATATATATATATATCCTTGGCAACGACACCAAAAACTTGATAGCGTAGTTTTAGTAATAAATATATTCTATTTGGAGGTACACAAAATCAGGTTTTAAATTTATAAATTTAAATGATAATTACTTCAACTAAATACACACACAATAGGCAAGTGTACTTATCGCAGCGTAGTAAAGTATGGGTAAGAACCAAGTATCGAACCATGGACATGGATCCCGTACTCAACCCTCGCTATTGTGTAACTAGGATAATAAGTTGGAAAATGGGTTTTGTTTTAAAAGAAAAATAAAAAGGGTAGAAATGTAATTAGAAGTATTATCATGTTTAAGGTGTTACTCTGGTTGTTATCCCTTGTTAATTAATGATATATTTAAAGTAAGGTTGGTCATAGTTACTAGTACTAACCCTTTTGATAGGAGAGTTAGTATTTCGTAACGGAACAGTGGATACGGTTGGCCAACTGTTCCTTAATGAATATAACGGACCCTAAACGGGGTCTCAAGTCCGTCGGTATCTCACAATTCATTATTCGGACTAAGATTATCCAATGACTGACATACGTCATGTCTTGTAACTACCTTTGGAAAGTCGGAATGCGCAACTCCCTCCAGAGCTACTTTATGAACGCTCGGACCTAACAAATTATGTTCTTAAATAGTTGTCTTTACTTATAATATTATTTTAAATAAATAAAACTTTCATTCTCAAGATCAAACCCCTAGAAGTCCTCTACAAGCCGACACGAGAGAAGTAAACAAATACCGACACAAACCGCCCGGTCTGTTTAGGGCTCAAACGGCCTGCTGAATACCCAAACCTCCAATCAACCCATAATATTAAACATATACTAACTGGCCATGCTAGTACCAAGATTTGTATATAGACCGTGCAAACATCGAATAAGCTTCCCAAACAAGAAGTCTTGCTTGAGTAACTCACAAGATTTAAGATTATTAGATTGGTTTAAAGATCACTTATTCTTGTCTTTTTAAGATAACACATAGTAAAGACTTTAAAAACATAACATACTAAAAATAATTCATTAATTAATTAAAGTTCAACCAACTCGAGCAACACAAGAGAACTAGCCATGAATGACCATACAAGTGACTCTACTAACCCTTAGTTAATGTGTGAAAGTGTTCCAACACCAAGGGAGAGTGGGTATAGGTTGTCTCTTGCTTGCTTGAACAAGAAGGATCGTTTCGTATTACAAGACTAAAAACATAAAATAAACAAAGGAAAAGCTAAAATGGACCAAAACCGAGAAAGTTCTGGCTCTAGCAGAGCTCTAGGGCCTTCTCAACCCAAGGTAACGGACACCTAAAACACTAGAATGAGCTTATTATTTATAGGCTAAGATTTTGGCAATGCACGGCCATGCATTGGATGGCACGGGCGTGCAAAGTACCCATTTCTTTCACGTGCGGAATCTGGCAGTACAGGGACCCAAATTAGGGTTTGCACGGCCGAGCAAGGCAATGCACAACTGTGCAATGCCCTAGTTTGGTCCCTGTTGACTTTTGGACTTCCAGCTTTGACCTTCTGCGTCCGATTTCGTTCAATTGGCCCCCGAATGCTGATTTTACCCTGATTTTGATTGTTTTCTTCATGTTTTTGTAAATCCGGGTCAATTATCCTATCGGAACACAAATGAGTGGATTAAGCATCAATTATTATCATATTATCTCTAAGTGTGATGATTTTGGGGATAATTATGCATGCAAAACATGTATAATTTACGTCATATCATATGGTTACTCAGGGTTAACATGATCCACACAGGTTAAATTATGATCTGACGGTGTTATGGACGTAAGTTCCATAGCCGTCGAAGCACATTGTCGATTTATGGACGTAAGAGCCACATGGGCAATTAAAGGACTTGAAATATATTGTCGGTTTTCTTGCATCAAGCCTTAGATTAATTGAATGAATGATAAAACCATTTTCCTAAAATGATAGAAAGACTTGAACTCAACAGCATTAGCTGACTTTTAGTATGCATGTCAGGTTAAGTGTAGAAGGACGATGAGTGGATGCATGCTTGGCTATTCCTGAAGAGTTACCCGACTTTCGAGATCTAACATCCGTTAGAACATGTCATGAGAGTTTTATGTTATTGAACAATGTTTTAATCGGTTGATAATTTGATACAATGTAATGACGTTTATTTCCGCTGCAATGAATGCATTTTTAGTTTAAGAACTGTTTGGGAATGAGTAAATCCAAAAACTGAGGCCTCCAGGGTTCGGAGCCTTACACCAAGTGTGGTTGTCAAGGATGAGCAACTAATTGACTCAAAACATTGACCGTGTAGGTAATGTCCGGCCTCATGGCTTTTAGGTAGAGCAACTTGCCCGCTATGTGACGGTAGCGGCCTGCATCAACCTTGGGTTCGCTTTAGGCTCTATCAAGCTTGAGGTTTTTCACAATGAGAAACGCGTTTGGCTTGCACCCTTGTAAACCACAATCTTCAAGATTGTCAAGCACATACTTTCGTTGATTTAACACTAAACCCTAAAATACTTGAGGTTGCCAAGGTACTTGATGCTAAATCTGTTATTCAGTTCATTCTTTGTGCCTTGCATCTTTTTGGTATCATTTCCAACCATCACCACATCGTAGACATAAATAAAGGCTGTAACAAATTTATCACCTTGCCTTTGAGTTAAAAGTGAGTGGTCCACCTTAGATTGCTTGAAACCAAGCTCGAGAAGAGCACTGGTAAATTTTTTATACCAATTGCAGGATGCTTGTTTCAAGCCGTAATAATGATTTTTTCAATCGACAAACTCTAGTTTCTCCATCTTTGACAAACCCCTGTGGAATCTTCATATAAGCCTCTTCGGAGAGATCCTCGTGTAGGAAGGCGTTATTAAAATCAAGTTGATAGATAGCCCAATTCCTTTTTACGGCCACCGTCAAGAGAATTCTGACAATGACGAGTTTGGCCACAAGAGCGAAGGTGTCGTGGTAGTCGACTCCTTCCATTTGGGTGAATCCTTTTGCAACAAGACGTCATTTATACCTTTCAACTTCTCCATTTGGCTTGTATTTTACCTTGTATGCTCATTTGGAATCTATGGCACGTTTTCCTTTGGGTAGAACTTCTAAGATCTCATGGCTTCCTTCCACATGTCATCTTTGATAACCTGATGAAAGTATTTTGGCTCATCATTTAAGTCGATAGCCGCTAGGAATGCTTTATCAGAAAAATATTTATAAGTAACGAAATTAGTTAAGGGGTGTACCATTGAATAACTTTGATTTGGTGGAACTCGTGCATCATCAACCGATGGGGAGTTTAACTTCATAGTCGTTAAGGTGTTTGGGTTGGGACTTGTTTCTCTTTTCTCGGGTTGGTTCGTCGACTGCGAGTTCAGTAACTGTGTATGATGGATCATAATGGTCCCCTTAGTCAAGGTCTGTGGTTTTAGGACCTTGGGACGGGACGCTTGGCATTTCGTCTCCTTCTTCTTGGGCCAAGGCCTCTTCCTGTCCTAGGCTTTCGGTCTCAGTGGGCCTGCTCTCATCTCTAAGCCTTCCTTTGCTTTCATTCTCATAATGAATTGGCTCATCATGTATCTCAAACAACTTTGTGTCATTAGGAGAGATCTGGTTTCTATCAAAAGGGAATTGATTCTCATGAAACTTCACGTCCCTTGAAACTACTATCCTTTTATTTTCGATGTAAAAAATTTTGTAACCTTTAGTCCCTTGCGGATACCCTAAAAACACCTCGGGTCTCCCCCTTGCTTCAAACTTATCACCTTTAGTTTCATTGCTTCTAAAGTAGGCCAAACAACCAAAGACTTTTATGGAACTATAGTATGGCTTTTGTTCAAAAATAATTTCATATGGGGTCTTTTCAATGACTTGGGAAGGTAGTCTATTGATAATATAACCAGAAATCGGAACACATTCACCCTAAAATCTCTTGGGTAGGTTGGCTTCAAACCTAAGAGCACGAGCTGTCTCAAGAATGTGTCTATGTTTTCGCTCCACAACCCGGTTTTGTTCTGGGTTGTGTGGACATGTGGTTTCGCGTCAAATGCCCCTTTCACCATAAAATTCTACCATCTCCTCGGAGGTGAAACCCCCCCCCCTCACTTCTAATTCTTTCAATGGTCTTTCCAAATTGTGTTTTATCATGTTACGAAGTTTGATGAGGCAATTTCCTGCCTGATATTTAATTTTTAACAAAAAAAACTCATACAGCCCTATTAAAATCATCGGCAACCGTTAAAAACTAATTAGCACCCGAAAATTAGGGTGTGCGATACCTTCCCCAAATATTACAGTGTAGCAACTCAAAACGTCTTTGATTTTTATTTCACATTTTTTAAAAGTAAGTCTAGTATGCTTGGCTCTAGAACAAGAATCACGTAATTTATTGAAATAAACGTTCTTAAGAAAATCTATTTGACCAAGTTTTTTAGCAGAAGCATGACTCAATCTTTTGTGACAAATGTCAATGCTTGTCGTCAAGGCTTTTCTCTCAACTCCAAACATCCCCATTCGGTACAAACCATTCCTTCACACACTCGCACCAATCAAGTTCCTCGTGTGAAGCTTCTGCATGACACAAAAATCAGGAAAAAGTGTTATTATTGATTGGAGATCTCAGCTCAGTCGACTAACAGATAAAAGATTGTAAGTGAATTTGGGAATATGAAGAACCCCTTTTATTTTAGTCCCCCCCCCCCGGGCATTGTTCGTTCAGCTCATCCCTCAACAGATTTAGATTCTCTGTTAGGACTGACTACCAGCGTTACGTTATGGGTTCTAACCCCATTTTCTAGAACTTCAACATTATCGGATCCTGAATCGATTGTCCAATCAATATAATAACTAGCTTTACTTGTCATGCAAACCATGGGGGGTCGCCCCATCGTTTATAGCCTTTTCGCTTTCTGCAAAAATGTTTCAAGAAGAGTTAATATTGTTCATTGGTCAATCCTGGGATAAGGCTATCATCCGTGTCGATACATGCCGCCTTCAGTTTCGTTTTGTCACGTTTCTTGTTCCCTGGACACCGATCTGTATAACTAATACGTTTAAAACAACCATCCCGATTATGTCCATCTCTTCCACAAAAAGTACAGTATTCATTTACACCACTATGCTTGGTGACCTTCGAAACATGCTTGTCACGACATGTCCCGGCGTTATTTTCACGTCGGCCAGGCATAAACGCCTTGACGACAGCAGATTCAGTGATTGGTTTCTTGTAGGAAGTAATAGCTCGTTGTCTTTCGTGTTTCAAGCCGGAGCTTTTGCTTTCTTTGTCGGCGGCGATGGATTAGGGTTGGTGTTTTTAGTTTAAAACCGCTCTGATACCATCTAAAATTAGATGGTTCAAAGTTTGGTTATCTTTTCTCATTCAAATAACAAACATCAAATGGGTTAAATACAAGTGCAAAAGCTAGAAACAAGAAGGTGAAGCGTCTAGGGAAGGTGAAGCGTCTAGGGAAGGTGAAGCGACTAGGGAAGTGGAAGAGATAGAGACAATATATTTTAATTCCAATAAGGCATGGCGAGAATCGTGATTAGCAAATTGACGTTTTTCTGATTGCGTGAGACGTGAATATGAAACATTGAGACGTCGATGGATCAGAAATCAAGATTGCCACTACTTAGATTTTTATTAGGTTAAATTGTTTAAAATTTTAAATGGGTAATGTGTTAACTAAATGCGGGCTTAATTGACTAAATGGATAATTGGTTAATTAAATGTGCATTTAATTGTTTAAATGGCTAACTTTAGTCAAAATATCAAATTAAGTTATTAGTTTAAATGAGGGTCGCTGTTAAAAATTAATTTTTATTGGGGTCAGTCAAAATTTTATGGGGAACGATGTCAAATTTTCTTGAAGGTCGGTCCAAATTATAGCACATATATAATGAAGAAATTTCTTTTTTATGGGTGTCGGACGACCCACTTACCAATAGGTAGGTCCGCTAATGTCAATAACGGAACAACAAATCTATACTATATAATAAATAAAAATCCGTTATGCCACGTGTCGCGTCTACATCTCTTCTCACCATTTTTCCCCCGCCTCTCTCTCTTATTAAATACACATCTCTTTTTTAATAATTATTTATATTTAAAGAAAAATATTAATTATAGTAATAAAACACATTTATTTTAAATTATCACTTATTTTAAAAAAACTTTAAAATTTAATTATGTAACTTTTGTTTTTAACTAAATAGTAATGTAAATCAAATTATATTATATAGAAATTAATGTATTCAAACCGTGTAGTATACAATTTTTAAAGATATAAACTTTTTGTTACTAACTATATAACATTATATTTTATCAACCCGTGTAGTACACGGGTTTTTAAAATATACTTTTTTTATTACTAAGTATATAATATTACATTTTATCAAGTCATGTAATATACGAGATTTTAACCTAATATAATGATAAAGATAAAAAAAAATTTACATTGGATTAAGTTTCATGATCACCTCCTTGAATGGTGTTAAAAGGATATTAAGGATCTACACATGAATCTAAAGATAGCAAGAGAATATTGTAACACACTAAAACTTAAATATTTAATTTCCTTATATATTATATTAAGAATGAATAAACGTAAACTATTGAGATAAGTGATCTATCAATTATAATAAACAAAGGTTTTGAGATGTCACGTGTCATTATTCTAGAGTCTCTACATCTTTGTTTTCCAGACTAAACATTTTTCAATTATTTATTTTAATTTTTTTTCTAACTCCTAAATTGATTAAATACCATTTAAACGTTTCCATATTTCTTATGATTTTAAATTTTAAACATTAAATGTAGGATAACTTTTGGTTGACCAATAAATTTCTTTTTTAAATACATTATTTATAATTAAATTTAACTAAATCATTATAATTCATAAGATTTAGAGGTGTTAGTTTTTTAATTTTTTGGAATATTATGAATTGTTACTATATAAGTGTTTTATTTGCGTTAAAACAATTTCATACGCCACACACACATATATATATATATAGGGGGGTTCAAATAATAATTAGTTTTTCGCTAAAAAAACTAATAAATGACAAAAACCTTAAGAAACGATATCAAACGAACTCCGATTGAGCTAATTCAGCGGTGTTGAAACCATCTCGTCGAACTCTATCATCTTAGCTTTTAGGGTTTAGATTTTACGTTTGAATTTTCTGGTTTTAGCATTATGGTTTAGCCTTAGGTTTTAGCTTATAGAGTTTAGATTTTATGGTTTAGGTTTTTTTAAAGGGTGGGGTGGTGGTTTAGGTTTTTGGGGTGTGTGGGGTGGGTTTAGGTTTTTTTTTGGGGGGTGGGGGGTTTAGGTTATTGGGGGGTCGGGTGGTGGTTTTAGGCTTTTCGAGGTGGGGTAGGAGGGGGGTTTAGGTTTTTGGGTCCGGGTTAGGGTTCGATGAGACGGTTCCAACGCCAATGGAATGAGCTCAATCGGAGTTCGTTCGACCCACTTCTTAGGATTTCTTAGCAAAAAACCACTTCTTACTGGACGGTTCCACTAATAAGTGGTTTTTCGCTAAGAAATCCTAAGAAGTGGGTCGAACGAACTCCGATTGAGCTCATTCCAGCGGCGTTGAAACACTCTCATCGAACCCTAACCCGGACCCAAAAACCTAAACCCCCTCCACCCGCACCCCCAAAAACCTAAACCCCCTCCAACCATACCCCGAAAAGTCTAAAACCACCACCCCCACAAACCCCAAAAACCTAAACCCCCCTCCAACCTAAACCCCCTTCACTTTTTTTAATATATGATTGGAAACGGATGAGCGGACATGAAGGTGAAAATATGAAGAGTGAACATTGTTAATGAATTTATTGGTTGATATGATTTGTATTTTTTTAGTTTATACGATTGGTTGATACACTTTGATTTTATGCTTATTTTATTTGATGTTTTTTTAGTTAATATACGTGTTTAGTGCATTGGATTGAACGAAAAATCATATTAAGAGTGTTTTTGTTTGACATTTTGTGCTTATTATTTAATAAATATCATGTTAAGTTAAATAATAAGGTATGCGTTGCAACTTATATTTAGAAACCCGAATACCGATTAACCCGACCCGAATAAACCTGAAACCGAATAACCCGAAACCGTTTAACCCGAATCTTATTTGGATCGGTAAACGAGCTGGATTTTTATAACAAAAAACCCGAACCGAATAACCCGAAACCCGATTAAAAAACCCGATGAACACCCCTAGGTAAAACTAGTGGTGTTTGGACGGTGAAACGAAGAAACAAATTGTTAAAAGTTGAATATTTTGGTGTTTTGACTAGGTTTTAAACTCTTATTGGCGTGCCATCTTTTTATAGAGACAAATAGAACAAGTGAGATTATACAGAACATGATTCTATTGTTTGGATAGATGAGTCGGTTGGTACCAAAAAACTAGGCTATACCTAGTGATATGGAACCTAATTTTATACTACCAAACAATTCTACGTACCATTGAGAAACTAACCATACGTTATGTAAGAAAGCAGACTATGTCTAACGATATAGAACTTGGTTTCATACTTCAAACGGGGTTCATTAATTTGTAACAAACTGGGTCATATTATATTCTTGAACTTACGAAGATATTTAACCTGCTTTTTCAAAAAAAACCATATTATATTGAAACACGTATCTTTGTTTTTCTTTCTTGCCGGATTCAAGCAAGGTGCTAGAAAACACGGCAAACACCATTATATAGTTATATATACGGGTTATGAAAAATTAAAATTACACCATTATAACCAGTGGCGGATCTAGAACAAAAGTTCAGGGGTAACGAAAATTTTTTTTTGACCATACTTTCATGTAAATGAAACAAAAAAAAATTTGACGGGACTTTCATGTAAACAGAATTTTTTTTACTGTACTTTTATGTAAATGAAACAAAAAAAAATACCGTACTTTCATGCAAACAATTTTTTTATGGTAACATGCGACTGGCGAGGCGGAGGACTGGGGTTTGGCGAATGCGGCGCCGAGCGGTGGTCTCAACTCAGGTCGAGCGGTTGGTTTCTGGCTCTCACAGTCTCACAGTTCCCGCTCTCTGTCTTTCTTTTTGGTCAGCCGCTTGGGTAAGTTGGGTTTGAGAATTGAGACTTTGAGGTATTGAGTTTTAATAAAACATTTGGGCTGGCTAAATCCCAAATGTTTTATTAAAACCCAATACCTTAAAATCTTTAATAAAATGTGAGGACTTTTTATAAAGTATTAGGTTTTTTTATAAAATTTTGGACTTTTTATGAAGTGTTGAGCTTTTAAAAAAATTGAGGGGTAACGTAATTTTTGCTCACAGGTAATGTAAGGGGTAACCGGATACATAAAACCGTAAAAAAAAAATTATACTACGCGTAAAAGTTAAGGGGTAGCCTAAGGGTAGGTCCGGCCCTGATTGTAACCACTCCAAGGACTCTAGTTTTGCTCTGCTATTTGCCCATAAAAATCTTATCGCCTTGATTTCTTTTATTAGCTTTGTTATCGAGACCGGTTTGTTGGAGAAGTTCATATTGTTTCTTACTTTCCAAAGACAACAACATGTTGTGAGAATCGCTACTTATACCATTTTTCTTGTCCCTCATTTTTCGGCAGTGTTTTGTGGAGCACCAATAAATCTCTCACCGAAAAGGCATATATGAGCGGTATTCCACACCAATTACTTACATGTTGCCATATTATTGTTGCAATGTAACAAGAAGTCAAGAGATGCTCGATCGCTTCAAAACACTCCCCGAAAAGAACACACATTAGGGAGTTTGTGTTAATCATGATTTTGTTCAAAGCTACCAAAGTTAGAATATGATCCATTTTTGCTTGCCATTGTTTACTTTTAGGGGTAGCCACCTATTCAATCAAAGTTAAAAATGTTTTTTTCAACCGAAATTTTGCTAAAAAAAGATCTAATCAATTTTAAAGTAAAGGTCCTGTTAGCATCCCCTCCCCAAGACCATATATCCTTCGATTATGTTACTTTGATTGTTTCCAAAGCGGACAAACAGACCTGCAGTTCCTTTAACTCCTCTTCGCTACTTGGAGGATGTTTCCACCTCTATATCCAAGACATATTTGCACCTTCCCTGTTGTAACATTCAATCAGCCTACATTTTTTATGTAAAGGCTCCGGCGAAGCCCATGAATCCACCCAAAATAGAATTGAAGAATTGCTGCCAACATTACCTTTTATCGGTTTTTTAACCTCAATATTAGACTGAGCAAGAATCGGCTCAATCTTGTATATATTCATCCATACACCAGATGCCCCTAGTTTTGGTAGGAAAGAAAGACCATTTTTTGGAGTTGGCATGGAGAACAGATTACTTTACGCCATGTTGTTCTTTGGTCTTTAAACGCTACCACCATTTGGTTAGTAGGGCGTGATTGGTGTCTTTGAGTCGTCCAATGCCAAGCCCACCTGACTCTTTAGGTGCAACTACACGATCCCAAGCCACCCAATGAACTTTGTCATTTTCTTTATTTCTGCCCCATAGGAATCTCTTCCGCATCATCTCCATGTGATTGATTATCTTAGCCGGAGCTTTATACAAGGAAAAATAATACATCGGCAAATTGTCGAAAACGGATTTAACTAGACCTTGCAAAATAAACCCAACTATCAAATTTTGGGTCATTATGGGTGTCTTTTTTGGCATGTTGTGTTATGTTGAGCCATAAGTAATATTTTGGTAGGTCTACATGGGCTGAGGAAATGAGAACTTCATACTTGAAGGGTCAGAATGAGTAGAGATAAATACCCAAACAGGTCAGGATGGATTGGTAAAAAAGTAGGTTTTTTCGTCGTCTTTTGTGGTAGAGAGAAGATCTATCAGAAATCTAATCTTCAGTCACATTCAAATGAAATTGGAAGTTGGTGATTCTCTTTCCCAAATCGATTTTCTGTTCCGAAATGATTTTAGCTTCCAAATCGATTTTGGTAATGAACGCTCAATGTTTCTAGGTGAACGAACGTGGGGGTTCTGATCTTGAAGAAGTCGATCAAATGTTATTCCAAATCAGATTATGTGGAACGAACGATCCGGTTCCTTTACTTTGCTTTTGCTTTGCTTTTACTGCATGTCATGCATACTAAGAGCCAGCTAACACTGGTGAGTTCTATCTTTACTTTGAACTGAAAAATTTCTTTTGGTAGCTTAGTTTTATAAAAATAAAATAAGCTTTTCTTTCTCTATCTTTAAAACACTTTAACTTTACTTTAAAACTTTACAACGTTACAATTATAAAACTGTTACGTTACTATCTTTCATTAAAACTTTACTTTGAGGAAACCCGTTATGGTGTCCTCATTTACTCTTTCCGACTATCGTTTCACTTATACAGGACAGTGACTTTCACATACTTTAACTATCACATATGGATCATGGTCCGAGGACCAGATCCCTTTCTCACTTACACCTCAGGGTAAGACTCTTGCTTAGCGTTGTCCACACCTTAGGGTGGGACTTTCTTTCTTGCTTACACTTCAGCGTAAGACTCCTTTAACTTTGCTTACGCCTCAGGGTAAGACTCTTTTAGCATTGCTCACACCTCAGGGTGAGACTTCTACTTTAGCTTGCTCACACCTCGGGGTGAGACTTCTACTTTAGCATGTCTGTAGGACTTTCTACTATGCAACTACTATGCAATACAATTAAATTACTACACAAAATAGAATGCAATCACATAAATTTTCACATAGACAAATAACACGTATTAACACATAAGCATGTAACATGGCATTTGTCACTATCAATATCACTGTCGAGTTGCACCGAAGTACATCTCCTTTAACTTTCTTTACTCTAACTCTTTACTTTCTTTAAAACTTGTTTCAAATATAGTACTTTACTCTTTATCACTTTCTCTTTCATTTTTATAAAAATATATATAATTCTTATAAAAACATATTTTAACTTTCACAACTCTCTCTCTCTCTAACAGTATGCATGCCAGCCCAAAACCGTTAGGAAAAAGGGCAATAAAAACTCACCTGACTATCGGTATTCAACTTGAAGTTGACGTCTTATCTATTGCTAATGCGTAGACCGATCTGCACATAAGTCAAGACGTGAATTCTATTATTTTATGCTAGTGTCGCCCAGACAAAGTCAGTGTCGCTAGGCACTATAGTGTCACCTGATAGTGTCACTCAGACACTATAGTCTCACCTGATAGTGTCGCTCAGACACTATAATGTTACCTGATAGTGTCGCCAGGCACACTATAGTGTCGCCTAAACTTGCGTTCAGGACTTTGGGTCGTGATATAGGAGGGTCGCCAACCTTAGTGTCGCCATATGCTATTGGCAACACTCTTAGTGTCGCCAGAGGAATGACACGTGTCCAGTCCTTTAATTTATTGGGCACCACGCCACCTCCCCAGCTTCGTCCCCGTCGAGTGTCGCTACTTTGCAGGTGGCGACATTTCTTAGTGTCGCCTGATGAACAAAAAATCCCATACAGACCCGTTTTTATCCCAAGATCATAACTTTTATGTTCAAAACGTTCATCTAGTCTCCATGAAGCTAGATCCAAGTTTAAAATCTCTTTTTATACGTAAAAATCTTACCTTTGTGTTACAAATCACAAAAAGACTTAAAACCCATTTCGAAGACAGAAAACCCAGAGCTGGACGGATTTATTACATGTTTTCATGTGAGTGTTCCTTCCCGGATCTTCTACAACGATCTAGTAACGATCGGAGGCCACAATCTTTGAATCCTTGAGCTTTCTCTCTCTATATTTCTCTCTTTCTCTCTCTAGGGTTTTGGTTGGTGTTAAAGAATGAAGGTGATGAATGAAGGAGGAAGGGGAAGGCTAGGGATTAAGCCCCCCTTTTCCTCTGATTCGGCCCAAGTCGTGACCACAAGCCCGTGGGCTTCTTCCCTTGTCTTGTTTAAATTCCTTTCCGTTTATTTTTCCCGAATCTCATTCATAACTTTTGTTTCTTTTTATTATAATTTTTGGGATGTTACAAGTCTACCATCCTTATGACAGGTTTCGTCCTCGAAACCTGTCATAAGTCAAATAGGTGAGGGTATGACTTCTTCATTTCTACTTCGGTCTCCCAAGTAGCTTCTGACCTTTACGATATTTCCATTGTACCTTAACAAACTGAATCGCTTTATTTTGTAACTGCTTCTCTTTTCTGTCTAGTATGGCCACGGGTTCTTCGATGTAATTGAGGCTATTGTGTACCTCGATGTCTTTAAGTGGCATTAAGTGGCACGTGTGCTGATTCGTCAGCCAGACACTTGCGCAAGCGTGATTCGTGAAAGGTAGGGTGGATTCCACTCAATTTATCATGAAATTCTAGTCGGTAAGCAACCTCACCAACCCATGCCAGTATCTTTAAGGGTTCGACAAATCTCGGACTTAATTTCCCTCTTTTCCTGAATCGTATAGTCCCTTTCCATGGAGATACCTTCAACAGTACTTGATCCCCGACATTGAATTCGATAGGTCTCCGCCTCTTATCCACATAGGACTTTTGACGATCTTGTGTTGCTTTCATACGGGCTTTGATTTGGTCGAACTTTTCAGAAGTTGACGTGACTACCTCTAAGCTTCCCAGCTCTTTCTGTCCTATCTCACCCCAACAAACCGGGGTTCGACATCTTCTACCATACAACATTTTGTAAGGCGGCATACCAATAGTGGCTTGGTAGCTGTTGTTGTAAGAGAATTCTGTCAGGGGTAGGTAACTATCCCAACTACCACCAAAGTCTATAATACAAGTGCAGAGCATATCCTCCAATGTTTGGATGGTCCTCTCCGACTGATCATCCGTATATGGGTGATAAGCCGTGCTGCTGTTCAATCTCGTACCCATTTCCTCACTAAATATTTTCCAGAACCTCGATGTGAATCGTGTGTCCCGGTCAGATACAATCGATAATGGTACACCATGTCGAGCCACTACCTCATTGATAAATACTTCTGCCATCTTCTCTGTTGAATAAGTTTCACGGATCGGTAAGAAATGTGCACTCTTTGTCAAGCGATCCACTATTACCCAAATCGTATCATGGCCTTTAGCTGTGCCAGGCAGCTTTGAAATGAAATCCATGGTAATACGCTCCCATTTCCATTCAGGTATGTCCAGAGGTTGGATCTTCCCATATGGCTTCTGATGTTCGACCCTAACCTGCGAGCAAGTCAGACACTTACTTGCGTATTCTGTCACGTCATTCTTCATGTTAGGCCACCAGTACTCTTTCTTTAAATCCTGATACATCTTGGTGGTTCCCGGGTGGATGGAATATCGAGACTTATGGGCCTCGTTGAGTACTTTGGCCCTAAGCTCTCCGTCCTTTGGTACCCACATACGACCACATCTGGTCCTCACTCCATGAGTGTTTGTCTCTAACTTTATATGTTGACCGACCATTAGTTCTTACCTTATGTTCTCATCCTTTAGTGCCTTTGTCTGTGCTTTTTCTAACTCTTTCATAAAATCTTGTGTCACTACTAACTGATGTGCTTTCACCTTAATGGGAGTTTGATTCTCCTTTCCGCTTAGGGCTGCGGCAATCACATTCGCTTTCCCCTGGTGGTATAGGATTTCACAATCATAATTATTTAATAGTTCCAAACACCGAAGATACTGCATCATGAAAGTAATTGAACTCAAAATCATGAGATACTATTTATGGGGGAAATTATACTATACTTTAAACACAAGTGTCGGTGGCAATGAGGGAATTATATTATACTTTAAACACAAGTGTCGGTGGCTTTTGCCACCGAACACTCCTTTCCCCAACTTTGAGAAAATGACAACATTCATCCTTTATTTTGTAAACTGCTACTTTGACCCTCTCAAGATTCTAAAGTTTCGCGTTTACCCCCTGTAGTATATATAATCTGATTTTTTTTCTCAATAACTTTTGTTCGTTAATTGATTTTCTTTCTTAACGGCCCAGTCTAAATTTCGCTAAAATGGAGTTGTATTCAATGTGTGGTATTTTTTAGGTGTCGTGGGTTATATAGACTAACGGTAACGTGCTGTTACCGTGAAGAATGACACCGAAACTGACTGAAAAACATCGGTTCTGTTATATAACTGTAGTTTATCTATGTTTCGATCTCGACAACTGAGTCGTCGTAACTTCATACGTTTCTTATATGTACTTAACCACGTTTTTTTGTGTTTAGTCATGTTAATGTCACCGCTTCAACCGTTTAAGGTCTGCTTCTCACCGCGGGGCACAGGGTCCTCTCGCCGGGAAGCGCGGGGCTAATTTTCTAGTTTACATCTTAAATGCTCTATCAATAAAACGACAAAAGAAATGGAATAATTTAAATAAATAGACAAGCATAAAGATGAATTACGTATGCAAAGAGCACTAACAACGTTCAAGACATAGAGCACCTCCAGCGGCTCGTTTGGTTTGCGTCCGGCGGAGGCGGATGGAGGAAGCGGACGGAGGAGGCGTTCGGTTTGCGTTTGGTTTGGGTTGCATCCGGATTTCCGGATGAAGGTGAATGAGGGAGGTGGGCTCCACCACCTATATAACCATTTTATTAATTAAATGTTTTGTTTTTATATCATTTTATTACATTTAAAATAAAACCTTTTTATTAATATAACTTAAATTGAAAATGTTTTTTAACTAATTTAATTTAAATGTAATGATATTAAAATGTTCTTTTTAATTTTAGTTTATATAATTTAAAAAATATTTTTTTTTTATTAATGTGATTGTAAACATGTTAACTGTTTATTTTTTGAATGAAAATATATGAAACATTAATGTAGTGAAATAATAACGAATAAAACACTTGAAATTTTTAAAACCTTTTTGTAATAATTTTTCAATAACCCTTTACAATAAATAAATAGATATAGGTTTATTACTACAAAACTAATATATCTAATTATACAACATACAGGTGATTATACAAAATTATGCTTGGGATTAAACACCAATTAAATCAATGCAACTACCACCAATTAAAAAGTAATAAATAGAAGAGAAAGAAACCCGTAAAAACAGGTAGTTGTACTTTTACCTTTTACAGCTTGCAGGAATTAATTTTTTTATCGTTCAAATATTTGATTCATTCCAGCTCTTTATTTTTCAGTTTATGTAATTTGTAATTTTTAAGTTGTTAAATTTTTAATTTTTAGTTTATGTAATTTTTAATTTTTAGGATATGTAATTTTTAATTTTTATGTTAGGAAATTTTAGATTTTTATGAAATTTTTTTTATTTTTGTTTATTTTTATTTATTTTGGAATATTATATTATTTAAAATAATATAAAATATAAAAAATAAGATTATAATAAATAAGTTTATTGGTATATAGAATATAAATGTAAAAGTAGGTGATGATGTGGAATATAGGGTTGTTTGAAAGTTGATAAATGGTTGGAGTAAAAAAATTGGGTTTTTGAAGTATGAGTGAAAATCTGATGTGGTGCGTTTGGTTTGATGGATGGCATCCACCATTGTGGAAGCTCTTAGAGATTATCTACCGGAACATGGTTAAAAGCAAATTCTCGAGTTCTTGAAAACATGTGGTTAGTAGGCAAAACAATTTACTGATCAAAGCTTGAATTAATCTTTTATAACGTATCTAGTAAAATCTCACTCGTAGCCAAAAGCTATTTGTAGGGTCCGGTCATATTAATCTTTTATAATTAGACAAAATTAAAAACAGGTAACACTAGCTTTTACATCACATTATGGTTCGTTAAAATAATTGAAAAGAGTTTAATAGATTTTTTAGCCTTGCGACCAACAAAATCTTTACAATTAGTTACCGATAAAGCACAATTGTTACATGACAGGGGCGGAACCATGAAGGATCAAGAAGGTCCATTAACCCTCCAGTTACCGGAATTTGTTTAGTTTTTATACATAAAAGTTGAATTTTTTAAAGAAAAAAATGATTAAGACCCTTTAGTTTTAATCGGTATAGAAAAGAAACTTATGATAACCCTCCGACTAAATTGTTCTAGTTCCGCCATGTAAAAGGGTGTTTGAAGTCAAATCATATAAGTCGAGGGCCTCTTTTGTAAATAAACACTTAACAGCCTAACTATACTAAACCGTTGGAAAGTAGTTAGGGTGGTGGGAGTGGTGCTCGGGTATGCGGGTACACCGCCGCACACCAAGCGGGTTCAAGCGGGTACTTCTGATCGGGTAGGGTGAGCGGCTATGGAAACCCATTGAAGCAATTGAAAAAGTTAACGTTGAATAGCTCTTTTAGCCATTGTAAAAATAAATAAATTTAACCCCTATAAATACATAACCAATTATCCTAATCCTTAAACAGAAACATGAAATAGCTGCAAAGTATGATTGGCCATATGATTTTTAAATTTTTAGGTGTTTTTTTTTACTTTTTTATGGTCTTTTTATTTATTGTTATGTATTTTTAATTAATTAATTAAATTATTAGTTTTTAAATTTTGTTATTAAATTGTTTTAATTTAAAAAAAATAAAAAAAAAATGAGTTGGGTTGGAGGGTACCACTCCCACCATGTAGGATAGTTTGGGATGAAAGTTTGTCTAAATGAGGTGACATATTCTCATTTGTGGGTTTGAGATGATAGTTTTGAGTGGAATGATACCACTCCCACCACCCTTAGCTGTCAATACAGGTGTACCTAAGCAACATTTCTGATTAATGAGAGAGTTTATAGAGATTGGAACATATTCATTTTTTAGAACTTTCTTTCATTCTAATTCCAAAGTGACAATGGTCTCAGGGTGAAAGGGGCGCATAACTCGGGCCAAGCCGAGTAAGAGAGAGTGTTCCCGGGTAAAAGGGGTACACCGCCCCCATTAAACCGAGTAGGATGTCCGGGTTAGATGCCCGAGTGTTTTTACTCGGATAACAATCCCCTCTCTCTCTTGGACCCCACCACTCACCACACACATATTTTATATTTAAATGTTTTTTTTAAATGGGTGAGTAAATGAGTAGGGTGTTTTTAATAAAATCTGAGTAAATGAATAGTTTTGAGCTGCCAGAATTCTATTGAGAGTTTTGGTGAGTAAATGAATAATGCACCCCTTTCACCCTCAAGAAGATGGTCGGGCTCATTTGTAGCGGAAGTTTAGTGAAAAAGAGAATTTCACATGATGAAGAACAATATAACAAATAGAAATCAGGAATTGGAAAAGGCAATTAAAAAACATGAGAAACACCATTAGATTAGAAATGACGGCCGATAAAACAGAGAGGTCGTTTGCCGACATCCAAATTCCAATCAACATTGGAGGATGTGGTACATAATCCGCAGGATTGGAGCAACAATCAGAATTCACAGCACAATTAGACAAAGAGGAACAATACAGAAGTATTGACGAACAATCAAATGACTAAGGCGGATAACATGTTTTGTAAATTAGAGTTTTCCAAAGTTTAATGGTGAGGATGTTGATGGGTGGTTGTACGTGGATTACTTATTTTAGAACTTCAATTGAGGTATGCGGCCATTTAACTCCAAGGCATGGCTCCCCAGCAGCACTAGACCTACATGAGACGAGAGGGGTGTCGATTTCAAAACATTCTTGAATTGAATATGTATGATACATCGCGGTTTTCTAATTCGTAGATGGAGAACGTAATGGAAGAGATTACCACATTGTTTAAAACAAGCAAACTTAAAGAATATTGTCAAGGTTTTGATGCTTTGTTAAGTACGGTTACGATTTGTGAGGATTACGCGGTAAACATCTTTATAAGAGGATTTAAACCAAAAATAGAATGTCATTATAATATTTAAACCCAGAACTTTAAGAGAAAAGAAAGAGATGAATGTTGCAGCAGAAGACTCACATGACACACTAATCTATTACGTTGAGAACATTATTGAATCATGGATTCGGGAGCATCATTTCATGCCATACATTGTATGGAGATGATGAAAAATCTTAAACTTTGAAATTTCAGGAAGGTATGATTCGCATATGGTGAGACTCTAGATATCACATGCATTGGGAGATATTGTTTGGAAAACCTCTCCGAGATGCACTTGGACACTGAAGAATGTGAGACACATTCTAGACTTGAAGAGAATGCGTATCTCCATCGAGCAATTGGAGGATCAGAGATATCAGGTCGTGTTCGGGAATGGTAAATGGAAGGTAGTAAAAGAAAATCATATAGAGTTAATGCAGTCACTGATTATCGTCTACGTTATGGCACCAAAGAATTTGGGCATATAAGTGAAAAAGGTACAACTCCAAATCTGAAGAAAGTGGAAGCTGGTTCCATGAGCCTTACGTGTAGAAAAAGGTTACCTTCGTAAAGTCAGGGAAGACACCTGAAGCAGATTCAAAGGTTGAGAAAGAACAGACAAGAAAAGAATAAGTTGTGGTTGAAAACGAAACTGAAGATATATAATAGATTAGAGGAAACTGGAAACCTAGGAAATATTCCTGATAGTGGGACTACATAGGTTGAAGATGATTCACCTCCTCTGGTTCCAGCTCCAGCTCCAGAGTGGGTCAGAAAATCCACTAGAGTCACATAACCTCCATAGAGATTCTCTCTGTCAGTTAATCACTTGTAGGGAAAAAGAAGCTGACAGGGAAAAAGATTCATTACAGTTGGAGTGGGCTATTAAATAAGTGATGGGGTCACTAGAAAAGAATAGAACTTGGGTTCTAACAAGGCCATGACACTATATATGTTGAAGCTTTATGTAGCTTCAACCGGCCTTTAAGGTTAATTTAATTGAAGGTGCCCACTAGTTCGAGAGAGATTACAGAGTTACAAAAACCGAGCGCAGTTAATGTGATCAGCCTCTAAGTGGGAGATTGTTATGCTGTGGAGACTGATCAGGGGTAATCGGCCCTAGGAGATTGTTTAGGGCAGCCGACCCTAAGGCTTTCTTCGGCCCCAAGTAAACCGTTTCCAACCATGATTTTATTTAGCCTATAAATACGACCATTTTTATGTAATTTTAATCAACAGTGTTCATATTCCAGTTGTTCCTAGTGCAAGTTTACAGCGTCAAGTTATCCTTGATAGGAAAATTGTTAAGAAAGAGAATCATGCATATGTTAAAGCTCCTCATTCAATGGCATTGTCATCTAGCATCTTAGGCAACATGAGAATATGCTAACGAATTAAATTACGAAGACTTAAAATCGATTTCCAGCTTTTGAAGTATGATTCTTGAGGTCAAGATTCCCCTTTTAGGGAGAAGTACCGTTACATGTGTTTGTAACAAAAGGGGGTTTTAAGTCAACTCATAAGTATGAGGGTCTCTTTTATAAATAAACAATTAACAAGCTAACTAAACCGTTTGAAAGTAGTTGCTATGAACACAAGTGTACTTAGGCAACATTTGTGATTTATGAGAGATCTTATCACTTATCAGGATTGCATCCTATTCCTTTTTATGAACTTTCTTTCATTCTAATTCTCACGTAACAACATTCTCACTCACTGGGTTGAAATAGAATGCAAATAAATAATAATTTATTAAGCTGAATATCGCAAGCATCAATTTAGTGCATAAGTTTATACAACCTTATTTAAGATATCGTTTCATAATTAACATATGCTTTAAAAGATAAGATTCCATGCCTTCACGAAAACAAATATGGAAAACACCTATATTCAAATTGATAATTAACAATGGGTTGCATATATTATAATGTCATGATAAGATATGGTACAAAATTTCAACATTGTTATTTTCCATCATTTAATTAGTATCAACTTGATAAGGATAGGCACCAAAGTAAAATAATAAATAAATAAAAATTTCAAATATAAAAACTATAACGATGAACTGTTTGATTCAATGGTGATGTAGAAGTTTGCACCGAACTAATAGTGGTGTCAAAAAGATGCATCATCTCACATCATCTAAGAATGAGTGGATGTGAAAGAAAAATATTTTTTTGTTATTTAATTATGTCGTTTCTTTCCACACAACAAATTATCTCTAAGTTTTTTTTTCTTTTTTCTATAAACCAAGGTGATTCTAAGAATTGAATCTAGAACTCAGTTTATTAGAGATATTTCTTTTTAAATATAACTGAGTTCTAAATATAGAAAACGAATTTAATTATTAAATTAAGTCGGGCAAATAATAGAACTCAGTTTAGGTTAAAAAGTTGGACTCTATTAAATTTTAATATTAATAATATTTTCAAAACCGAACTCAGTTTTTATTAAGAAACCTGGTTTTCTTATATTTTATTAAAAGAAAAGAAATTAAAAACAAAATGTAATAAACAAGGGTTTTAATTAGGAACCGGGTTTTATTACGTTTGAAAAACTTAGAAAAGGTCAAACCTCTTTTAAAATAAGTAAAACTTCACATAATACTAATCAAGTTTCTAATCTGTTCTAATTAATTCACTCAAACTTTTTTTGTCTCATTTTAGTCACTCAAGTTTCTCATCTGTTTCATTTTAGTCACTCAAACTTTTTTTGTCTCATTTTAGTCACTAAAGTTTCACATGTTGTTCTAATCTTGCGCAATTACGAGGTTAACATGTTATTTTGTTTTATTAATATGTGAAAATGTTGGTTTACTCATTTTGGATTTCATTTTCACCATATCAATAAAATGAAATCCAAAAAAAAGTAACTCGTAACATGGTATTTTCGTAAAATTTGAACAACATGTGAAACTTGAGTGACTAAAATGAAACAAAAAAAGTTTGAGTGACTAAATTGGAACATATGGGAAACGTGAGTGACTAAAATGGAACATATGAGAAACGCGAGTTACTAAAATGAGAAAAAAAAAGTTTGAGTGACTAAAATGGAACAAATGAGAAACTTGGTTACTATTATGTAAAGTTACCCCTTTGAAATATATAATAGAACCCGACTTTCTATTAGCAATCAGGTTCTATTACCCTATATATATATATATATATATATATATATATATATATATATATATATATATAGGGGTATGTTCTTTTGAGAACCAACAATATGTTAAGAACCGTGAGAACCGCATTAACTCTTCCTCTATTTATAATATAAATTGACTAGAATTCATGTACATTTCAATATGTTTAAGGTTTGGTTTTAAAAGACCTCGAATTTATAGTCGTTTTTTTAAATGCATATATGCACTCACACTATATGCACAAATGAATGCATATATGCATATTTTTATACTTTTCTTAAAAAAATTCAGGAGAGTGGAGATAAACTCAAACTAAGAGTGGGAAGAGATAAATAAAACATTGTTGTTGAATTTTACTTTTTTCACTAAAGCGATATGTACACGTTTTGTGCGGTTCTTTCGGTTCTCAACATATAGTTGGTTCTCAAAAGAACATGCCCCTATATATATATGTGTGTATTTACATAAGTTTAATCTTCTTATATTGATATATTAATCATTAAGTTAGAATCTCGTGTATTATACGGGTTGAATAAATGTAATGTTATATACTAATTAGTGATAAAAAAATTTATGTCATTTGGCATCATTGGGTAAGACGGAGTTTCTTGAGTGGTTCCCATCAATTCGCATGTTCAAGTAAGATGATTGTACCTCATTAATTCCCGTATATTGTGGGGGTGACTGATCCTTTTGTGGACTGCCCCTAGACAGGCATGATTGTATGAATTTCATACTTGTGTATATGCATGAATGTCGGTACTCTAATACCAGTTTATGTGTCTTATTTTACGGACTTACCGGCTGTATAGCTGAATTCTTCCTTTTTTAGCATGTTACAGGTTATTCACTTTAGAGACAAGAGACTAGCATCGGGGTACTAGATGGCTTGGAGATAGATGAACCTTTCTAGAAGATTTAGGTTGAGCTTTAGTCAACTTTGATATTGATAGCTTGAGCCTTGTAGAAACTAGATTTCCTTATGCCTAATAGTAGTATATCTCAATGTAATTACTTTGGCTTGGGGTTGTAGTTAATCTAGATATCAATCATTGACATTATTTATATATAATTTAATTGCTTCCTTTATGTAAGTTGGTATCCAATCTTACATGTGGCGACATGAGCGGGTCGGGGCGTTACAGTAACGCTTTAGAAATTGGAGATTTCTCATTTCTGTGTTTGCAATGGCACCACGATTCAAAGAACCATACGTTGCTACTTCACTTTAAGATTTTTTACATGAAAAAGGCAATTTTTAAACAGGAAGAGCCCTTGCGAAAGAAATATCGTCGTCATGGCCTATTACTGGAACATGGTCTTCACCTTAGTTGCCACCCTATTGGCCTTCAACTTTTTTGTTGAATGAATTACAACAACGGTAGCAGTCATATCATTTCTTTCTCGAGATTGCAACTATTTTCTTGGTCGGCAATGACTTCAATATCTCATGTGGCACCCAAGTCATGTTCACATGGGGAAAACCCTAACTTTTGTTGTACTATTTATACCTACGGTAATGCACCTGATTATAGTTATGGTATCATCTAGTCATAACTGTTGGGGGCACACAGACCTTCATGGATCGGCGACTAGATCCAAATCTTCCCCTTTCGAACTGAAGCAACAAATGACACATCTACTAGCCCAACAAACTCAGAAAGTTTCTTATCATTCTAAGCTTGTCGTTCCAATGCCCAACGGAAATTCTTGGGCCTTCAGACGCTTATGATTTTTGAGGATGCAGGCCTCAGTTATAACCCAAATACTTCACTGTTTGGACTCCTTAGCAATTGAATAGTTCATATCTTGGTTTGACGGTTGAGCCTACTTTTTTTTTAGATACATGTCATTTGGTTTGCACATGAATCCTTGATTCTAGTGCTACAACTAACTGCTCATGTCTCTTACTTTGATTGTTTGTTTCTTAAACATTACGAGTAGCTAAACACCCTTGTGTCCTCTAGATTTAGATGAATTTTGATCATGAATGACTTAATTATTTGATTGAGATTATGAAGCTTTGTTGAATTGGATATTTCTAATAAAATACTCTTATGATGTACATGTGTGTTTACATTTATTAATTATGTCTTTGATTTCTGTGGTGATCTTGGTTCTGAAGTAAAGGCTGCTCTTTAGGATTAATATTCTCCAATCTTATGTTGTAGTCTTTGGTCTATAATCCGGGGCTTGTTACTTTGGCAAGTGCAAGATAAGTCTAGGGTATTATTAGTAAGTAAATGTTCTACTTGGTAAGTAAATCTAAATAAGAAGGTTTGAGAGTCTTTGAAAGTTTTCCTTTAGATTCCCAAATTGATAGTAAAAACCTCTGGCGAGTGAAACTTCTTCCTAGTGTCTCCTGAAAATTCTAAAGTGTTAGTGTGAGTATAGCTCTGCCTTTCTTTCTAGGATTCCAAGCCCCTGGCGGGGTATGTCTTCCATTCTAGCCCAATCAACAAAGTGGTATTTAGTTCTTCAATGTAGTAGGTCCTGGGGTACTAGCGATACGTTCCGGAGCTCTGGATAACCGACGCATCAAGGTAACTCTGGCGAGAGCCTAGCCTTTTTAGAACAAACATCATAGCTTTAATCATTCAAAAGAGTTATTCAACCTTGGTGAAAAGGATTCGACATCTAGATGATAAAGCTTCCATCTACCTGAATTACCTTAGTATTTTTCCCATTTTCAACCATATTTTTTCAAAAGTTAACCATCCAATATTGACAATTGTTTAGTATTAGGAGCTGCTCAGTGTCCCGAGAATCAATATTTGGTTCTTACCTATATTACGTATACGATAGGTACACTTTCCTTTTTGTGTAATCGGTAAAAATCATTTTTTTAAATTTAAAACTATAGTGTGAATCAACCATATTTTATATATCCACTCACGCACACCAGCAAAAAAACTGCCATCTATCCGAGATTACTCAAACTTTACTCTTTTATACACATTTACCTTAAAAAATTTGGTACAATGCCTATATAACAACAACTTTTCTTATTAACATATTACCTTCCTCAATCTTCAACATTCCTCTTCTTATGAGACTCTTTTTTTGTCTCGACCTGATTATACCCCATTATCCTACACTTCTCCCATGTCGTTTTTTATAAGACTGTCTTCTCGATTCCCCCCTCCCCAATCAACTTATGATTCTAAGCCTTTTACCACTACCTTACCCTCACTCTCATTCAATCCACTTCTCCCATGCCTTTTTTCATGAGACTATCTTATCGATCCCCCCCCCCCAAATCAACTTATGATTCTAAGCCTTCTACCACTACCTGACCCTCACTCTCAGTCAATCCACCTTCTGTACCGTACCCTTTTTGTACTTCACCATCATCTGATGCTCCTTCATCATTCTAAAACTCACCCCCATCATCACCACCATGTCTTTCTCATCCAATTGTCACTTGTTCTCGGAACCACACCCAATAGCCTAATTAAAAACTTTCCTAACCATGTCCCATCCACTCCCAATTCCAAGCTCACTACTTTTCTCAGGCGCAACGTTTGTCAGTATGGTGGGATTCCATTTATACTCATTCGCATCATGTCTTCTTGCTGTAGAAGGCCATTTATGGTCTCAAGTAACTACCTAGATCTTGGTTTTCCAACTCTATAAATAATTTGGTTTTACTTGGTATGTTTATAATGAATCATTGTTTATTATTATCAAGATTCAGTTGTAGCTATGTACTTGTATATGTTGATAACATTATTATTACCTGGAGTCCCTCAACATTTGTGTGTGATTTGATTAGGTGCCTACAATATTAGTTTGTGCTCAATGATTTGGGGCAATTGAGTTACTTTTGGGGTGTAAGGACCACATTCTCTGATGAAGTTCTTCATCTTTCCTAACAACTATACTTACATGATCTCCTATAGCGTATTGGTTCAGTGTCAGCCTTTATATACTCCTGAATGTGTTTCTCCTCGATGACAGCTCTCTAGGTATTTTGGTTTGCCATTGGAGGATCCCTTGTTTATACTGGATCATTGTTGGGCTTTAAAGTATCTTGTCTTGACCCATCCAGAGATTGTTTATGCGATTAATAAGGTCTCTCAATTTCTTGAGAAAACTACTAATCATTTCTTGATTGTGATTAAGTGTGTTCTTTGGTAAGGGTACTACTGCATATGGGTTCACAATTCACCGTTCTTCTAGTCTTACCATTCTTGCTTATGCAGATGCCAACTAGGCTGGTTGTCTGGATGATCGGCGATCTACAATATGATTTTGTGCATTTCTTATCCCCCAACCTCATCGGTTGGAGTTCTAAGAAACAACATGCGATTACCCTAACTAGTACTGATGCAGAGTATCGTGCTCTTTCTCATATTGCTACTGAGCTACATTGGATTATGTCTATGCTTCATGAGTTGCACATACCTTTTTCTAGTCCACCAAATTTATGGTGTAACAACATTGACGCCATATATTTAGCTGTCAGTCTAGTGTTTCATTAGCGTCCGAAACAATTTGAAACTGACCTACATTTTATTCTTGATATGATGCTAGCTTCAGCCCTCTACATTTGGTATGTTAACACCGCTACACATATTGATGATATTCGGACCAAAGGGTTGTCTTATGATTTGTTTGACAATTTTCGGTTCAAGCTCCACGTTGCTACGAACTTTTCATTTTCTAGAACATAATTAGAGTCTTTTGGTTTTCCATATTCCTCTCTGTTATTATATCTTTATTGTGCAAACATTTGGTGTTTCACATTCTGGCCTTTGGTGTTTTATATTCTAGTAGAACTTATTATATATTTTATCATGTACTTTGTTTTGTAACGTAAGAGAAAATAATAGATAGCATAATACAAATTAAAACTTTTTTCTATTCATTTTCTTGTATTAATATGTATATTCTTTTATTATTTTCTTTTTCATTTGTAGAATACGCAGGTATTTATATGTATATATAATATTCATCAATGTTTTGATCAAGTTAAAAAGTAAAATACAAACTAACTCTTTAGAAAAAAAAAATTATTAAGATACCAGTTTCTAAACAACCCATACCGTTTTAGCTAGTTCGGCCAACCCAATCAAAACGGTTTGATTATTGTTTTTCGAAACCATATTTAGAGGTTAGGCAGAGAATTTTCTTAAAAGCCTGTCGAACCGAACTATAACCAGGGTCGGCTCAACCTTTTTTGGAGCAAAAGCGAATTAACAAATGGGGCCCTTTTTTATAAAAATACATTTTTTTTCTTAGAATCTTAAAAATTTGTGGGTCCTTAAATATGGGGCCCTAAGCAGCATGTTCTTTTTTTGTATAGTCGAGTCACCCCAGCAATAAACACTCATGTACCTGTATATATAGTTATTATAAGAGTCACATTACGTTTCTTACACTCAAATTAGAAACAATGTCATGAACAGGATATATAGAACAGTGATCTGAAAACTAAAGAATACGTCAGGATTACTTAAAAATCTAGAAACTACAAATGTTAAACGATTCTAAGCAGTGGGTTATTTTCACTGATCTATGAGTTAAAGACTTGTAGTAAAGTCACACTTGATAATGGAGAAAGACTTTAAAGGGTTTTTAAAGAATGATTTGGTTACAAAGATGGGAATGGTGTATACAAAAACCATATAGAATGGATGTCGGCCACTCTTGACTTATAGTCAATTTAGGAGGCTTGATAACCCTATTTGTTATTTTATCAATATTTTATCATTCTTCTTCACGGATTTCATAGAGGGTGGAACGAAGCAGCTATGGAAAGTCCTTACGAGATATGGTGCGGTAGAGGATGTCTATCACTACGAATTAGTCTCACTTATGGACAGATCCGTCGGTAATCCCTCGGAGAAGTTGGAAGTTGCCGGTAATCCGTCAGTAAAGATTCATGGAAAACTAGGCACGGATAAACGACCGATATTGCCAATTGATCAACGACAAATAACTGAGGACATCATTGTTGGATAACTGCAGCAATATCACCAACAGATTAGCCACGAATCCAACAAATCATTGTCGGATATTACCGGCGGATTACCGACAACACTATCATTGACGGATTAACGACGATCTCCTCACCGACACAGTTATTACCAATAAAATAAATAAATACAAAGTATTTATGATTTTCAATAAATGAAAATTAACACGTTACAAATCAGAGGACAAACATATAGTAGATATTTTTTTTTAATCAAAATTTATAATAATATACAAAATATGTTTTTAAAATAACAAACTATCTAGTTAAGTAGGGGGAGGATCCTGGGTGGTGGCAGTTCTAACAGGTGATATCCCATAAAAGCGTTGAACTGGTCATTCAGCCGGTTTTCGGTCTCTTCCGTTCAGCCTTGGGCTTTGCATGGAGCATGTCTTCAAAATGCTTCCTCTCTACCTCCATCTTTACCTACATCTCTATCTCACAAATCTGTTGATCTCTCAACATCGTCGCCGGTTTTTTTGTAAGACATTATATATATATATATTTCTCATGAGGATGAATAGTGATTTTTTTTATTTTTTTTTCAATTTTTTTTACGAAAGTTTTTATTTTATTTTATTTTTTTTCTTTTTTTTTTCATTTTTCTTACAAAAGTTTTTTTTTTATAAACTGGCCACTAAAGTTCAAAACAAGTTTTAATTTTTTTTTCTTTACTCAAAACTCTGTTTTTTTATAGATTTGCCACATAAGTTCAATAAACTTTTGTTCGTTAACTTTTTTCAAAATACGGGTGCGCAATTTTTTTTTGTCAACGTTCTGACATAAATTTGTTTTAAAACGAAGTTGTATTCAAAATCGATTTTTTTTATCGTTGCCTGTATCGAGTGCCGTTACCGTTGTGGTACCATGATGAACCGAACATATTATGGGCGAACAACATCATTGTCGATATTGGTATTATCGATTCGCCTCCCATGGGGATGAATAGTAGTTTTTTTTTTCATTTTTTTTTTTAATTTTTCTTACAAAAGTTTTTTTTTTTTTTAAACTGGCCACTAAAGTTCAAAACAGGCTTTAATTTTTTTTTCTTTACTCAAAACTCTGTTTTTTTATAGATTTGCCACATAAGTTCAATAAACTTTCGTTCGTTAACTTTTTTCAAAATACGGGTGCGCAGTTGCTTTTTTTGTCAACGTTCTGACATAAATTTGTTTTAAAACGGAGTTGTATTCAAAATCGATTTTTTTTATCGTTGCCTGTATCGAGGGCCGTTACCGTTGTGGTACCATGATGAACCGAACATATTATGGGCGAACAACATCATTGTCGATATTGGTATTATCGATTCGCCTTATGGTTTTCGACGAACCGAACCGGTAATTTTTTTAATTTGTTTTCCCCTTTTTTATTATTTAGTTTTATGTTTCATTTCTATTAACATTATTTTTACCGTTGTGCCTATGCTTTTGTTTAAATTTTATTAACGATGGGCCACACAACGTTATCTATGATAACTTTCGTTCGTTATGTTTTTTTAAATAACGGAATGCGCCATTTTCTTAATAATTTCTTTTGTTAACGTTCTGGTTTAAATTTTATTGGAGACAAAGTTGTATTCAACTTCGAGTGTTTTTGGGTATCGTACGTTATAACGAGTTTGCGATTCCACGCAAACGAGCCAAACCAATAACGACCAGACTCCCGCCGCGAAGCGCTGGGGGTAAAAACTAGTTAATATAATTCTACAAATATTAAACAAATGATTAGTGATTTATTGACGATTATAAATAATCAACTTATACAAAAACATATCTCCGTACAAGGATGAGGAGCATAAGATCTCACAGTGCTGCACCTCTCAAGATCAGTAGCAATAGCATAGAGAGGATCATGAGTGAGACAGTCCTTCTTCCGGCCTCAAGAACTCTGCTCCCACAGTTTTGGCTCATTGTCATGCTGAGCACTAGGCTCGGTATCAGCATGCATTTCTTCAAGTAGTTGAGCTTACCTCTCCTACGGTTTCTCAAAACAAAAAAAAAGGAAAGAATTAGATTATGGAAATTTCGACAACTTACCGAATGTAAATCGAATATTTCTATATTTTTTTTTCTAAACAATTATCCTAACGTGTACGAGGAATGAAAACCAACACTAATTAATACTATGAATAAACATTGAAGAAGTAAAATAAATAAGAAAACTTACTCGCTCTAGTATCCTTCGGAGTAACATACTCAAATGATCAGTTGTCGGTACACTCGACTCCCCACTCGAGGCCTCGAGTTTGTATAGGGGTCCTCTAACAAATCTTGGAAAAATTGGGGTCGTATCCCCATGTCGCGGCCTACAATAACATGTTAACTCGTTACTTATTAACACAAATAAAAATATAAGACCAAGTTAAAATAACTTACCAAACGTTTCCGATGTTGTGTGAAGCTTATATAATGTGGTCGCTCGATTGGCCTTACCGCCCCAAACCGGGATCTCCGGCTGAGTGTTCCACACGTGCTACATATAAATTGGTATAAATAAAATTGCAATAATACTAGGTTAACATAGAAGTAACACATACTCGGTCACAAATCATGTGACAATATGGGTTTGGGATCCAATAAAGGTGGTCTCATGTGAGGGACTTGAAGTCCTCACCATCAAACAGTCGTTGATCGAGCTCGTGGGCCTTTTCCTCGGCCCGTTTGTGTGCTTTCCTCTTCTGGTCTGTGTACTGATTCTCCATGGTATGGCACCATGTTGCATACACCTCCTTCTCGATGTTGGAGTCCCATCAATAGCAACTATAATGGTCGGTAAGAAATGAGTGTATCGTTAGAAACTTGTGTGATCAGTATAAGTAACATGTAAGTAGCAACTAACGATCAGGAGATAACTTATTGTTGTTGGTGAGCTAGTGCTAATGAAAAGTTATACTCATGGAGAGTAATACCGATTCGGTTTACTAGTTAGTGTTGGAGCAATTGGATCAAAAACAAACACACGAACACGGTTATTTTGTGGAACTCTCACGACTCTTTTTATTAATTTGAAAAACTGTAAATAATACAATAACCATACCATCTATTTATACTAATCTAAACTCAAACCTATTCTACCTCAAACTCTATTAAACTAATTAAATAAATTAATTCCTAATTAAACTCAAACTAAGAACTCATACTAGATAAACATAAACTCTAATTAATAAAATAAATCCTTTTTTTTTCTCTATCCAAGATTAACTTCATCATTCTCCCCTTTAATCTTGAATACGGTCCACGTCTAATATCACATTAATGGACGCATACTTTCTTCTTGTGTTAAATTCGCTTCCACGTACTTTGCTTTTTCCTTTGGACATTCCCACGCAAAATGACCAAACTCATCACACCGATAACATTGAATTTGTGACTTATCTCGTCCTCCTACTTGTTCTTGTTGGTCACCGCTTGAACTTGAACCGGATCGATTCTCACGACCCCTTCCTCTTCCCCAACTTCGGCCTCTACCACGACCTCGACCATCACGGTTAATCCATCCACGACTTTCACGGCCTTGTTGACGATAATTACTATCGTTTCTCGGTTTAACTTGTTCCTCATCACGAGTGAACAACAACTCATCTTGCGTATCTTCAATTTCATCTTCGGATTTTACCCTCTCCTCATAAGCTTTCAGTCTACCCACAACTTCTTCAAACGCCATGGTTTCGAAATCCGAGTATTGCTCAATTGAAGCGACGATTGGCAAATATTTCTTTGGCATAGAATTCAGAAATTTCTTCACCATAACCTCATCCTCAACTGAAGATCCGAGACTCTTGTACTTTGATTGTAACATACTTAACTTACCCGCGAACACATCAATTGTTTTGGTATCTTTCATCTTCAACATCTCCAATTCACTTCGAAGTGTTTGCAAGCGAGCCTTTTGAACACGATCTGCACCCAAATACCGAATGCGGATTGCCTCCCACACGTCTTTCGGTTTTGTGTGCTTCGCAACTTGAAGAAGAATGTCTTCGGGTATTGATTGGTATATCATTGCCTTTGCCATGAACTTCCTTTTAACATCCACTTCACCTCCCATCACAGGATCTATGGCCTCTTGTAGACCATTAGCCACCAAGATTGTCTCCATCATAATCGACCATGCGGTGTAATTGGTCGACGTCAACTTCGGGCATTGCAACGTCACATTGCTCGGTTCACGAACTTGTGCAACCGTACCATCCGTCATATTTTCTTGATTCTACTTCTTCCGCGTCACACGGTTCTTCCTTGCTTTACTTCCACGCAACTTGTTTCACACAAGTTTTAAACGGCGTCTCACCGGTTAGCTTCTCGCCTTGATTTCTTCACACGGGTCACCTGATTCCTTCACGGATCAGTTCTTCACGAACTTGCTTTCACAACAAACACGATTACTTCACACAACCGTTTTTTTTCACCCCGTTCTTGATCGCTTCTCGCAATCGGCTGTCACAGCACATTAATTACCGTCACGGTTTTATCTCCTTGATTCTTCACGGACCAAAAGACTTGATTAAAAAAAACTAACACCACCACCGCTTAAACGTGTTGAACCATTTAATTGATGTTTGTTCTCGGCAAGAAGGACCTGTTGGTCTTTTTGTTGTTTAATCCCAGATCAAAAACGAGAACAAAGATATCTTGTTGCTTGCTTAGCTGTTATGAACTCAGGACACCCAAGGGAACAAACCCCTTTTTTTTCTTTTTTCTTGCGTTGACCTGGAACACACCAAAAGAGATTGGTCGAACCTTTTTTTCTTTTATTAGTTTGTTTGTTTCCAAAGTATTTAATTCCTTACATCCACAAATTCTTGATCCCACGTTGCTTCCAAAAAGAAAAACCGCCTCCTGCTATTAACTCTTTTTCGGATCTTGCCCTTCTTCGACAAACAAACAGGTTGTTCACCCCTTTTTGTTTTCAGCTTAGACTTCTTGATCGTGGTTAAGTACCCCACGATTTATCACAAGACACGGATAACGAACCTACGCTCTGATACCAATTGTTGGAGCAATTGGATCAAAATCAAACACACGAACACGGTTATTTTGTGAAACTCCCACGACTCTTTTTATTAATTCGAAAAACTGTAAATAATACAATAACCATACCATTTATTTATACTAATCTAAACTCAAACCTATTCTACCTCAAACTCTATTAAACTAATTAAATAAATTAATTCCTAATTAAACTCAAACTAGGAACCCATACTAGATAAACATAAACTCTAATTAATAAAATAAATCCTTTTTTTTCTCTCTCCATGATTAACTTCATCAGTTAGTGCCAACATGTATAAAAAACTCTATTTTATTTTTCTGTTAGAAACCGTTAGAGTTAGTTAGACTGGTGTATATAATTCAGCTCAATGAAATCGTTAATCAATATTGATGATCAATTTCTAATCTATTCAAGTTTTGGATTCTTCATCGGTGAATTTTTGTGTTTAAAGTGAATCATTAGAGGTTCATTTTCAACAAGCAGAAGAATTGGGTGTTCCTTTTGAATATCAATAACTAAAAAAAGTTATAGATGGTAGCCAAACAAAATATCAGGACGATCTTCGAGTAGCCAGTTGTTCAATTTGTTTCCTAGGTTTTATGCTAAACAAAAAAGATTGTTTGATAATTGATGGAAAACCAAATAAGCAGATCATAATTGAAAAAACCAAACTGTAATAATCAAACTAATTAAGAAACAGTTGGTTCAGTTATTTTTAAATAATTACTTTTTTTTTTTGGTTCGATTATGGTTATAAAAACCAATATTTATTAAGCTGGTAGCATGGCAGCTCAATCGTAAAGGTTTATTTTTTTCTTTTTGGTTCCTCTTAGGGCTTTGACTCTTTGAACCCGTTACTTTGTATCCATTGGGCCAATTTTGGCTTTTTAAACTCTTTGCCAAAAAATTCACATAAGAGTTATTTATAACTATAAAAATCAAGTGTTATACAATGCATTTACTTATTACCATAATGGGGGTTTTCGTTATTTAAAATAGCTAATTCTAATGAATGGAAACAGACAAGGTGAATTCGCTGTTTGAACAAGCGAATCCAGGTTTTGAAAATTTCAAAATTTTCAGCTTTTTTTAACATGTTATTTAATTTTTTGTAATAATATGTAATATTTAATATTTATAAAGAAAAATCAAATACGGAGTTTTATTTATTTTTTTATTTCGATATAGGTTTTATTGAAAATCGATGCGTAGAAAATAAAGTATTTTTTGATATTATTAGACGATAAATACTTTTTTATATAAGTTAGTTTTAGTAAAATTATATTGAAATATAGATAAAAGATAAAATAAAAATATGTATTAATTTATTTTTTTAATATTACGTATTATTAGAAAAAAAAATAACTAAATTATATGTTACTTGAAAGTTTAAAAAATTTAAAACATCAATACTTGAATTCGCTTATTCAAATAACGAATTAACGTTTTCTTGCCATTCATTATTTTCAACCCGAAGAACCCATTTTCACAAGAAGTTTAAGAAAATGTAAATACTTTCATAAAACATCTCATTTTTGCAAAAAGTTATCAAAAGGGCTATACAATTTGTTTGGTTTCAAATAACAAGTTGAGTGTAGTGGAGTTGGTCCGCAACCCACACCTCTATAGAGAGGTAGTGGGCTTTAGTCCCCCAAGTGAATTTTTTTAATTGATTTTTATTTCGATGTAAAGTGATTTTTTTAGGCATATTACGGCTTTAACTTTTAGTTATACGGAGACAACTCTTATGTTTATGTGATAAAACTTACTGTTAGCCATTTGGTGCAATGGTAGCCCTAAGGTCTTGGGTTCGAATCCTGGCCACAGCAAAAAAGGGTCTGTGGCAAGGGCAGGGGGTTTACCCAGTTGAGGGGTTCCTCCTGGGGTGGGCTGCCCTAGATGTTCTAGGTGTTGTCCCGGGGAAACTCAATTATCCTAGAACATCTAGGTGTTGCCGTTAAAATAAATATGATAAAACTTAATATTACAGTAAATAAACTTTTTATATCCCTCCGCATCACGCAAGATAAATCTACTATTTTACATTACATCTATGTCTAAACAACCACCACGTGTACAAATTGATTTCGTGAAGTATGAACGTCGCACAAAAGTGGTTGACTGTTGGGTAAAAAGTCTTAGAAAGTGTGAACATAAAATTATGTCCTTCACAAACATGTATTGTGAAAATCTATGTAACATGAATTGTAAAATCTATGTATTTGACGAACGTCAATTGTAAAAATCTATGTACTTCACGAACATGAATAATAGATATGTCCATTTAATTACTTAGAATAATGTTGTTGGCCATACGAAACACATAATTCAAAGTGTTTGAAGTTTTTGGAACACGTACTATTTTGTCAAACTTGACGTTACTCCCAAGTCCCTACTACTTTGACTCTTTCAAGATTTTTAGATTAAAAATAAATAAATAATAGTAAGAGTTCAAAGTGTTTAATTTGTCATTTTTAGTTTTTATAGAATTTATTTTTTACAGTATATATATACATCTTCATGTATCCAAATGAATGAATAGAAAGTGTTCAATCTTTGAGATACTTTAATATTCAAATATTTTAAAGAAAATTCAATCTTCCAAACATTTTCACTTCTGCATTAGTTTGTTTTTTCTTTTATTGTTATTACAAGTGAACGTAGGACTACACTAAAATGGGGGAGAAATGTTGATGATTTTCAAGTCATAGTAGCTTAAACATCAATACGAATTAGGAGGTATGGAGTAAAAGCATTTTCGAGATTGATATGATTTTCGGCACTGACGAACCCTGGGGTTCAAGGGGGAGTTCCCCTGACGGGGTCCAAGCGAAAATTCGATTTCATACTTGAAAGCCTCTAAAAAATTGCTTCAAATCTGCATGGTTGGTGGAAACTTACATGGGAACTAATCCATTAGTAGTAACTGGTTTATTAGCATAAACTGACCCATCAGTAGGAACTGTGTGATCAGCAAAAAGTGCGATGAGTGTTAACTGTGTGATTAGCAGCAACTATGTTATCAGCAGTAGTTGCATTTAGCACAAATTTGTCTTAATGTCAAGACTAATCATCAACAATAACTAGGTTACTGTTGATAGAAGCGCCATCACTAGTAACGAAATTACTGCTGATAAAAGCAATTCTTCAGCAGTAGCTGGGATATTGCTGATAGAAGGAAATCATCAAGAGTAAATAATAACCGAACTAACTATTAACCGTTTTAACCACAAACTGACACTCTTTTCATAATGTAGTGTATCGTTTCAACTAAATATTTTAATGGTTCACCATATACAATGAAAGTCTTTGGTCTATTTTAGGTAGAAATTTCTGAATATAAATATGCATTTTCATTCAAATCTCTATCTGAATTATCCTATTAAGATTTCAAGAGGTTTATCAAAATACTTAGTTTGATAATAATTATACACGATTCAGTATCTAGGAGCATTTCAGACTATGAAACCTACATAAAGGTTCTTCATCTTTATTGTACGCAACTGAATCCATATTAATGATTATTTGGTCATTTCTTCATTTTATCTCAGGCAAAAGTTCTTTGTGTTTAGCAGAGAACGTAAAATGGATGAGTTAACCGGTTGAGTTGGATAATAGGTTAAAATATGTTTTGTTAAAATGGTAAAAAAAAATTGTGTGTTAATTAAAACATGTAATATTGAGTTGTCCTATTTTTTTTCAGGGTAACTTTGTAGAACAGTAACCAAGTTTCAAAAATGTTCCAACTAGGTCACTCAATACGCATTTTACACGGTATACACACCCTCGGGTATACTATGGTAAGTGACTTAATTGGAACACTTTTAAAACTTTGTTACTATTCTGTGGTGTTTTCCCTTTTTTTTTCCAAAGTTATATGTTCTTGCCTATAAGTGCAGGTTATAAAAAAACTAACACATTTTTTATCTTACACAAAAAAATCCTTCAACCTGATTTGTGTATATTAATGTCCGAGATTAGTATAAACATACTTATGAAATTATAGAAATAACTTGTTCAAGTATAAAAACTACGATGTGAATAATTTTTTCATAAAGAATTTTAATTTTAATTCACTGTCGTCAATTTTTTTATTAGGTAGCGTTCCAAATCAACATAATAATCTACATGACCTTCATGACAACAAAAATCACACATATAACCTTTGTATATGTGTTGATTGTGCTACTAACCAATCTACAGTTTATTCCCGAGTGTATTTGTTATGTATTTCATCATATGGCTATGGAGTTGATGATATTAATGAGTATTTTTGGGGTAGGATGTGTTTTGATAAATTGAAGTGGCCGATTGATATTGGGGGTAATTTTTTTGCAACGATAAGCAGAGGGAAATGGGTCGGGAAAACATAATTAGTAGGTAGTGGTGGCCGGTGGGTGGTCTGATTAAAAAGAAAAAGATGGAGTTAAGGGTATATAAGTAATTTCACACAAAATTAACAGAAAAGTTAACATGGTTAAGGATCAAGGACGCAAAGTGTTAAAACATCAAACGTCAGGGATCAAATGTGTTATAGGTGGACGAAACCTAATGTTTTGTTCAAAACTCAGGGACGAAAACTACACTTTACTCTATTTTTTTTATAGAGAATGAGGACATATAGAGTTGGTATTAGCATGTTTTTAAACATTTAGCAAGTCAAATATTTAATATTATATTTATTACTTTTTGAAGTTCATGAGATAACCCAACATGACCCATTTTAACCCTCTAAAATTTGTACTCGTTTTCATCCGTTATCCAATCCGACTATTCGGTTATGTTAATTTTTCTTTGGTGATGAACTCATCAAGATTATAACTTATAAGTGTTTGTTGTTTATTGTTTTCTTCTATTTTCAGAGGAGACCTTGTTGAGACCGGTACTTATGCAGGATCTAATCTTAATAAACTATTTGTAAGGATCTGAGACTACTGTTGGATGCTCCTACAGGCAAGAAGATCTCAACGGCATACTTTCAACCTTAGATTGAACGCGTAATCACCACCGTCCAAAGTAGTATTAGTTGGTGGCCGGAATATTATTCAAGTCAACTCGGTTTGACCGCATTGCATGGGCAAACACGTTCACACGCCTTCTTGGCTACCACGAGATTTACATTTTAAACCTCTATTTTTTTAATTATTTTCTTCCTGATACACGTTCGTTGACGCCGTATTTGTCATTTTATATGCTTGAATAGGTTTTATATGCTTAATAGAATGTAAACGAACAGAACCACACCGAATGAAGCCTTATTTGTGTTTGTTCATTTAGCATTAAACTTGTTCACGAACATTAATTACCGCACGAAATTTCATGTCCGTCATTCATTAAGGAAATGGTTTTGTTCGTTCATTAACTTTCTAAACGAATACAGACGAATACAAACGATCACAAATGAACACAAATGAACACAAACGAACACATGTTAGTTCGAAAATTAAAAACAATAGTGTTAATCCTAAACCTTAGACACAACCATCCAAAAAATAAATTAAATTTAAGTACTTAGACATAATTATCTTAAAATACTTGACATATTATATAACCATAATTATCCTAAAAAATGTTTAAAAGGTCTAATGAGTAAAAAAATAAATATCAAAATATATAAAAATATAAAAAATTTAAATAAAATTTAAAAATATAAAAAATTCGTTAATGAATGACAAACAAACGAACGTGAACGAACGAATATAAATGAACGTAAACGAACGAACATAAATGACCATAAATGAACGAACGTTCACGAACACTATTGAACGAGCAAGACCTTTGTCATGTTCGTTCATTTATTTAATCGAACAGAATTCCTTGTTTATGTTCGTTCAGTTATTAAATGAACGAACTTTCCACCAAACGGTTCATGAACTGTTTGCTGAACGTTTGGTTTGTTTACAACTCTATGCTTGAATATAGGGAGGGCCACCAGAGCTTGTTATATACCACATTTTAAGTCTATCTCTTACCTAATCTCATACCCGTCGGTTATCTGTCAGGTAATTACCCTCTATGTAACGGGCATGTCAGCGGGTATTAGGTATACCCGTCATTTGTAAGAAATTACCCGTTAGGATTTCCAGATACATTTCTTACTATTTAATTTTTATAAAATTTTCCTACCAAAAGAAACTAGAAATATAAAACTAAAGAATAGTGGAATAGTAGAATACTCAATTATCCAAGGATAAAGGAAAATAAAAATAAAATGTTTACGGGTATATATACTTTATGTTATAGAAATTGCAGAAAAACGGATTTAAACTTGGATACTCTGAAAAGTGTGTGATCACTTTCAGATAAAACTATTTGATGGTTCACCCAAATGTTTGATCGAATACAAATCAAAGAATTTTATAACACCAAATATGCGAAAATTTTGTATTGAACCAGAAGAAAAATCGTATGATCAATGAAGCATTTTGTCTGGGAAAAACCGATAACTACCAAAGGCAGTTATTCTTTTATTTCAAATTCAAAATTCGAATTTTAAAAAAAATCCGTCCAATTTATTGACACGAATTTATATAATAATTTATTAGAAAATTAATTTCTAATACAAATTTTATAAAGTAATAAGTGTCAAAATAATTTTCGGTCGCACTGACCTGAGACCCCGCCAGGGCTGCCGCCCCTTGGACCCCGCTTCCAAGGGAGCTGCCCCCGGACCCCCCCGTTATATCATGATAAACTCAAATAAGTGTGCACTTCTCACCTCCTAACTTATTTGATATTTATGATGATATGTATTGATCAAACAAGTTAATCCAGTTACACTAAAATATCCAACATGTTTCAGTTAATCAAGCAGTGTATCACCATACTCGTCCTATACCCGCAAAAAAGTTTTAAAATTAATTTCATTCCCGGTCACATACCCGAATATCTATCCAAAATGTTTTGAGATTGCTCATTAGGTTCAGGCTCGTTCGACATCACTACGCTTGATAGGAGTTTCTATCTCCCGTTTTTAGTTTTAATAAAATCGTAACGTGTACTTAAATAAAATAAAATGAAATTTCACCCAATAAAATAGAAACAATATACTTTTTACTTATGTGGTTTATTTAACGGATATAATTCATATAAGCAACTCGTTATTTTTATTTAATTTAAAAGAAAAAAAATTATATACGTAAATGCCTAAATAAAATGTGTTTAAACAATAAATATCAAATAAAATCAGGCTTTAGGATAAGTTTTTACTAAATAAAATTATCAATTTTAGGATAGAATGTCTTTAAATAATAACTATCAAGACACATGTAATTTTTTTAGTCGGTATTATATTAAAAACTCTTAGAATTGTATAAAACATTTGTAAGTGTACAGATGGTTTAATTGAAGGGGGAAAGATAGTGGAGTAGCGGTTATGAACCGCTTGATGTATTACACTTAAAACAAAAGATATAAGTGTATTATATGGTTCTCACAGTTATTAACATAATCTTGATCTGAAATGAACCCTCCCTTAAATATCAAATAACAGTTGGTCACCAAGTCGATTTTGATTATTTTCCCTTTTTATTAATCATATTTTTACTAACTGCTAGGTAGGAGGGTGTAGGATGAATGACTGGAGGGAGAGTCCTAGGTGTCATTCTAGTCATTCGCGACACCCAAAGGAACCCCCCCCCCTCTTTTTGCGGCACCACAATGGTGTGGGTGATCATGGTCATTCAGCGACATCCCAAAAAACTAACTGTTGCAACGGCTCTTTTTCTTAAAAAAAATTCATTTAATTAATATTTCCCATATAAATACATATCCAATTTTCATTTTTTCCATACCATTTCTTCTAAAACACTATCCAATTTACATTATATTCTATGATTCTTTTTCTTCATCTAACTCCGAGGAGTCTTCCAATGGTTCGTTTGAGGAACGTAACAATTTGATTTTCACAAAGATAGCTAAAGCTGTGGTTCTCCTATTGAATGATGATGAGACTTCAAGCGACGCTAATTCAATAAGGTATATAGATACAGATCCGGTATCCGCACATGATCGTCTCGTACATGATTACTTCTCCCAAAATCCTTTGTACTTGCTGGAGATATTTCAAAAACATTTTCCGGATGCTAAGAGAGTTATTTCAATGAACACCACAAAAAAAGGGTATTTGAGACTGAAAAATTAGTCTCTGATACTCCCCTATCAGTACTTAATGGTTATCGGGGACTGATTTCGCCAATCCTAAGTCCGTGACGGATACTTAGTCCTAAACAGTTAGGTTAGTAACTGAAAATCAGTCCCCATTGAATGTCACCAACAAGGACTAACGGTCAGTCTCCAATACATAAAAATTCAATCCTCAATTTGTCTCCCATTACTGTCACACCCCAACCGACGGCGGATTATACGTCGGGGCGGACGCGGTTGTTCAATAGCACAAGGTTGACTATTAAAGTTTCAATATTTTATTAATGAATAATTTAAGATTCAATACAACGAAGAAAAATACGAATACAATATTTAATTTAAGTAGTCTAGATCCAAAGCATCCTATGTGATCACGAATAAGTCTCATGATGTAAACCTGAAACATGTGAAAGAATCTGTCAACTACAAAATAGTTGGTGAGATACAAAGGTTTTGACACAGTTTAACAAATATTTGGAAATAATTACAATTCACTATGATTTGTGCATTCTATAATGTAAGTATGAGAAACAAGTATCTTAAACATTGTGCACATTCAATCCTCCAACCATGTTTATGCATAACCCGCAGGTTTAAAAGTTTGGTTTAGTAACAATCACCAAGGGCTCCCCCCAAAGGGTCAATCAATCAAGGTGGATTGGTCAAATGCAATAGATCTATCATTGTTGCCATAGGCTTGATCAAAGTTAATGAATATGCTGGTTTTAAGTTTAATCTAAGCATACAAGTCTCAAGTTTAACATAAGAATAAACACGTAGTCATAGTTGTACAAGAATTGTATAAGTTAAGAATTTTGAACATGTTTCACCCCAAAAGCATAGAAAGGAAAAAGGAGCTAAGTATACTCACTTGGATGATGAATAGTATCCGACACGGATAAGTATTTGCAAGGCTTGGTGGGAGAATATCCTCACGATAAGCCTAAGTATGCAAGTTTAAAGACTTAAGTATGATCCTATAAGTCTATGGTAAGGATCTAGGATTCTAAGATTGACTAGGGTTCCAAGTGGGAGATGGGAATGATTGTGTTTATAAAGTTTAAGTCAAGTTTTAATAAGGTTTTGAATAAGTCATACTAGACTTGGATTTCAAAGTTTAAATAAGTTAATAGTTTAAAATAATTATTGTTTAAAATGATTATTTAAGATAAGGATTAAAGATAAATAATAATTATTTCAAAAGTAAAATAATTATTAAATACAAAGTATTTAAAGGCTAAATGGTGATTAAGGGTTAATAGTAATTATTTAAAGAGTATATAATTATTAAGGATAAATAATTATCTATAAGAATAAGTAATATAAATTGTTTAGGTTTTTATTAAAGTTTTAACTGTTTAAACATTTATTTTACACATTAACTTGTAATTGAATAATGTTTATAAGTTTAAATGAATATCAAGTACCTATAAGTTTATAGAAAAATTGAATTTATTATAAAGTTTATGTTTTAATTATATGTTTATAAATGTTTCCAATGTGTAAATAAAGTTATAAGTTTTTATAAATGTCTTAAATAAGTATCTTATAAGTTTATAAAGTTTCTTTCAATTTGCAAGTTTATAAGTATTTAATACAAGTTTATAAATGTTAAAGTTTCTAAGTTTATAATTATATAGGAGACAAATAAAATATATTTATTTCCCTTGTTTATATAACCAAATAGATTTATATAATTTTGTAGAATGTATAAATTTATAAATCCATAAATTTATAAACTTTTCTGATTATAAAAGTTTAGATTTAAGAATGAATAAATAAGTTAATGTTTTAAAATAACTTCATTATTTAGTCCATTTAAAGTTTCTGATGAAAGTATATGTTTTATAAAATTTAGAATTATTTTTATAGTTTTTAAGGATTAAAAACTATTAACAAGGATAAATAAATCTAAAATTTTTTATTATAATATAATCTTTAACTAAGTTTAATTAGTTAAAAATAGTTTCCGAAGATAAAAGTAGGATTAAGAATCGTCTTTAAGTTTATAAAGATTTAACAGATTTTATAAAAATTATTAAAGTATTTAAAACTGATTGAAAAGGCATAAAAAAATGAAATGGCAAAACCGGCTCGAACCCAGGTCACAGACCGGGTCAAGCATGCACACACACACCAACCATCCCGGCTACGGGTTCGCTGGTGTATATACTGGAAAAATAAATTAATAAACAAGATCCCACTTCGCCCTCAATTACCGGATGAACCCTAGAATGCGAATCCCTTAAATACGATGTGATCAACCCTCTGTTAATGCAATTTAACAGAGGGCTATTGATCCTTAACTGAAAACGAAGAGGAAGAGTAGTCGAATTACCTATTTTGATAATGAAATGACCGAGAACGGGTTCGAGCTTCTGTGCGACTGACCACCGATCCAAAACGGGAATGCAGGTGATGAACGCTTAAATTGGGTGTTTAGGAAGCTTGAGGGTGATGTCGCTAGTGGGTTTGGGTCGATATTTATAGCGGATTTCTCCATTAAATGCCCGATCGGTTAGGGAGATTACGGTTGGGTTTAACGGGTTTAAATTTGAAATTACGCGTGGTTAGCATTAAATTCGAACATTGAAACTCGTTGGGCTTTGGTCGCATGCGTGAGGCGAGTCTCGAGGTTCATTGAATCTAGCCGGAAATGCGTTTTCGAAGGAACGGGAATGAAAACCGGCTTGGGCGGGTTTCGAACCTGAGACCTGTTTCCAAACTGGAAGTTTGGGTTAATTACAGTTTCAGTCCCTGTAGTTCCGAAGTTTTGTTATTTTATGTTAAAAGGTGTTCCAAGTGTAAAACAAGTTTTAGGATTTGACAGTTTTGGTCCCCGGGACTTTTATAAAATCAAATATATATATGTTTAAAATTTTAATAAGTTTTCTCAAATGATTTTATAAATTTTATAAAATGCTTTATAAAACTTAATATAATATAATAAGTTTAAATGATTACAAGTTGTAAGTTTTTGAGAATTTTATATACATATTTATGTATATATATATATATACATGTTTAAATTGTTTCACTAATAATTTAAAAATTAAAATTCATTTTGAATGAAATAGTTTTAGTATGAATCCGAGTTTTAATTTACTAACACGTGTAACGTTTTTAGAAAAAGATATGTCGGAAAATCTTGGATATTACAGTCTCCCCTACTTTAGGAAATTTCGTCCCGAAATTAAAGTAGAAAATTTACGGATTTTCAAGAATTGATAGGAGCAAGGATAATGAGGAAGATAAGTAACCCTTGGGTTACGTTTAGAATTCTAACCGGAATGTAATGATAGAAATAAGATAACGCTTGAGTTTATAAGCTTCACAACCCAAGACTGTCAGATGTTTCCCTAATGAGTATATAGTTTCATCGAGGCATATGGAGATTTGTTTTCAGAAGTATATTTGAGAGAATAACTAATGAACTTCCATTCGAGGTTTAAAGTGAGATGCATCACCCGAAATGGATTCGATGATAGTTCAAGAATTTGAGTTTGTAGACTAATACGTTTAAGGATTGCTACGGTATCTAAGTTCCGTGGCATCCTTTTATGATAAGTCTTAGATCGTAGCACACGACAGAGTTTACTATGTCTTCCCATACGTTGACTTTCATACTTACGTGTGCACCCGCAAGCATTTAAATCGTCGCATAGTCCGCATAGGTCCTTCTATTTGTGTGTGGATCAAGAAAAAGTATAAGAATTTGTTTAACACATGACTAAAATTTCCACATAAGAGTGATCATTGATTAACGAGTCCCTTAGAGAGAAACGTCATTCAATAATTACGGAGAAAGGATGTGACAAGATTTGGAGTTTCAAAGTTTCCTCGTGATTGAATAAGAATACTTCAATCATTGAGTAGTTTAAAGTCTTTACACCTTCCTCGGGTTTGATCAAGAATACATCAAACCTTGAGTAGTTTAAAAGTCGTATACGTTCATCATGTTTGAACAAGCATACGTCAAACATGGAGTAGTTTAAAGTCTCATACGTTCATCATGTTTGAACAAGAATATGTCAAACATAGGATAGTTTAAATTGTGTTCGAACAAGAATACGTCAAACATAGAATAGCCTTAAAGTCTCTTAGTTTAGCTTCAGTGTATAGAAGTATACGATTACGTTTTGAGTATAAAGTGGTTATCTAAATACTCTAGTGTTTAAGAGAGGTGTTTGGAACAGGATTAACCGTTATACGCTTTCTCACAAAAGATTCGAGTTGTCCAGAAGATTAGTGGATTCCGATGTTTGGTTTAGATAGGAGTCAGGGGATGTACTCTGCTAAAGAGAGTAATGTCCTCCTTCCTGCTAGCGTCTAGTATCAAGAGTGAAGTTTTCTCGTATATATGTACGTTTATCAAGTCTCATAGGGTTTGGTTAAGATGGACACACAAAGTTTTCAAGACTAAGAATCCAAGTATAAGTTTGAAAATAGGATAAGTCAGTTGAGTTTCAAGTTTCAGTATTAAGCTCTTTATTGATCATGTTTAGTTTTAAGAACACGGGATTGGGTATTTGTACAAGTTTTACATGACTCAAAAGTCTCTGACCTCATAGTTGTGTATACGGAGTTTAATGTTTTAGCAACGTGTATTTAAGCTTTTAGTCCCCGTTGTGATCTATAGTAAGTCTTTTACGTGACAAGAGTTGAATGAGGAATGTCTCCAAGCATAGAGTAACGGGAAAAGTTTCGATAAGGTTTATGATAGTGTGTTTACGAATGATTTATCTTGTTTCACAACAGCAGGTATAGTTTTTCTTTTATATAAAGTGTAATTAAGATGTTTTTAAAAAAAATAACGAGTTGGACATTGATAAATAGTACAAGTAAGACTTATGAAAATGTATGTATGATTGTCAAACGAAAAGTTGGTCAAGTTTTAGAAGTGTGAAGTCTATATGAGAGGTAAGGATCATAGTTGATTACGGCAGTGGTTCGTAAGTCGAGTTGTTTTTAAAAGAGCGTTTACGAATTAGAAGGTTTGTTCAAAGTTTATTCTTCAAGTATGCGTGCGTCTCTTGGGATTTTTATAGTTTAATACAACGTTGTTAATTATCTTAAGTACTAATGTGAGCTGCTCTTGACGAAGGTGTGTGGGTAAGAGGGTTAAGTTTGTAAGGATGAAAGAAGTGTCAAATGAACAAGTGATAACAAGATGAAATTTCAAAATAACTTTCATTAGATGTTTCAAAATTTGGGCTTCTAGCCCTTACACAAGACAAAATTTAAAATTTAATAGAAATGGAGGCTTCATGCACGCCTTAGGTAGCTCTCCACTAAGAAACAGATTAGTACCACTACAAGTACTGCTAGGGTGACTCGGATGGCAAACCTAGCCTCTGCCCTAGTGGTCTCGGTGCGGTGCTCGAGGATTTCTCTGTCTTCTTCCAAAGTTACGATCTTTTCTTCCTGGATCCAGATTTGATTGGCCAGGTCATTGATCCTTTGGTTTAACAGGTCGTGCCGTGCCCTATGCTCTATCTCCCTCCTCATAAATTCTTCGGTTTCTAGAAACCTAGGAATGTTAGACAGCGGGATCCCCATTGCCACGGCAGGTACTCCGGCATGCCTAGCCCTTAGAGTAGGGGTAGGTGCTAGGTACGGGTCCCTTGGTGGCGATGAGAACCGGTGGTGAAGATGAGGCGGTTGATAGGGATCCCTTGGTGGTGATGTCCTAGGGTTTCTGGTCCAGTTGGTGTTGAGTTCAGCCCTCGCCCGTGCATTAGGATAAGGACTTGGTTGATACACAGGTGACTCGCTACTCTCTTCGCGGTCGGACTCTCCTCTTGGACGATACACTGGTGAAGAGTGTGAGTGGGAGTCCATTACCTAGTAAGAGGGAGAGTAGAAAGAAAGGTTGTAAGTAAGTTGATCAAATATATTCAAAAGTTTTTTTTTTATACATAATACTGAGTTATCACAGTAATATTCAAAAATAGTTTTTAATTGGAAGTTGATGGGCTAACGAGGAAGATTCCCAGAAGAAAGGGGTGGTCACAAGGACTCACTTAAGTACTACATTTCCCTAGCCAGAACTTCCTCATGGGCCTACAACTTCTCTCAGTTGTTGTCACCGATGTTTGGGTTTATGGTGCTATGTCAAGGTTCATTATGGGCTTAGAGTCTTTAAACGTGGAGATTGTTTGTTCTATAGTAGGTTTCTTCCTCTACAAGGAAATTACTTAGGTTACAAATTTCTTTGTTAATGTACTTTAGATTTTAAAAGACGTTAAGTTTTGTTTAAAGGAACGGTGATGCGTAAGTTTTAAGGACGTATGAAGGTTTTGAGATTAAAAGTGTAACAAAGTTTTTTTTTAGTTAGTCATAAAATGAAGTTTTGCTTGAGTGACGAAAAATGAAATGAGACACAAGAGTTTCCCCTTATGTGCCAAGTTTATAAAATAATGAAGTTTGTAAAAAGGACTTGTAGGATAATACATGGTTTTAAATGTGCTGGTATTACAAGGATCATGAAGTTTAAAGATGTGTAAATACTTTGAGATGTATAAAAGTGTAACAAAAGTTTGGGTGCGTTATTTAGAATAGTTTGATTGAGTGATGAAAATAAGATGAAACACAAGGGTTTCTCCTTAAGTGTTATGTTCATAAAATAATAAAGTTTATAGGAGAATTTGTAGAGTAATATATAGTTTTAAGAGTTATATTACAACGATCACGAAGTTTAATGGGTAGCATCTATAAATATAAGTTTAGGTATGTAGTTTTTAAGTATAATCTCGTAAGAATTTCTCCTTGAAGGTAACTCCTTCAGGTCATTACGAGTAAGCATGCTGTCATGTGACAAGACGGGACTTAAGAATCATAGAATAAAGGTTACAGAGGAAAGTTTTTGAATCATGAATTTATGAAGCGTAAAGTATTTGAGATGGTACTCATTTAGTGCATATCACTAAGTGAGTACTTTGACATATCAAGAGAAATTTGAGCCCACTAATGTTTAGAGAAGTCATGCATTCCTATAAGTGGAAACTCATCCCAAGAATTCCCAGGAAAGCATATGGGTCCAACGGTTGATTTGGATTTATACGAAATGCTTTCCTTGACAGAATTTCCCAGAATACAGGTATCCACCCTTCCGGTCCGCACAAGTTCTCACACATTATCTAGAACTTAAATATTCTTGACGAGAGTTTAGTGGTGGCTTAGACTTAAAGCCTAAGAACGTGTCCTCGATGTAGTAGTCTCTTGTAGCACGTAGGTAAATAGAAGCATAGAATCTCCAAGCGTTCACGTATAAGAATTAAGAATAGAATGAGGAGTGAATTCCTAGTAAAGGACAAGAGAAAACTCATGTTTGGGTCTCCTAAGTTATAGTCTAGGTCATGTGTCTAATAACCTAATTCCATATAACCAAGGCTCTGATACCAATCTGTCACACCCCAACCGACGACGGATTATACGTCGGGGCGGACGCGGTTGTTCAATAGCACAAGGTTGACTATTAAAGTTTCAATATTTTATTAATGAATAATTTAAGATTCAATACAAGGAAGAAAAATACGAATACAACATTTAATTTAAGTAGTCTAGGTCCAAAGCATCCTATGTGATCACGAATAAGTCTCATGATGTAAAACTGAAACATGTGAAAGAATCTGTCAACTACAAAATAGTTGGTGAGATACAAAGGTTTTTGACACAGTTTAACAAATATTTGGAAAGAATTACAATTCACTATGATTTGTGCATTCTATAATGTAAGTATGAGAAACAAGTATCTTAAACATTGTGCACATTCAATCCTCCAACCATGTTTATGCATAACCCGCAGGTTTAAAAGTTTGGTTTAGTAACAATCACCAAGGGCTCCCCCCGAAGGGTCAATCAATCAAGGTGGATTGGTCAAATGCAATAGATCTATCATTGTTGCCATAGGCTTGATCAAAGTTAATGAATATGCTGGTTTTAAGTTTAATCTAAGCATACAAGTCTCAAGTTTAACATAAGAATAAACACGTAGTCATAGTTGTACAAGAATTGTATAAGTTAAGAATTTTGAACATGTTTCACCCCAAAAGCATAGAAAGGAAAAAGGGGCTAAGTATACTCACTTGGATGATGAATAGTATCCGACACGGATAAGTATTTACAAGGCATGGAGGGAGAATATCCTCACGATAAGCCTAAGTATGCAAGTTTAAAGACTTAAGTATGATCCTATAAGTCTATGGTAAGGATCTAGGATTCTAAGATTGACTAGGGTTCCAAGTTGGAGATGGGAATGATTGTGTTTATAAAGTTTAAGTCAAGTTTTAATAAGGTTTTGAATGAGTCATACTAGACTTGGATTTCAAAGTTTAAATAAGTTAATAGTTTAAAATAATTATTGTTTAAAATGATTATTTAAGATAAGAATTAAAGATAAATAATAATTATTTCAAAAGTAAAATAATTATTAAATACAAAGTATTTAAAGGCTAAATGGTGATTAAGGGTTAATAGTAATTATTTAAAGAGTATATAATTATTAAGGATAAATAATTATCTATAAGAATAAGTAATATAAATTGTTTAGGTTTTTATTAAAGTTTTAACTATTTAAACATTTATTTTACACATTAACTTGTAAATGAATAATGTTTATAAGTTTAAATGAATATCAAGTACCTATAAGTTTATAGAAAAATTGAATTTATTATAAAGTTTATGTTTTAATTATATGTTTATAAATGTTTCCAATGTGTAAATAAAGTTATAAGTTTTTATAAATGTCTTAAATAAGTATCTTATAAGTTTATAAAGTTTCTTTCAATTTGCAAGTTTATAAGTATTTAATACAAGTTTATAAATGTTAAAGTTTCTAAGTTTATAATTATATAGGAGACAAATAAAATATATTTATTTCCCTTGTTTATATAACCAAATAGATTTATATAATTTTGTAGAATGTATAAATTTATAAATCCATAAATTTATAAACTTTTCTGATTATAAAAGTTTAGATTTAAGAATGAATAAATAAGTTAATGTTTTAAAATAACTTCATTATTTAGTCCATTTAAAGTTTCTGATGAAAGTATATGTTTTATAAAATTTAGAATTATTTTTATAGTTTTTAAGGATTAAAAACTATTAACAAGGATAAATAAATCTAAATTTTTTTTATTATAATATAATCTTTAACTAAGTTTAATTGGTTAAAAATAGTTTCCGAAGATAAAAGTAGGATTAAGAATCGTCTTTAAGTTTATAAAGATTTAACAGATTTTATAAAAATTATTAAAGTATTTAAAACTGATTGAAAAAGCATAAAAAAATGAAATGGCAAAACCGGCTCGAACCCGGGTCACAGACCGGGTCAAGCATGCACACACACACCAACCATCCCGGCTACAGGTTCGCTGGTGTATATACTGGAAAAATAAATTAATAAACAAGATCCCACTTCGCCCCCAATTACCGGATGAACCCTAGAATGCGAATCCCTCAAATACGATGTGATCAACCCTCTGTTAATGCAATTTAACAGAGGGCTATTGATCCTTAACTGAAAACGAAGAGGAAGAGTAGTCGAATTACCTATTTTGATAATGAAATGACCGAGAACGGGTTAGAGCTTCTGTGCGACTGACCACCGATCCAAAACGGGAATGCAGGTGATGAACGCTTAAATTGGGTGTTTAGGAAGCTTGAGGGTGATGTCGCTAGTGGGTTTGGGTCGATATTTATAGCGGATTTCGCCATTAAATGCCCGATCGGTTAGGGAGATTACGGTTGGGTTTAACGGGTTTAAATTTGAAATTACGCGTGGTTAGCATTGAATTCGAACATTGAAACTCGTTAGGCTTTGGCCGCATGCGTGAGGCGAGTCTCGAGGTTCATTGAATCTAGCCGGAAATGCGTTTTCGAAGGAACGGGAATGAAAACCGGCTTGGGCGGGTTTCGAACCTGAGACCTGTTTCCAAACTGGAAGTTTGGGTTAATTACAGTTTCAGTCCCTGTAGTTCCGAAGTTTTGTTATTTTATGTTAAAAGGTGTTTCAAGTGTAAAACAAGTTTTAGGATTTGACAGTTTTGGTCCCTGAGACTTTTATAAAATCATATATATATATATATATATATATATATATATATATATATGTTTAAAATTTTAATAAGTTTTCTCAAATGATTTTATAAATTTTATAAAATGCTTTATAAAACTTATTATAATATAATAAGTTTAAATGATTACAATTTGTAAGTTTTTGAGAATTTTATATACATATTTATGTATATATATATATATACCTGTTTAAATTGTTTCACTAATAATTTAAAAATTAAAATTCATTTTGAATGAAATAGTTTTAGTATGAATCCGAGTTTTAATTTACTAACACGGGTAACGTTTTTAGAAAAAGATATGTCGAAAAATCTTGGAAATTACAATTACCATGCCATTTCAGTCCCCATTACACTTCTTCAGTGACTGCAAATCAGTCTCAAATACTAGGATATTTCACTCCGTAATGTATAACTTTAGGGACTAAAAATCAGTCCTCTAAACATGTTTATATTGTTCCTAATACGTTTCGTTAGGTTAGTGATTCCATATCAAATCAGTCTCCGATAAGATGTTTTAAAGACTGAGAATTAGTCACCGGTATCACGTGATTTCAGTCGTTAATATGTTTCTTTTAGGGACTGAAAAGTAATCTCAGATAACATGTTATTCACTACTAGAAAATTGCGTTATTGTGTCTGATTGCGACGGTTCTCTTTTGCGACTGCACTTTTTGCGACTAGATTTCGGTCGTAATTCAGTTGCAAATCAGATACTTAATTTTTTTTTTATTAAATCCCTTTTTAGAATTCTTTACAAATTATGTATGCATGCATTATATTGCTCAAAATGATTTTAGTGGATGAAGGCCGAGTTTTATGTCCTTTTAATGAAAACGAGCTTCCAAATGGAGATGGAGATTTTCAACCTAACATGGATATATATCGGGAATTGCATAGTGAAGAAAATCACTACCTACTACGACAACATCTCGTAGATCATATTGCGATAAACCATGTGCCAACAATTACCATTAGTTTGCTATTTGTTTTAATTAATTGAATTATTATGTATTGTAAATTTCAAAATTTTAATGAAATTTGGTTTTTATTCTATTTTATATTTTTTTAATTTTAATAAATTTTATTTATTTTAAATTTAATTTTAATTAACAATGTATACATTTTAATAAATATTTAAAAATTAACAATTAATAATTAATACATTTTAAAAGTTGAATGACCCGGCTCATTCGAATGAGTGTGTTTCCATCTTTGAATGATGCTTGAATAAGTGTAGAGTTAGAGTGATGTGACGCCTACGTGAATGAGAGAACACGAATGAGCCGGGTTATCCGTTTGATGACACCATCCCCTTACACCAACCAATAGCTATATCACTATATGTTACCTAAGTTTTAGGTATTTATTCTATAATCTAAGTTTGGTAATCTTTATCATTCATATTTTCTTCCTCTATATAAAAGTAAATTGCAATTTGCACCCATGTGGTAACACCATTCGACAGGTTGAATCCCTGTGGTTTCAAAAGTGCAATTTGCCCCCTACTGTTTGGTTTCTCTCCCTCTCTCTTTCACCCAAAACCTAACATAATATGCACCCCATCATCCGATTTTCTACCATTTTCAACTCTCACCCTCACCCTTCCCGTCTGCCTTCGCCCCCTTCCCCTCTCCTGTCCGCCGTCGTCGCCGTCTCAATCGACCAGAACATGGACTACGCACTTCTTGAGCTTCATATCGACACAATAGTCATAAAAGGTAAGGATTTTGTACCTGAAATTCGATCCCAACAGCCACCTGAAAATCAATTTTTTGTTGCTGTCGGAATCAAGGTTACCCGGTCTGTTACCCAATCGGACGATCGCTCTGTTACCCGACGGTTGATCGTGCATTTCAAGATCATCGTCTTGTTCTTTAAACATTTGAACTTTTCGTTTAGGTATGGACGGGTCGAAGAGGTCGGAGAGTAAAGGTGCCCGGTGGTCGAAGTTTTTTGGTTTAATATAGTCGAAAATTAAGTATTTTGGTTTAATGCTTTTGGTTGGTTAGTAGATAGATGGTGATGGCGATCGTTTTAGTCGGTTGGATAGGTTTTAGATCGTCTCCGGCCATTACATTTAGATCTATAAATGTAAGTATAACTTAAATAATATATTATCCATGTTTTTAGATCGTTCTTTCGTTGTTTGTTAAATATTTTGGCCAATGTGATAATCGGATATGTTAATCGGAGGTATAATTCATCGGAGAAGAGGGTAAATTTGGGGTGAGGTCAGAGGTATTAATGTCTTTTTATTAAAAAAGATAACGACAGGGGTGCAAAGAGAGAGGGAAACCAAACAGTAGTGGGCAAAATGCACCAGAGGGATTCAACCTGTCGAATGGTGTAAACCACAGCGGTGCAATATTCATTTTACTCTCTATATAATAACTAAAAGTACAAAATCTACAAAAGTCGTGAAACATACTTAGTGTTAATAACACCTAAATTGCTAATCTATACTAAATAATAAGTAAATGTTTTGTTGGACACTTGTCATTCCCATATTTATTCTCAACATTTTTTTCAAGTTTCTCTCTCGTATTAATTATACAAATTTCTTTAAATTTTTTTTATACTTTTTGTTTCCCGTCTCTCTCTACAATTAAATAATAATGATTTCTATAATTATTTTTATAAAACATTTTTTATTTAAAAAAAATAAGTTTGTTCATAAAATATTTTTATAATTTGAAAATTTCTTTCATTTTCTTTATAAAACATTTTAAAAAAATAACTATATAACGTTTCTAAAATTTGTATTAAAAAACAATGTAATATGTAAAACTTTATTACTAAATATATATAACACTGAATTTATTCACACGGTGTAATATACCGGGTTTCTAACCTATATTATAATAAATGAATAACTATATTTGCTACGTGTCGACTTCTGCTGAAGGCTAGATTTTTGTTTTCCGGCTCTCTCTGCTATAAAATAATGATGATGTTAAATAATTAAATATATAAAATTTATTTTAATATTTTATTAAAAATTACCAAATCATTCGAGCCTCGGCTCTCCCTCAAGCCCGGAATGGGCCGTATTGGGTGGATTTTTCCTTGGATGCTCTTCAACTCTGACGCCACCTGGGCCCGGTTAAGACAACATATTGGCCGGAGTTGGACGAGGCTATCCCATGTGACGGGGGTGCGACGTCACAACATTCAATGTTCGCCGTTCAAAAAAAAATTCAATTATATCTTATTTTAAAATACAATTTTATAATTATTAAATCTTAATTATTTTTTATTTCACCGATTACTAATAACATTGAAGATACAATTTTTTATAAAAATTGTTATTTTATAATAAATTATATTTATTCAACTTATTTAATAAATGAGTTTTAACCTAGTCTAAATAAATAGTATTAAAAAAAGTTTCTTACAAAAAGAAACATTATATATTCATAAATGAATTAAAATAAAAACTATTCACACATATTAAAACAAAAAGTACATACTTATTCGATATTTTTCTAATATTTTATTTACTTATCAAGGAGAAAAAAAGGAGAAAAATTATCTTTGTGGACCAAATAAATACCTCAAAATAAGAAAATCCAATTTTAGGTTATCCTATCCACAGAGAACAAAAACCTATACATTATGCCGTACAAGTTTCAAAATAGTATGTACAACTCTCTAAAGCATGACTACTCTGTAGTTTGCAAAAGTCTGTCTCCTTCGAGTCCTTTCTTTGTTTGGTAGTCTGTAGATTGTTTGCGTCAAATTTTTAAATACTCGCATTTCCTTCCCTCCTTTCACACTCATAATTTATAAACACCTCTCTTTCCTCAAAATTGACTCCGACTTGCAGAAGTAGAATGTCAATGGAGGCGGTTTCGAGGTCCGGTAGGAAGACGACGGAGCTCCACCACATGTCTAGGAAATGGAAGGATCCGAGAACTGCAGCACGCAGTCCTGAACATACCAGAGTCTGGACGGAACCACATCCGGTTAGCAGTAAACCACGCAGACTGCCGGTTGTTTACTATCTCTCCAGGAACGGTAACCTCGAGCATCCTCACTTCATCGAGGTTCCTCTCTCTTCTTCCGACGGTCTGTATCTGCGAGGTGAGTCTACATTTCAGCTGTTTGTTGTAGTTTTAGTTTTAGCCTTTAGGTGAAACAGTTTGTTATGATCTGGTGAAAATCCTCTGGAAATAATGAGGCTGTCAGTCGTTTTAATTATTCTTGTTGATTTCGTGGTAAACAAGTTGTTATGATCTGAAAATTTTTGTTAATTTGGAGCGATTCTTCTGCAAATGTTGTGTAGATGTAATCGATCGTCTCGATTTGCTCCGTGGAAAAGGAATGGCAGCATTATACTCGTGGTCTTCTAAACGGTTAGTGCGTCGATCCGTTTTAGATCACGAGAATGCTTTTGATTTCTAAATTTCTGTAAGTATGTATGTGATTATTGTTTCTATGGCTAACTGATTCAGTTATTTGTTATAGGAGTTACAAAAATGGATTCGTATGGCATGATTTGTCGGAGAATGATTACATTTACCCTGCGAATGGTCAAGAGTACGTTCTGAAAGGTTCGGAGCTCGTTGTGGCCGGAGGAGCGTCGTTAAACTCCAAATCTGAAGCGCATGTGACATCCTTGTCGAAGAATTCGTTATCCCCGGAGTTTGAAAAAACCGGCGACGACGATTTTCCGATTCTACGGCGTAGAAGGAATCAATCGTGGAGTTCAATCGATCTCCACGAATATAAAGTCTACACCGGCGAGTGTTCCGCCGGAAAAGTCGCCGCCGACGTCTCCACTCAAACCGACGACAAACGCCGTCGCCGTAAAGCAATTATCAAAGAAGAAGACGAAATCAAAGAAGAAGAGGAAGCAAAAGAATCGTTTCATGAAAACGAGAGTTCAGAGTTAACCAGAGAGGAGATTTCACCACCGCCGTCCGATTCAAGCCCCGAAACCCTAGAGTCACTGATGAAAGCCGACGGTAAACTAATCCTACGGCCAGAAACAGAAGATCACAACTCGAAAACGAATCCAACGGCCGGTAACAAAATTAAAGCATCATCAGTGCTGATGCAGCTGATCTCGTGCGGCTCAATTTCATTCCGTGATTGTGGACCGGGGGCCTACGGGAAAGACAACCCGGGTTTTTCGTTGATTTCACACTACAAGTCAAGGATGCTGCCACGTGGGAGCAGCAACGCAGAAGATGCAACAGTGGAGAACGCTGTCGTTTTGAGGAAGAACCGAAGAATTAAAAAACAGATGGTGACAGAGGATAAAGAATATTTTAGTGGGAGTTTAATAGAAACAAAAAAGGAGGAATTTCCAGCTCTTAAGCGGTCTAATTCATATAATGGAGATCGGTGAATTTTCAAACTATTAAGAGTAAATCGGATTTAGCTTATAGTTTTTTTTTTTTTTTTTTACTTTTTCTTATATGTCGGACTGATTTGAAGTGATATGGGGTCAGTTCATATGGCTCCAGTGTGGGTTGACTTTCTTATATTCTAATTCAGAAGTAGATTCAAAGCACATTATATGTAGCTGTCTCTTTTTAAATTTTAGTCAACAAATAAATATTAAATATGATAAAGTAACAAAAAGGTTATAATGAAAGCCTAATTATGTGACCCAACAATAAAGATGTTGTAGGCTTAATTTACACTTAGAAACTCGGGTACTAAAAAGCGTGGGACCTCGGTCGGGAGTCCCTAAAAAATTTTTGATAAAAATATGAAAAAATCAATAAGATTGTCATTATAATAAACTTTTTTACTTACACAGCTATTTGATCAACGTTTTTAAAACTATAATCGTTAAAATGTTAAAAAGTTTTATAAATAACAAAAGATGTTACATGTAGAGGTGCACAAAAGGCGGTTTTTGAACCGAACCGGTTTCGAACCGGCCCGAACCGGTTTGGTCAACGCAAACACTAAACCGGTTTTGACCCAAACCGGTTCGGGTTAAACCGGTTTTGCAAGTATAAAATGTCGAACCTATTGAACCGGTTCAGGTCGGTTCTGGACCGGTTCGGGTTGGTGAACCGGTTTAAACCGGTTTTTTTTATAAAAAAAAATTTTTAAAATAAATTAAAAAATATTACAACATTACAATACGAGAAAAAGAAAAACATATAGTTCAACGTTTATTCATATTGTAGGGGTTCGGAAATCACAAAACATTACAATATTAAACATTACAATACGAGAAAAAAATATATATATTTTTATTTTTTGGAGTTTTTTTGTTTAATATTAGCCGTCATTCTCGGAGTTACTAGTGGATCCTCGTAGTCTATCATCTTCGGCGAGTTCTTCATTTGTAAGTGGGCTCGCCAATCCTTGGTTAACCTCAGATTCGTGTATGAGTTCTTCAACTTCAATTTCTTCTTCAAGCGAAGCCCTATCTTGTCTCCTATCAACCGCATCCAAATGGTCTTTCAAGCAAATGCACATTTCCATTGCCGCGGGAGTGAGTCTAGTTCTTCGAATACATAAAACCCTGCCACTAAGAGAAAAAACGGATTCCGAAGCTACCGTGGAAGCTTGGACGGTTAGTAAATCACGGGCCATGGCGGAAAGGACCGGAAAAGTAGATTCGTTTCCTTTCCACCAAGCCAAAATATCAAAGTCCTCAAAAACATCCGGACTCATAAATGATAAAAAGTTTGTTCCCGTATACCTTCCGAGTTCGCTACTCGGGATGGACCCTCTAGCCCGTTTAGTAAATTCATTTCTCATTTCGTTATACAAATTTAAGTTCACATTCCTCGAGCTGCTACTTGATGCGCCCGCGCCCATCGTATCATGTGGGGTTTGTGTTGTACCATATTTATGTAAATAAATATCAAACAAATCTTGCAAACATTTGTTAAAATAAGTTTTTGTTACGGTTGAAAAATGAATATCTTCGGAATTCAAATCCAAATCGTAAGTTATTTTATCAATCAAGGTTTCAACACCGTAAACATTAATTGTAGGGTTTAATGCGGCGGCACAAGTTATAACCGGAGGCATTTCTTTAAAATATTTAACAAATTTTTCTTTCATCGGTTTTATCATTGTCGTAAAAAGAGTATTTTTATTTTCAAGTTCGGCTAATTTGTTACACATTAGAAATATTTGTTTAAGAGCCAAGGGACTTGTGGGGTAATAAACCCCGGATAAAAAAGTAGTGGCGGTTTTGAAAACTTCGAGCAATTCGGTTAAATTTTCAAGAATGTCCCAACTCGTAGACGGAAAACTTTGAATTTTACGACGCGGTTTTGAGGAAAGCATATCATGAAAAATTGATAAAGTATCTTTTTGACGTATAGCACTATGAAACATTTTATAAGTTGAATTCCATCTTGTTGGGAGGTCCCAATTGGGACCTAAGCAAATCAAACCCGTATCGTTACATAATCTAATATATTCATGGTATCTTTTTTTACTACTACTAAAAACGTCTTTAAGCATGACTCGAAATGCATTACTTATTTCAATAACGGGTTCAACCCCAAGCCCGTCTTGCACGGCTAAGTTGATGATGTGTGCAATACATCGATTATGGAAAAAAGCGCCGTTGCAAATCGGATTATATTTTAATATTAATTTTTGAACCGCATTTGTATTATTTGAGGCATTATCAAAAGATATTGAAAATAATTTATTTTGTAATTTAAAATCGGTTATCACATCATCTAAAATGTGAAATAAATTTTGACCCGTGTGCGGATATTCAAACATATCAAACGCGATTGTACGTTTCATCATTTGCCACGTATTGGGATCAACCCAATGAGCGGTAACGCAAATATATGAGTCGGGAATACCATGTGGAGCCGACCAAACGTCGGTGGTTAAGTTCACACCGGTTTCCAATTTTTCAAAACCTAAAATTAATTCTTTTTTTGCTTTTTTCCACATTTTTAGACAATCACGTCTAAGAGTACTACGACTTACTTGATGATAACGTGGTTGAAGGGCTTCTTGAATCATCCTCGTCGTGAGCGGGTTGTCGAAATGGTTGAACGACAAACCTCTTTGAATAACTAATTTCGTCATTCTATCTCGAACAATATTTGGATCGAAGTTCCAAATTCCACCCTCGCTTGTCATAGATGCTTGACCCTCACCTGGAATATTCTTCAAACTCTGACACGATTTTTCCAGATGAGTTTTTAGAGTAGAATTTGATTCCTTTTTAAAAAAACCACCACATTTTTTGCAACGAGCACGTTCCAACCCGTTAGACAACTCACATAGATCGTAGTTTGACCAAATTGCGGGGTTCCTCGTTGTTGGTATTATTTTCACAACGCTAACTTCGTTAGAGGAAACACCATAACTTGAAGAACCTGCCATTGCGTTTTTTGAAATTTTTTGAGCGTTTTTTGAGCGTTTGAGAAGTGTGATTCAACCAAAACACTCACTACCTATTTATAATGTGTTTGGGGGTTAAAATGGGTCAAAAAACGGTCAAAAATTGGTCCCAACGGCTAGTTTTTTTTTTGACCGTTAAACCGGTTCAAACCGGTTTACCAAACCGGTTTCTCAAACCGGTTCACAAAAAACCGGTTGTAAACCGCTCGTCGCACAAATAGGTTAAACCGGTTGTAAACTGGCGGTTCGTATCGGTTTGAAACCGGTTCACACAAAACCGGTTATGGGGCGGTTCGGGTTCCGGTTCGGAACCGGTTTGGATTTCCAAACCGGTTTTTTTGTGCACCTCTAGTTACATGGACTACAAAATATATACATTCAAGAAAAATGAGTTGATTTTGGTCTTGCAAATTATTATACTAAACTAAAACCGTTAGAGCATCTGTATTCCATCTTTTTCATGGACTGCTCTCTCTCTCTCTCTCTCTCTCTCTCTCTCTCTCTCTCTCTCTCTCTCTCTCTCTCTCTCTTCTTTCTATGTCTCCATGTTGGCCAAACACCTCTCCTCTCACGACGTCCTTTTTCTCTCTCTTCCTTCTTTCTTAATCCCTTCTCATAGGAATGGTATGTGGTGGTTCGTAGGCACGGACATTTGGTTTGTAAAATGGTGTCGTCCGTGAAGATCGTCGCCAGTTGGAGGACACGCTAATATCCATGAGGCCAAAAACGGTGGGTTGCATATGTTTGTGTGTCGCAAATGGTATGGTTTTGGTCTTAAAACTCCATATTTGTACAGTTTTAGCTTTAAAAATATTAAGTAGCAAACAGTTTTAGCTTTAAAAATAATAAGTAGCAAGTCTGACAAACCAATCACATGTTAGCCCTAACTTATATTCTAGAAAAGAGAGGAAATGGTGTGGGTTTCTTGTTTAACCAACAAGAGTTTAAAATCTAAGCCTTAACAATGTCTTTGCTTCGAATGCGGCCATTCGACTTTCACCACGGTTATAATAAATTTATACTTAAAGAGTAGGGTGTGGGAGGATGAGATGATAACAAACCTTACCCCTACCCTAGGGTAGAGAGGCTGCACCCAGAGATACCTCCGGTTCAAAAAACATGATAAACATGCATACAATAAACAACAAACAACAAATATCTAGTATCAAAAGCGTATAAAAGAACAAAACATATAAAATTGTACCATAAATAAACAAAATGATCAGAGGCATAATAATTCCTAAAATCTAAAAAAATGAAGCATACAGAAAACATACAAGAACTAAATGTCATAACCATATAATCACGTAGCCATAGCAGATCTGGGGACAATTAGGCATACAAATCTGTGTCATAACATGTAGAAAATGTCACTGTGACATACAAGTCTTAAGGCTAAAGTAGATAAAACAAAATGCACCGAAGACTAGAGGCCCACCTGCAACTAAGGCCAAACCTTTAACGAAGCTAGCATCGACACATACGTATAGAATTCTACGTGGATATAGATAACTATATCTATATCTATCTCTAAGCATTATGTTTATGTTTATCTCTTCCCCAGTTATAGGATCATTGTTAACTTAGGAATAGGTTTCTACCGTGTATTTAAACTCCATCAGATCCTTCGATCAAATCTATACTATATAATAAATAAAGGTTTTTTATGCCACATGTCGACTCCATATTCATTCTCACAATTTTTTTCCCGCCTCTCTCTTATTTAATGCACTTCACTCTTTTAATAATAATATATGTTTAAAGAAAATAACAAGTATAATAATAAAACACATTTATTATAAATTATCCATTATTACAAGAAACTTTAAAATTTAATTATGTAACTTTTGTTTTCAATCAAATATTAAATAAAAGTTAAATTATATCAAATAGTAATTAATGTATTTTTGAAACCCAATTATATATTATTTTTTACATATTTTGAATTTGTTTTCTATCGTTAGTATTTGTAATATATTTTTACACTTGTAAAATATATACATAGAGATTAAAAAAATTTATATATTAATATTTTTCACCTCGTGTGTATACACGAGATCTAAACTAGTTATTGAATAAACTAAAACTTCTTGATTTCATTTTTTATGGTATCAGAGCAAGGGTTTTTTAAACACCATAAACCCTAAGCTTTAAAGTCAGACGCAATGACTGGAGATGATGGAGATTCCGGCGACAAAAGGGCTGATCCCAAAGCCATCGATCCAAGCTCACCATACTATATCCACGCTTCCAATTATCCTAGACAAATGCAAGTCAACGATCCTCTAAATGACAGCAACTATAGTGATTGGTGCCAGGAGATGACGAATTTCTTGTTTGCCAAAAACAAGATGGGATTTGTTGATGGATCAATCCCGAAACCAGAACAAACCAAAGACACTTACATGGCTTGGTTGCGTTGCGATGCAATGATCAAAGGTGGGTTGACTACTGTAATGGAGGACATTCGAGGGAGTGTGAAGTACGCTAACACATCCCTTGAAATCTGGTCCGATTTAAGAGAAAGATTCAGTAAAGAAAGTGTACCGCGTGCCTATGAACTGAAGCAATCCCTTACAATGACCCATCAAGACGGGTCATCCGTATCTACCTACTACACGAAGCTACGATCTTTGTGGGATGAAATCCAAACTGTTTTGCCCCCACCACGCTGCACATGTGGCGATTGCTCTTGTGATGTCGGTAAGAAGATGGAGTTTATAGAGAAGGAACGGTTATACGAATTCCTCATGGGACTTGACAATGAGTTTATGGCAATAAGGACACACTTTTGTCAATGAAACCAAGTCCTACGTTGGGAGAAGCGTACCGCTTAGCCTCTGAAGATGAACAACAAAGGAATATTACCGCTTTAAAGAGGTCACAAACTGATTCTGTTGCTTTCCAAACAGCCCCTCAGAGCAGACGAGACAGCAGCTTCAGTCAACAAAAATAAAAATGAGGGTCAAAGGAGATGAAACACAGCGACGAAACGGAGAAGTGCACCCACTGTGGAAAGGCTGGTCACAATCGGGACGGTTGTTTTGAAATGATAGGTTATCCTGATTGGTGGCCAGGCAAAGGGAAAAGAGAGAAGGGCAAGCCCAAGGCTGGGTGCATTGAGACCGATCAAAACACAGCAATGGGTGGACTAAATGAAGATCAATACCAGACCTTACTCAAGCACTTCACAGAAACCAAAGAAACTCCACAAGGTGATCAAAAACCTAGAGCTAACATGGATATGGCAGGTAAGTCAAAACAAAGTGACGAGTGGATCATAGACTCTGGTTCCACGGAGCACATAATCCACACACTTAATTTTTTTGAAAAACACACCAAATGCACAGATGAAACACCCGTTATGATTCCAAATGGTGATAACATCTCGGTTAAGGCTAAAGGTGAAGGCACCCTAATAAATGAAACAAAAATCACAGGGGTCCTATATATTCCTGACTTCAAATGCAACCTACTGTCAGTTGGCACATTAGCCAATGATCTCCAATGTGTTGTGAGTTTCTTTCCTGACTTACTTTTGCTATATGCAGGACTTACGTTCGAAGAAGATGATTGAAGTGGGTAAACGCGTGAATGGTCTTTATCACATGGGCATGGTAGTTAGAGAAAGAAGAGCCATGGCGTCAAAGACGGATGAAGAAGTTTGCCACAAAAGATTAGGTCATGCCTCATACGATAAATTATGTCGAAATGGGTTTTTTTAAAGTACTTGTTTCAACTTTAAAGACAATCCTTGTGACACTTGTAGCAAGGCTAAGTTTACTCGTTTGCCATTTCCAAAGAGTTATATTAAAAGCAGTGCTTGTTTTGATTTAGTCCATTGTAATATTTGGGGAAAGTACCGTAAACCTTCCACTTCGCACGCTAGCTTCTTTTTAACAATTGTTGATGATTATAGTAGAGCGGTGTGGTCCTATCTTACTAAACACAAGAGTGATGCTAGTGAATGTTTAATGAGTTTTCAAAGGATGGTGAAAACACAATTTGGAAAACAAATCAAGAAAATACGATGTGATAATGGAGGTGAGTTCGTTTTAATCCAAATGATGAACTTTTACCCCCAAGAAGGAATTGTGTTGGAGACCACATGTCCAGACACCCCTCAACAAAATGGGGTGGTGGAACGTAAGCACCGACACCTACTAGAAACAGCCCGCTCCTTCATGTTTCAAGCAAGCTTACCAAGAAGATTTTGGGGTGAGTGTATACAAGCTGCCACTTACATCATAAATCAGTTACCCTCAAAAGCTATCAAAAACAAAACACCATATGAAATTAGTTTTGAGAACGAAGCATACGATAATAACATGAAGGTATTGGGTTGCTTGGTGTACTACCGAAGCAAAAAAGACAGGGGGAGACAAGTTCCAGTTCAGGGGGAGACCCGGGGTGTTCTTAGGGTATCCTCAAGGCACAAAGGGTTGCAAAATCTATGACATCGAGTATGGAAGTTACATTACATCTCGAGACGTCCGGTTCATAGAAGGCCAGTTCCCATTTGAGGTAATCAAAACAAAATCCACTTACAAACAAATATTTGAACCACCCTACATTAGTGAGGAATATACCTCGCCTAATGTTTCATCTATGGAGCATGCCACCACCGAAACCAATGATGAACCAGAAGACACACAACCTGGACCCCAACCTACTATGGATGAACCACCTTTGGAACATGATGACGAGGAAGTGGAACAAAGGCCTAATGTGTCTACTTCAGACGAACCACCCTTAGTACATGAGGAACAAAGTACAAGCATGCCCAACATAACAATGGACCATACAAGAGAAAAAAAGAAATATATCTCATCCTAAGTGGTTCGAAGGCTTTGATGTTAAATTACCGCCGTCCATAGACCATTCACGCTCCACGTACAATCATTCGTTTTCAATGGTACATCCCCTCTCCAATTATCTTTCCTATGAAAAATTCTCTAATTCTCATAAAGTTTTTTTAGCGGCCATTACTTGTAACGATGAGCCGAAAAGTTTCCACCAAGCTATGCAGGATACAAGCTAGTTTAACGTTATGGAGAAGGAAATTGAAGCCCTCGAGAAGAATGAAACGTGGACCCTTGAGGAACTACCAAAGGGCAAACGAGCCATTGATTCCAAGTGGGTATACAAAATTAAGTATAAACCAAATGGCGAAATAGAAATGTACAAAGCACATTTGGTAGCAAAGGGCTTCACCCAAATGGAAGGTGTTGATTTCTATGATACGTTTACTCCGGTAGCCAAGCTGGTTACAGTAAGAATCCTCCTTGCCGTTGCAGTTAAGAGGAATTGGGCCATACACCAACTTGGCGTGAGCAATGCCTTTCTGCATGGAGATTTAAAAGAGGAGGTGTACACGAAAAATACCTCAGGGCTTTTCCAATAAAGAAGACAATAGAGTTGTCGGCTCAGAAAATCCCTCTATGGCCTAAAACAGGCTTCTCACAACTGGTACCACAAGTTGACAACGACCTTAGTTGAATTCGGGTTTCATCAATCTAAAGCAGATCACTCATTGTTTACCTTTGTATCTAATAGTTCCTTTGTAGCCCTTCTAATTTACGTGGATGACTTTATCATTACGGGGAACTGCATAGAGAAGATTCAACAAACCAAAACCTACTTGGATGAAAATTTTAGTGTCAAAGATCTTGGCCCCTTGAAGTACTTCTTGGGGATTGAAGTGGCTAGGACGCCAGATGGAATGGTTTTGAGTCAATGAAAATATACATTGGACATCCTCCAGGACAGTGGTCTAATATGTTGTCGCCCCAGCTCGTTCCCGATGGAACAACACATGAAACTCGATCAATGTAGTGAAAGTAAAAAAACGAATGCACCTCAATACCGGATATTGATCTATAGATTGTTGCATCTCTAAGCAACCAGGCCGGATATTGCATATTCGGTAAATATCCTAAGTCAATTTGTTTCGGACCCACGGGAGGAACACATGGAGGCAGCTACTCGCATACTTCGGTACTTAAAATCCACACCGGGACAGGGTATTTTTATTCCCAAAAGACGGAGACTTGAATCTTGTCTCTTATTGTGATGCAAACTGGTTGGGCTGCAACTACACACGTCGTTTCTGAACAGGCTATCTGTTTTTATTAGGAGGTGCCCCGGTATCCTGGAAGACTAAGAAACAATCTGTTGTCTCACGTTCCTCAGCTGAAGCTGAGTACCATGCTATGGCTAGCACGGTAAGTGAAGTTTTATGGGTCATGTAGTTGTTAGAAGACTTTCAAATTCGTTGCACAGATGCCACGCCTTTATATTGTGATAACCTTGCAACCAAACACATAGCAAATAACCCAGTTTTTCAAGAGCAGACAAAACATGTCGAGATGGATTTTTATTTTGTTAGAGAAAGAGTGGATTCGAAAGAAATTTTGCCTTTCCACATTAGCACAAAACAACAGATAACAGATCTTTTTAGTAAACCTCTGGGCTCGCAAGCAACTACAGTTTTTGCTTGACAAGCTAGGTGTTCGTAACCTTCACATTCCTACTTGAGGGGGAGTATAGAATTCTACGTGGATATAGATAATTATATCTATATCTATCTCTAAGTATTATGTTTATATTTATCTCTTCCCTAGTTATAGGATCATTGTTAACTTAGGAATAGGTTTCTGCTGTGTATTTAAAATCCATTAGATTATTGAATAAACTAAACCTTCTTGATATCATTGTTTTTACTACGGGTAAAGGCAATCTAAAGGTAGCCTAAGGGACGAATCCTCATCAAAGGTCAAGATTATACTCACCTCTAGAAATCTCTAACATTTAGTTGGTGTCTTCACGAACTCGTATCACTAATCATGTCCTCGGAGAGATGCAAGTCTATCAAATTATGCTGAATCTTTTCATACCAAGTCAGTTTTGGTCTGCCTCTGCTCCTCTTTCCCTCCACCGTGAGGGTCTCCACGCTCCGTATTGGTGCCGTTATCTGTCTCTTTCGCACATGCCCGAACCAATTATATACTAAAAAAAACTTAATCAGAATAGCTATTTACATAATTTTCACCAAAAATAAAAAGAGTATTTCACTATATTCAAATAACTAAATTAAAATAAATCCTTAACGGATAAATGAAGTAACATGTTTTTCTTTATGAGATTGAGTAAAGTTTGGTTGTTAAAGACATTTATTTGCATGCAATGAATGAATGGGTTAGTTTCTCGAGACATAAAAGTCAAAGGCAAATAAGTTTGTCTTGTGTGACGTTTCTTTTCGAACCCAACCTTTAAACTCAAAATCTTGACTGCACCTTATGTGTTGTTGCACAGTGGGCCCACTCTATTAGGGTTTCCATGTGACGTACTGTGAGCAGCTATGACAACCCAGCTGATCGAAGCTCCCGTTAACTATCTTTTGAATAGCGTGCCAAAAGGTGGAGGCGTTACATAAATGGGTTTTTGTCTTGTTAACTCAAAGACAGTTGGGTGTAATAACTCTTTGTCATATTGATTTTTAAATACATATATTAAAAAAAGGATGAATGATGTTATTTACGAGAGACAAAGAAAGGTGTAACATGTGAAGAAGATCAGAGAAATGAATTAATATATGTGTTTTTTATATGTTTCTATCGAGAAAATTATAAAAATGGTCATTTTTAAGAATGTTTATACATTATGTTGAAGGTCGGTGCTCTATAAATATGGTGTATGTGAATTGATTTCGTGTATCGTCATAACTGACCCTCTTGTTAAGAAAGTAAAACATACAATCGAATACATATATTTATATATGCATACACACTTTATTTGTGTAGAAATGATCAGCTTGCTAAGAAATACGACAGTCACTGCTTAATGAAGGTCAACAATGAAAGATCGTACATATTGGAGTGGCGAGGACTATGATTTTAGCAGCAATGTTAGCGTTACGGTTTTATATCTATCGATATTATATAAAAATTAAACAGTTAATGTAGTTTTCTATGTTAATGATAGAGATTACACCGGGTACGTGTATTAATTAATATTATAGTCAAACACTTTAAAAGTTAGACTATATTTTTTCTTTCATTGTCACCATATACATTGTCTTTTTCTTGGTATATCCTCATTCTATAACAATTGGAGGTCTAGGCAATAGCAGGCATATTGAAAGATACCCTAGATCCTATATCAGATTTTTTTAATGGCAACAGCTAGATATTTTAGGATAACTGGGTTTCCCCGGGGCAACACCTAGAATATCCAGGGCAGCCCACCACAGGAGGAACCCCCAACTGGGTAAACCCCCTGACTTAACCACATACCATTTTTTTATTGTGGTCAGGATTCGAACCCAAGATCCTATATCATTGATCAAGTTCACTATATTGGTGTATATTTATTAATTCAAATTAACAACTTTGACTTAACTTGACATAGCCAAAGTCAAATTAATAAAGTAACTTTTAGACGTTTGTTTGATAGTTAAATAATTTGATTAAAATATTCGTCTTGTAAGATGCACTTTTGAGAACTGAAAGTAATTTATATTTTGAAACTTACGTTCATTTTTAAAAGAAAAGGGCTATAAAAGGAAGCTATTTGTGTTGGGAATATTGGCGCTACAAGAGACAAGTTAATAAGAAGAAGAAGAAGAAAATACAAAGTGCAAAAGTTATAGTAAAATCTTTTGCTTGCAAAGTCTTGAATACATAAATGTACGAAGTATTTAGAGTCTTATGAATTTATAAATTTTTTATGATATATTCACACTGAGACTTATAAACATTCATTCCTCTGATAAACAATCACAATGTTTACTATAATGTTTAGAAGAACCAGACGTGTCTTCGCCCTTTCATATAGGGGCGTAGCTTAGTGATGGGCCGGGGGGCGATTTTTCGCTCAGAAGTGTTAATTTATACGTATTCGGCCGATTTTTCGCTCAGTATTGTTAATTTATACGTATTCGGTCGAAAATTTTATAGTTCCGGCGCCCCCTAATTGGAAAAAAAATCTCGGCCCCCTTGCGTTTTTGTTCAAGCTTCGCCACTGCTTTCATATAACATTCTAAGTTTAGGAAAGTTAAACATATCTTCCATCTGTCATAGAAAATTCAAACCGCAAGGTTGAGAAAAAAAATAGTTTGATGAACTGCTATATATTCATGGTGTGTAAAAATGAGAGAGACAAAGATTGTTTGATAGTTGTGGAGAAGGGGAAGACGGAGTTGTAATGGCCGCTTTAACAATGATTAACTTTTAGAAGTTTTTGTTTAACACACATTAATATCACGTTTGTCTCATGTAAAAGTTAGTAGGTCTCGTCGTAGTTTTGGTTTATATTTTCTCAATGTTTGATGCACCCACGTCGTGACTATAATCGAATTCAAATCAACTCGCATTTGAACTCCACTCTTATAGTTATCCGCACACGTCGGAGTGTTTGCTTATAACATCAAAAGCTTTTGGAGAGCATATCATATATGCCCATTCGATGTTCTCTCCTATTTATGAGAGAAAGAGATCAACAAATTTTGAATCCTTTCAAAATGACTTGCTTCAAATATCAATTTCTCATTCATTATTAGTTCATTTTAAACTTATTATATACCATTTTAAAGAGCATACTATCACATTAGATAAATCCTAAATTGTGAATAGATTACAGGTTTCATAAGAAATGTATGTACTTGAAGGTTTAATTTTAATTAAATAAATAATTATTAATATTAACTTATTATATGTTTGTTTAAGTTCCTATTTGACTAGGATTGAGTTAGGATTAGTAAAGATTTATTATAAATATATGGTTAGGGTTCATGTAATTGGTGTACTTGGTGATTAAGAAAGAGTCAAACAAGTTGTTTGTTCATATATCGCATGTTGCTTGATCCAATTATTCCAACAATCGGTATCAAAGCTTTGAAGCTCAATCGTGTGAAGAAGGAAGATCGAAGTGGCATGTTTGGCTAGAAACTCGGCAGCCAAAAATCGAAGCCAACAGCAGCAATAGTTGAAGGATGAAGGCTAGAAAATCGCGACTATTTTAGTCGTAAAGAATAGAAAGAGGAGGTTGTTTTTTTTGGGTGGAGACGAACAAAAGGCAGCAACCAGAAGACAGAGATCGGCAAGAAAAAATTTGCAGGAGGCAAGTATTGGAGGCTTGCGACGGTGGAAGAAAAGAGAAAAAAGCAAGCAAGCAAGGAGGTGAAGCAAGCACACAAGCACCTCAATTCTAGCCTCGGAGGAAATAAAAGGAGAAATTGAAACAAGCATCCAACTAGGTGAAGCAGTCACACACCTCAAATTTTTTCATGTAATCAAGCAAGCACCTAAAGAAATTAAGGATGAAATTCCATCAAAGAAAGAAAAAGGAAAGATTGCTTTATTCGACATATTTGTTCTAAAAAGAAAAATTTACAGGTAAGAAGAGGGAGGTTCTGTGTGAGCCAAAGACCAAAGAGATTCTGTGTGAGCCAAGGAGATCAGTGATCGGTGTGATCGAAGAAGAGATCTGTGTGACCGAAAAATTGTGAGATTTTGTGTGAGTCATTCTGATTCAAGGATCATGGTTGAAGGACAAGGACACGCCGCATGTGCTATACTACCATTGAGAGAACAGTCGAGCATCTCTCTTCAATGCCTTAAGTTAACAACAACCAACTACCCAACTTTGGCCATTATAGTAGAGTCGATCATGCAAGCTAATGGAATTTGGGAGGCTATCGATCCAGTGACGGGTGGTGCAGTTGAACTAAAGAAAAACATGACTGCAAGAGCTTTTATTTTCCAATCCCTATCCGAGGACATCCTATTACAGGTGGCAAAACATAAGGATACAAAAGATGTTTGGGATTTGATACGGGTTCGTTTTCTTCGAGCTGATCAGTGCAAAAGGCTCGACTTCAAACACTTAGAAGCGATTTAGAGAAATTGCAAATGGGTGATGGTGAAATTCTTGATGAGTTTGATAAGAAGATTACAAGTATTGTGGCAAAGTTTAAAGGTCTCGGGTCAACAATTGAAGAAGAGGTCGTGGTAAGGAAACTCTTTAATTCTGTCTCAAGAAAGTTATGCCAATTGTAGCATCAATTAAACAATTTCCATATCTTGAGACTATGCCATTCGAGGAGGCCATAGGAAGGTTAAAGGCATTTGAAGAAATGATAAACGGTCATGACTGGTCGAATAAGAATCAAAATAAATTGTTGTTTTCTCGATTAGACAACAATAGGAAACAAACTAGTGGTAGCAATTGGTATCGTGGTCGTGGTTACAATAACCAAGGACGTGATAATGGATCTCGTATGGATATTAAGCAAGATGATGAAGGTGATAATCAGGAAAGTCCCCAGGACAAGGGTCGTGAATTCCTTGGTCGAGGAAGAGGAGTTGGACGTGGAAGAGGTTATGGCCATGGGAATTTCTAAAGAAACTTAAGATGTTATAAGTGTGGAAGAATCGGACATTTTGCATATGAATGTCCCGATTTGAAAGAAAAGAAGGAAGCGTCTAACTTAGTCCAAAAGGATGACGAACCAACATTGTTTTGATGAGGTCACGGGTCCATATCAAGGTTAAAGAGGATAATGAAGGTTTAATCTTAATTAAATAAATAATATTTAATATTAATTTATTAATTGTTTGGTTGAGTTTCTATTAAACTAGGATTGAGTTTGTTTATTTATTTGATTATTTAATAGTGTTTGAGTTCGGTTATGATTAGTATATGTTTATTATAAATAGATAGTTAAGGTCCATGTAATTAGTGTACTTAGTGATTAATAAAGAGTCAAACAAATTGTTTGTTCATATATCGTGTATTGCTTGATCCAATTATTCCAACAGTACTTAAATACTATAACAATACACTTAACCTATGTTTAATATTTATTTTAAGCTCCTTGAACTAATGTGTGAAACCTTACATATCAATACAACTGGTCAACGGTGGCTACTTTTTCTATTAAACACTCTTTGAACATGAGTTGTCCGTGTCAAATCTTGGTGTCGATTCTTAAGCTTCCTCCACTCATATTCCTTAACTTGAACAAGAAGGCAACTTGTAATTTAAGATCATCAATCACTGCAGTCATATATCTTCTTGATTATGACACATATAGATATGAAAAAGAGAATCAAATAAATGCTTATTATAATGCCGTTCAATAAAAAATGTGTATTGTAATATTATATCCTTAACCTAATAAATGATTACAATCTTTGTCACATGTCACTTTCTCCTTCAACCTCACAAGTTTTTTCCCGCCCAATACCCGTTTCACATACATCTCACGCGTGGATCTTAATTACACGACCCATCTCTCATACGAAACAAAAAATATTTCGTTCTCCCCTTCTCTCTGTAGCGTAATCCTCAAACCATAATCAACGAATGCTTTCTCGAATCCGCCGGTATCATTTACCTTCGATCTCAACAGGTTTGTAATATTTCGAACAATTTTGCAGAAATTCTCTCCAAAACCTTAAATTCGACTACCGCCTCTCACCGTTTTCCTCTAATCTCCCTCCTTCGTGCTCTTTTTGAACCCAAGAGAATAGTCGGTTGTTTTCCGACAACTCTGGACCCACCTAAGTACGTCGTAAATTTTTAATGCAAGTCTGTTCATCTCCCGTTCGAGAGTAGATTTCTTTTACAACAAATCCCCTCGGTAATACATCCTCAGGTATGATCGGAATTGATCTTCGTTTCTCGCTGGTTAATTTTCGTGATTTAATACTTTTTTTTGTAATTGTTTGATGATTGATCTGTATGACTGTCGTTATTTAATGTTTAATTGATAAGGAATTTTGTTGATCGGGTTGATGTTGAAGTTAGTGTTTGGTGATGGTGAATTGATTCTAGAGTTTTGATTATGTGATGTTTTTGTTGTTGTTAGGGTTTTAGTGTTTTTCTTCTTCCGGATCTTCAATGCATTGTGGATTTTGTTTGTGAATAACATGCTTGATGGCTGATTGAATAAGTATGTTATGTTGGTTTTTGTGGAGATTTCTTTCTTTGAATTCGTCTGTTAGATCTATCAGTTCTGTTATGATTTGCTCAACCTGCAATTATACCTGCTTTGAAGAATCTTTGGTTTCGTGTATTTGATTTTGGTTAAAGAACGTCTTACACAAGTCTTAGGTTTTCACTTTATTCGATCCTTTATCTTGTGAACATGTACATTCATGGAGCACCGTGGCAACTGGACAAATATTCTCCTTCACAACACAAGCATTGTTCTATAACTACAAGCAATTGCTAATTCAACAGATGCTTGATTTTGACTTCCTTTGTGGTGTGTGAAATATCCCTTACCACCATTCGTTCTGATAAACTTAAATCCTTAACCTAAACCCACCCATTTTACCAACTCTAATTTTTGGGATGCTAACCTTGTCATTGTAGGGCACACATACCGGGCATATAGATGCATTGGTTGGAGAAGAGAAGGCTTGATTCTCTAGGTTTGAAGATTTTGATGGGATACCGGATGGATTGGCTCATTTGATCCATAAAATTACTTGCGAGGTTAGTATGTAAACTACTATGCATTTTTTACTCATATCCTGAAGAACGGGTCGATTCTCGTTATGTTTTATCTTTAAAAGTATTTTATGTTCAACGTCACCTAGAACCATTGGCAGGAAAACACAAAATCTATACTTACAGTAGTCGCTTCAGATCTGGGTTTAAAAACCACCCAATTATTATCACCATGTCCGTTTTTAGAAATATTTTTAGTGAACATGAAGCAAGAATATTGACACAGTGCTTTCCTTTGACTATTATTTATCTACAGCATACAAGCTTCCAAATGATCAAAGAAGGTTCCAGTCCAGTTATGTGGGAAGTTTTGCACGAAGATTTCATAACTGTGATGTAGATCGAATGCGGCTTATCTCATGGAGCTTTATCACATAAATGATCCAGAGGCAGTCATAAGACTTTTTGGAAGTCAACCTTCATTGCTAGGGGTGAGCAAAAAACCGAATTAACCGAAAAAATCGCACCGAAAAAACCGACCCAAACTAAAACCGACGGTTTTGGTTTTGTATTTTTTGAAAACCGAAAATTACGGTTTGGTTTCGGTTTTGTATCTTTTGAAAACCGAAAAAACCGAACCAAACCAAAAGTATACATATACTTTAATTATATACTATATGCATACACGTTTCATAATATATATTATATTATGTAGTGTGCTTGTATGTTAAAAGTTTATACGTATTTGTGTTCCACGTATTTACATTAATAGTATGTTATTATTTATATTTATTGAATTTATAGATTATAATGTTTATTTTTTTGTTGATTTTTTTTTAAGAAAACTAATAATTTTTGTCGCCAAATTATTTAGGCTCAAATGTGTGATAATCATTAGTTAGCAAAAAAAATTTAGGCCCAAAATTTCAAACTCAAGTTCATTATTTTGTGCCATTTTTTTACCTCAAAAAACTCAAGCCCAATTGGTTTTAAAACCGAAAAAACCGAAACTGAACGGAAAACCAAAAACCGAAACCGAACGGTTATAAAAAAACCAAAACCGAACTTTCGGTTTTTGGTTTGGTTTTACTCTAAAACCGGCTCAAACCGACCCATGCACACCCATATTCCTTGCATTCTAATCGATCAGCACTTAAAGAATATGTAAAGGCCATGGGCAAAGATTATAGATTAGATGAAAGTGAATTACTTACAAAGAGGTCAGTCTACTATACTAATACATCTGACGGGCATGATTATCATTCATTTATAAATAATAAGATTGTTTGAATGGGTTCTCAGTTGATTTTCATATGCCCTTTTAAACTATGTTCATATAGTCATGTCTCTTAAAATGATAATTGTTCATGATGGGGTAAGGTGCACAATGTTCACAGAACATGGCGATGCATGCCACCTCCTGTTCACCAGTTTTATGAAGATTTGTGTGCCCTAGATTGCCTTCTGAATATAAGAGAATAAAAAAGGGTTAAAAATTAATGGCGATTAAGTAGCTAACCGGAGTTTTACCTACGTCAAAACATCATATATAACCCCATTAGTAATGATACAACATTGCACAATAACCCCCAAGTGCTTAACTCCCCAAATCGCCAACCACCCCCCCCCCCCCAAAATCACCCACCGACGTTTGAGTCGGCGTTCCACAGACACCCACCGGCGTCCCAAACGCGGGTCTCAAGTCTGCACACCAAGTTTTTCAGTTTTTGACCTTTTTAACCCTCCCGACTTGACCCTCAACCGTTTTAAGCAACCAACAACATTTTGTGAATGTTTTAAACTCATCATACGAGAATCACAACTCGTTTTTACCCCTTATCCAATCCGACTCATTCGTTATTATTTGAAGTCTTTGACTACAAGCTTACCACCCGAGTTTACCACACACGTTAAGTTATGTCATTGAGTAATTGACTCCAAGACCAACATTTAGATAAGTATTGACACCATACAAGTCTTATTACTATACTATCACTATTATTCTACAATGGTTTGACTTATACCATATTAAGTCATTTACAACATTTCACTATTTATCAATGGTTTGACTTATATACCACATAAATCAATTTACACAAATTTCATCATTATTCCACAATGGTTTGACTTATACCACATTAAGTCAATTTACACCAATTCACCATTATTCCACAATGGTTTTGACTTATATACCACATAAGTCAATTACTCTGAATTACCACATTTAGTTTGACTTTACACACATAAGTCAATTACACCAATTTACCACATCTAGTTTGACTATACACCACATACATCAATTACACCAAATTACCACATTCTACTTTTTAGTTTAACTATATACCACATAGTCAGCTACACCAATTTATCATATTCTACATTTTAGTTTGACTATATACCACATAGTCAACTACACCAATTTCAAACTACGTTATGCATATAAGTTTGACTTTTACCACACAAGTCAATACACCAAATTTAAACTACAATATGCATACTACTTTGACTTTTACCACATAAGTTATTACACCAATTTACCACATCTAGTTTGACTATACACCACATAAGTCAATACACCAAAGTACCACATTCTACTTTTTTAGTTTAACTATATACCACATAGTCAACTACACCAATTTATCATATTCTACATTTTAGTTTGACTATATACCACATAGTCAACTACACCAATTTCAAACTACATTATGCATACAATTTTGACTTTTACCACATAAACTATTTACATACCACTATCCACCATATCTATTACTAAGTAAGGGCAAAGCACTTACCTTTGGCTAGTGAAGACCTCAGTTGTCTTCCAAGCTAGCAACTTTCACCCCTCAATCACCTAAACATTCCACATGTTTTAGTAATCTAATAAATCCCCAATTATTCCTCAATTGAGGTTTGACACCCACCCAAGGTCTTTTGATCTTCGCCCTTATCAAATCTTGGTTTACTTAGCTTTACACAAGCTTTTATCCATTCTAAGTCAATTCCACCCATTTGACCCGTTAAGGTTTTCATCCAATTTTCACAATTTCATCCAACTAAAATTTCACTAAATCAATTGGGTTTTCGACTTGAAAATGTGTTTATATAACTCCATAAACACTTATCCATACTTAATTCACCATTTAAACACTCTAATTTCTAAACCCCCAAATTGGGTCTCAAGAACCCTAATTTTCAAAACACTTATCCACACTTAATTCACCATTTAAATACTCCAATTTCTAAACCCCCAAATTGGGTCTCAAGAACCCTAATTTTCAAAACTTCAAATTATGTGAAATTAACATGAATTGGTTGAACCTTTAGCTTTAGTAATGCTAGATTATCAATCCTTTTCAACAAACACCCAATACAACCCCCAATTTTCATCCATTAGGGTTCATCCACCCAAACCCATCAAGAACAAGAATCCATGGAGGATTAGAGAGAAAAGATGAATCTTACTTGATGATTAGAAAAGATTGTGCAAGGCAACACTTCCAATCCAACCATGCAATCACTGATTTTGAGTTCTTGGCCTTGCTCCCCTTCTTGTTCTCTCATTCATGACACACACACTTTTTCAAGAGTGTGTGTGTGTCGCCATTTAGTCCCCCACCAAAATCAGGTTTGAACAAAATGCAAAACCAGTCCCTCTACTTATAATTTTGACTCATTGCACCAAAATGTCAAGAATGCTCCTTTACAATTAAAATTCTTCACTTTTTTATTTATTTAAAACACCCCCTATACTATAACTAATATATAATAGGGCAAATCCGAAAGTTGGTTCGTTACTATATATATATATGTGTGTGTGTGTGTGTTTTTAGATTAGAAAATTTCTTGGTATTTCTAGACTAAAATTTTAATTACAACACACGTGAAAGGTGTGTGATAGACTTGTGTGAGTCGTAGGCCTGTAAAGTGTAAACAAACCGAACGAACACGAACAATGGTTTGTCCGTGTTCTCTCGTTTCACTTTAACCGAACAAATAAAAAAAACACAAACAGTTAAATGAACGGAATTTACTAATTCGTGTCCATTCATTAAGAAAGTTGAGCTTCTTCGTGTTTGTTTATATTCGTTTGTTAATATCCTAAACGAACATAAACGTACAATGGTGTCTATCTTAACAACGTATGATCAAAATCAAACGATTTCACTTCGAGTTGCGATTGATTGAATTGGTTTGATTGAAATCAAACAACTTGTAGATTGTGATGCAGTTGTCCTAAGTCCTAACCAGTAAATTAGTAACCCTTTAATACTAAAGCGAGTTGCGATCGATTGAATTGGTATTAATGAATGGGCTCGAAGGAATGGACTGCTAAATCTAAAAATCAAAATCAAGTGTTTTTAAAATTAGGTTTATCACTAATTTGCTAAACAAAGATTTCTAATATGTTAAAATCAAATTGATTTTAAATTAATATTAGTAACAAATAATTTAAAAAAGTATTTAAATAAACATAAACGAACGGATATAAACGAACACAAATTAAAGAAAATGAACAAACTTGATATGTGTTTATGTTCATTTCTTTAATTAAATAAAAAAATTAATTTTAATATTTGTTTGTTTATTAAAATAAACATATATTCCCACCTAACAATTCACAAACAGTTTATTGGAAGTTCGATATAGTGAGCCGATTGGATTGATGGAAACTCAACCTTTTGAATTTGTAGTAAACAAAAATATTTAAAAGAATTAGTCAACAACTTTATGTTTTCATATTTTATTTAATAAAATGCAAAAAAGTCATGTTTTTTTGAAAAAGTGTTACCAAATTAAGAAATACAGTCATTTTTTAAGATTCCCAAAAGAATATAGTGCTTGAACCGGTGAACAGGTCCGTGCTTGCTACGGCACGTTAAAGATTTCTCGAAATCAGTTAATTTTTTTATTCGTATTTATTTATTCATTCAGTAAAAAATGCCTTCTATTATAAACAGAAGGCTTCGATTGCAAAGTAAAATAATTAAAAGACAACCTATGTGAGTCAAAGGAACTTCATGTTAGTATATGGATTGTTGTTTGTTAGTATTGACACGAAGATGCAGTGAAATCAACGATGGCGACTTCACTTCCTTGTTCTACTCCTCCTTTGATTCACACGCAATACATCAATTAAACAAGGACTTATATCATCCACAATTCTATATTTGAAAAACCTAAAACATTTTGACCTATAGTTGCGAAACCAAAACTTCTTAGTCGGATGGTACTCATAATGTTCTCTTCTCTACTGACTATAATTAAGGGATCCAACTCATGTTTTGCTTTGAAAAAATACAACTTTTATATAAAAAAATGAGACAAATTAATTCCGGTAGACCGGGGGTCAATGGACCCTTTTAACCCTCTCTTGATTGATAATGTCGTTTTACTAGAGATTTGATAATGTCAACTACATAAAGGCCTACAAACATCACATCTATGTCACATTATGTTTTCTATATATTATTATTGGCTATTACTACTATTATTATTATAAATAAAAGAGTAAACTGTCATTTTCGTCCCTGTGGTTTGGTCAAAATTGTCACTTTCATCCAATAGTTTGTTTTTTTGTATCTGGGTCCTCATGGTTTTAAAATATTGCCATTTTCATCCTCGTGGTTTTAAAATATTGCCACTTTCATCCAGTCAGCTAACACCGTCCGTTTTTCTCAGTTAAATGAGGGGTATTTCAGTCCTTTTACTTAGTTGTTTTATTTTTTCATCTTTTTTACTCTCACTTTTTAATCATCCCCAATTTAACCTCTAATTTAATCATCCACCTGCTGGCCTTCTTCCTCTTTTCCTAACCAGTTTTCGACGAGCACCACTGGAACACCTCCGTCGCTTGTTTCTATGATTAAAAAGTGAGAGTAAAAAAGATGAAAAAATAAAACAAATAAGTAAAAGGACTGAAATACCCCTCATTTAACTGAGAAAAACGGACGGTGTTAGCTGACTGGATGAAAGTGGCAATATTTTAAAACCACGAGGATGAAAATGGCAATATTTTAAAACCATGAGGACCCAGATACAAAAAAACAAACTATTGGATGAAAGTGACAATTTTGACCAAACCACAGGGACGAAAATGACAGTTTACTCAAAATTTTAAAAACCTCATAATATAAATCATCCATCCATCCAGCTACTATCTTCTGGATATTAAAATTTTGAATGGATATTAGAAAAAGTTAGAATTATTTCTCAGGAATTAATGACTCCCTCAACTTGCATCAAAATATAGTTGTACGGTGGCCCCACTGCATTTTTAAATACATTGATGACAAGCCTTTATTAGGTTGATATACGACCATAGGCGATGAAGATTCAACCTGCCCACGCAGGTTCGAATCCGAGTCGTACCGGGTTTTAGTCCGGAGTGCGTTACGCTAGCGGGGTTTGGCTCGTGTAGCGGCGCAACTGCTGTCAAGTGGCAGCAGGCTCCATGGTTTCCCGGTGAAAGCCTAGCCTCTCGCTCTGAACCCGCGGGCCCGGTTCAGACAACGTAGTGGTCAGGTTGAGGGGTAACGGGTCTCCGACTTGTCGGAGATGCGACTGCCACTTATAAAATGAAAGTCGCATTTCAAAAAAAAATATATATATATCTAATTTCTCATTTCATAATATTATTTCTTTTTAGAATAAATATAAATATGAATTATAAGAAAAAAAGAATGTTTGTTATCATATGCTAAGACTGTTTAAGGAAACATGGTGATTTGATTTGATTAGACATGATATCTTATCTTATTTAATTAGGACTTAGGAGGATATCATTGATATCTGATGGTATTTGATACAAGGTGTTGTACGATCTCAACATGTAATTAACAAAATTTTATTATTTCAATCATTCCTGTTATACATATTTTTAGAGTAAACTGTCATTTTCGTCCCTGTGGTTTGGTCAAAATTGTCACTTTCATCCAATAGTTTGTTTTTTTGTATCTGGGTCCTCATGGTTTTAAAATATTGCCATTTTCATCCTCGTGGTTTTAAAATATTGCCACTTTCATCCAGTCAGCTAACACCGTCCGTTTTTCTCAGTTAAATGAGGGGTATTTCAGTCCTTTTACTTATTTGTTTTATTTTTTCATCTTTTTTACTCTCACTTTTTAATCATAGAAACAAGCGACGGAGGTGTTCCAGTTGTGCTCGTCGGAAACTGGTTAGGAAAAGAGGAAGAAGGCCAGCAGGTGGATGATTAAATTAGAGGTTAAATTGGGGATGATTAAAAAGTGAGAGTAAAAAAGATGAAAAAATAAAACAACTAAGTAAAAGGACTGAAATACCCCTCATTTAACTGAGAAAAACGGACGGTGTTAGCTGACTGGATGAAAGTGGCAATATTTTAAAACCACGAGGATGAAAATAGCAATATTTTAAAACCATGAGGACCCAGATACAAAAAAACAAACTATTGGATGAAAGTGGCAATTTTGACCAAACCACAGGGACGAAAATGACAGTTTACTCTAAATAAAATTTGAAGCCACCTATAAAATAAATAAATAAAAAATAAATATATCTATACTAATAAACCAAAATAATTGTGGACACGTGTCCATCAATTAGGCCATCAAAACTTTGCTTTTCCCGCCTAGATTATGTGTGACCAAAAACTTCACGCGGATCTTTTTTTTTAATTGACCCGGTTACGTTTCCGGGTAATAACCCGGCTACCTTTCAGACGGGGTAATCCCCCTTTTTGTTTTTCATTTGCAAACCCTAGATCAGTCTTCATTCCGTCGCCAAACCATTCCTGAATCTGTAGATCTTGAATCAGATTAAGAGTTCATCATCTTCCTCACCGATTGGTTAGTTGTTCATCCTTCACGTTTTAATCGTGTATTCCATCTTCACATATTAATTAGAGTTTGCTTTTAATGTTTCTTCTACATTATCTTATTCCTCTTTGTGGTGTGTTCCTCGACTGTCTTTGATATCCACATCATCATCATCCAACCAATCGGTTCATGAAATCCATATCATCATGTATGTTCTTTTAAAACCCTGATTTGTATTGATTTCGATCGGTTTTGATTGTGGATTTTACCGATTAAAGACATGTAGATCATATTTTTGTTCATTGTTGTTGATTATGTTCTATTTTTTCAGATTATAGTAACATACATCAGATTTTGTTTCATTGTTGTTGTTTACCTGATTCAAAGTTTTTGGTTTTACAAATTCTCGGTTCATTGTTTTTGTTTTAAAAATTACCTGTTAATAGAATGTTACATTTATGTTGATTATCTTTGAAATTTAAGTTCTTGCTACTGTTAAATAGTCTTAATTTCTTATCCTTTTTGCTTCTAACAATACAGAGTAAAGATGACCAGTCTTTAAGTGGTGTACCCCTTACTGCCTTATGTTATGATATGGAAACACGACTCCTCATATCTGGAGATCAAAGTGGAACAGTAAGCATATACGCTATTAGCTTGTCAAAACATGTTATATTTTAATTTGAATCGCATGATTTAGTGTATAATATCTTGTGGTACAGGTCATAATATTTAAACTTAAGCCCAAGCCATATGCCACAGAGAGCAGTTTTTTGTCCTTACAAGGTGCTTACTACTAACTTTCATATTAGTATCTCATATAAGAATTATTGCCTTATATGTAAATTGGGGTAATTTTGAGGGTGCTTTTGCTTTTTGTGTTTGAATTTGACTTTGACCAGGTTCATGCTCATTTCATTTTGGACCCAATCATGCATATTTATCTATCAACTACTTGGATAGATTTCTTGCTGCCTATGAACTCCCTGTAAGTATTTTTTTAATATATATTTTTTTGCTTATTTTTTTAGAGACCTTTAACTTCTTTAAATTTCTAATTGAATATTCATTGACTATATTTTCAATCTTAATTGGCTATTTAATGAACAATCTGTTTAATCTCAAAAGTAAGAGAGTGCCTACTTTCTGCGAACTATTATAGGTGGTAGTTTCGACTCCTTGTGTATGGGTTTAATTGGGTTGTGTTTTTATCTCAAACGGGTCAAATTATAGCTAAAATTGGAAATTGGTCAAATGGGTTAGGTTGAAAGTTCTTAGACTTCATTTTGAATGCTTAAATCCGTGGACTTCTAAAACATAATCGAAAAGTTGACTTTTATAAAGTTTAGGGACTTAATCATATAAAAAGGCCTTTATGTTATTTTTTAAAAGTTAAGGGATTTGATTATGTAAAAAATAAAGTCCTGAGACTTTTGTACAAACACAGAGAATGTTCATAGGGGTTTTTTCTACAATTGCCCTTTTTATATTAATAAACACATTAATCATTTATATTCTTAAGAAATGGTTAAATGAATGTTTGTGGGTCAATCCAATCTAATATGTTTCAACCCATATTAAAATTAGCCTGTTAACTGATCCATCCATCTAGCCACCGATTTAATTCTCAACTATATGTAGAAGATCCATGAAAAGATATACCCTGGAGTATGTTGGTTGTTTAGCTTAAACCAAAATTGATGGTTTGCATCTTTGCATATTTGTATTTACAAATGAATTACCTTTTCTGTTACTTTTTCTAGAAACAATAAGGTATTCGTCCCAGAATGTTCAAGGCAGTACTTGCAGCCAGTCATCTTGAATTTTCAACCATGCGTCAGCAGGTACGTTAAATATTGAACAATGTATCGTGTTTTAGTTGCTCATATCTTCTGTTACCATATTATTTATGTGGCTAACTGAAACTAAATTAAAATGTAGGATGCACTTGAGTTTTTCCTATATTTCATTGACCAAGTTGAACGAATTTATGTTGGTTACCTTGAAGCGGGCCCCGCAAGGAGTTTCAAGTTTGGTATTGAAGAACGCCTTCAATGTCTTTCTGGGAAGGTTACTTGAAATAAAAGAAATGACTACATTCTTTCCTTAAATATTACATTAGAGAAGGCTACTAACAAAAGTGAGTTTACCATTTTAATTTGTAAGTTTTTACCTCCCTAACTGGAAGCCCTTTTTATATTATTTTACTAGTTTAGATCCCGTGTATACACACGGGTGAAAAATATCAATAAATAAAATTTTTAAATCTTTATGTGTATATTTTATACGTATAAAAATGTATCATATACTAATGATAGAAAACAAAACTCAAAATATGTAAAAACTAATATATAATTGGGTTTCAAAAATAAATTAAATACTATTTAATGTAATTTGTTTTTCATTTATTATTTGATTGAAAATAAAAGTTAAATAATTAAATTTTTAAAGTTTCATAAATGATAATTTAAAATAATTATATTTTATTAGTATAATTAATATTTTATTTAAATATATATTGTTGTTAAAAATAGGAGGTGCATTTAATAAGAGAGAGAGGCGGGAAAAAATTGATGAAAATGAATGTGGAGACGACACGTGGCATGAAAAAACCTTTATTTATTATATAGTATAGATTGGTTATTTATATTTTAGAGGAACTAGAAGATTTTCAAAAATTGAAGTTTTGAAGGCATAAAAAGAGCAAATGTAAGTCTAATATAACTTCAATTTATTGTTTTTTTTCTTTATGGAACAACCATTTCTTAGATTAGTTGATTGATGAAAATAATATTTTACTGGTAGCAGTTCTTCAAATGAAATTATACGACCGTGGTTGTCATTAACTGCTTACTTAGATAGCTTTTCTCATCCAGAGGAGGTGCAGGACTTCTATAGCACTGCATTAAAAGCTAGGACAACTACAGTCAAGTATATTTTCTGTTTCCTGATGCCTTTTCAGTTTTATTACTTATTTTAAGGTCTAGACGAGAGGTGCCAATTTTGACTGATTTACTCCCGAATGGGTTGGTTTGTGTTATGTCTTATCTCTAACCAAAAAGTTAGCTAAAAAGGGAATGGGTAAAGTGTCTTAAATATCATCACAAATGTATTTTTAATCCATAAAACCTCTAAACTTATTTTATTAAAAAAAATCATGCTTCATTTATTTACTTATTGCTCTTTGGCCTCACAATAGGACTACAGGACTGACTAAATTCCCTGATTAACGATTTAATATTTTCTTTATTACACCCGTGTGACACACGGGTTTCTAACCTAGTAAATAAATAAAAACTTAGAGTGCAAAAACTCTTTTTTTTTATATATATTTTTACTGTTTTGCAAAATATAATCCCATTAGCAATAACCTTCCCAAAATTACATACTTTTTTTACTCGTATATATAGTGTTGTTTCTAAAATTATTTGTCATTTCTTAGGTTTTCTTAGCGAAAAACCACTTTTTATTTGAACCTCCCCGTATATATATATATATATATATATATATATATATATAGGGAAGGGTTTAAATACTAACCTATTTTTTATGTGATAACCGTGCTAACCACTATAAAAAATCACATAATTTATAAATTATTTTTTCTTTTAATTGTTAAAATAGTATTTAAGTATATCTTGAATAAATATTTTGAACATAAATACAGAAATGATGAGTCTTACATATACGTACCAAATAATGTTACATATACGTGACACATAGTGTTTACATATATGTAACATTAACATAATGATAATTGTTACATATACGTAACACTATGTTTGAGAGTGGTTATCATGGTTATTACATAAATATTGGTTAGCATTTGAACCTCAACATACATATATATATATATATATATATATATATATATATATATATAGGGGACGGTTCCACTAAGAAGTGGTTTTTCGCTAAGAAATACTAAAAAGTGGGTCAAACGAGCTCCGACAGCGACGTTGGAACCGTCTTATCGAACCCTAACCCGGACCCAAAAACCTAAACCTCCCTCCACCCGCACCCCCAAAAACCTAAATCCCCCCTCCAATCCTACCCCGAAAAGCCTAAAACCACCACCCCTCAAAAACCTAAACCCCCCACCCCACCCTCACAAAAACTTAAACCCACTCCCACCCTCCCCCAAAAACCTAAACCCCCAACCCCCACCAAAATAAAATAAAAGCTAAACCCTAAGGCTAAAATTCAAACGTAAAATCTAAACCTTAAAAGTTAAACCCTAAAAGCTAAGATGGTAGAGTTCGACGAGAAGGTTCCAACGCCGCTGAAATTAGCTCAATCAGAGTTCGTTTGATATCGTTTCTTAAGGTTTTTGTCATTTCTTATATTTTTTAGCGAAAAACTAATTCTTATTTGATTTTCCCTATATTTTGAAGTTACTATTTTGTGATTCTCCAGCAGAAACACCCAATAAGCATGCAATTTCTTGAAAAAAAGGTGATTTGTATGCCATACAAATTACTTTAGACATACATATACCATATATGTGTGTAAGTGTGTTGTTGCATCATATTATCGTATGATGTGGTGTACAAAATAATTATTGTACTATACTAGTTGGCGAAAAAACTCTACAAACTTTATTATATTATACATAAGTCTTTAGACTTAACTAGTATTTTTACCTCGTGCTTCGCGGGGGAGCGCGGCCGTTTTTTCTTCACATTAGGCATAAAGAGTTTGAGCGTTATCGCTTCGACCGGATACGATAATACCAAAACACCGACAGTGATGTTTTTCGCTCATAAGCATTTGGGTTTGTCGCGGTAACTTCGCTTGTTATAGTGTACGACACAATAAAATATATTCGACTCTGAACACGGCTTCGTTTTAAAAAAAGTTTATACCGGAACATTTAAAAAAAATTAAAGTTATTCGTGCATTCCATTTTTTTTTAAGTTAACGAACGAAAGTTATTATAGAGAAACGAAATTATTAGAAAATGAAACGGGTTAAAAGCATATATTATATATAGTACAAGGTCTGAAAGTAAAAATTTTAAAAAATGGCCACTTAAAGAATGACATGTGGAGAACTAATTGCAATATACTATTCACTCCGTTTTGAAAATGTATAGGTTATAGAATTGTACCAGCGTTTCGTGGTGGGGGCGTGGTTGTTTTTTCGCCGTATTACGAGGCAAGAGGTTGGTCGTTATCGATGTCGCCGCCGAATATCATAAAATCGACAACGATGTTGTTCGTTCATAAGCGGTTAGGTTTGTCATGGCTACGCAACGTTGACGTCGCCTGCCATAGCGTAGGATACAAAAAATATACTCGATTTTGAATACAAATCCATTTAAAAAAAAGTATATCGAAACATTGAAAAAAAACTAAAATCATATGCGCATTCCGGTTTTTTTTTCTTTTTTTTTAAACACACAAACGAAAGCTATTATAGAAAAACGATATTAATATAAAATCAAACGGGTTTAAGCCATATATTAGATATAGTAAAAGGGGTGAAAATATAAATTAAAAAAACACGTTAAAACAAAAATTGAAAAAAGAAAAAAAAAACTCACGTGAACCAATAAAATGGATGTAGCGTACATGCAATTTCATCTCAATTCCTTTTATAAAGAGTTCTTACTTCTTAATTTACGTATACAAATTAGTGAAAATATATTTTTTTTATAAAACTTTAGGATTTAATCATGCTAGATAAATGATCGTATAACTATTTGTTAAAAGTTTAAAGAAATTTAATCATACATCAAAAGACTTCATGTTAAAAATAAAATTTCATATATCTTTTAGTTAAGTTTACATGTGTAAAAGATATAATTATATAATATAAAGTCTAAAAAGTCCGATTTACGTATGCAACAAATATTCTTGGGAATTTATTTATTATTGCCCATGAAGGTATGACGATTGAGTTTGAGCTAAGGCAAACATGAAGTATGGGATGTTTTATCATTTATGGGTTAATATGTCGTTATGTTTTATGGGTCACAAGGGACGGTGTGTTTTGACGGTGTCCTAGAACGAGGTTAGTTATTTTTTAGGACAAATGATTAAAGGAATTATTTGTTTCAAGATGTCAAGCGAGGCTTGAGTTAGGTTGGTCAACCGGGTCACCAAGGAATGGTTGGAAGTTTGCAAAGTTGTAGTGCTATCACGGAGCCTTTGAAAGGCATCCGGATCATAACCCTCCACGGACTCTAACGGAATCTGTGCCCCACTCCCTGCATACCCTGCCGCCAACCCTTCCTGAAAACCTACGACCTTGGCAGCCTTATTCACAGCACCCACCAATAAAAGTCATTCCTGGCTACCCCTAAGACGCTCATAAAAAAGTCGGAAACCGTTACCGATAAGCCAGTCGCGCTCAAAAGACAAACGATGGTTCTCTAGAATCAAAGTTTCTTTCTGGGCGGGCACAGTAGCCAGGCCCGCCTTCAGCTCATCTCTTTCTGCCACCAGAGCGCTCTTCTCCAAAGACAAAGCATCTTCCTTATCAGCCAGTAAGGTTTCCAGGTGCTGCTTGTCTTCATCCAGACGAGCCAACTGGGTCTTTAACCCTCTCTCACTCTCCTGCAAAAGGTACAACATAAGCGGGAAATAAAACCTAAAGGAAACAAGGAAATATACAAGAAAGCAAAGAACAAATGAAAATCACCTCCAAAGATCGGACTTCACCACGGGCATGGTCCAAGTCCACCTTCATAAGATTCATTTCGAAGGACATCTTAATACACTCCGCCTCCTTACCCGCCACCTGCTTGGATAGGCCGGAAATCTTTCCCTGGAGATGGCAATCTCGACATCATGCAACTTAGAGCCCTGAATAATATAGTCCACCTTCTGGAGCTCAACCTTGGTTCCCTCTAATTCCGACTCGACCTTTTCCTCCAGTTCCTTCAGAAGGGTATGTTTCTCAGCTATAACCTTCTCCAGGTAAGCACCAAAATCATTGTGTCGGGATAAAAGAGCATGGTATCGACTTTCAAAATAAAGCATCCTATGATGCATATCTATCATACGGGATAACTGGTTAGCCATGAAAAAGCTATGCTCCCGACTAAGCCGAGAGGTGGTGATAACCCTATTAAAGACCATCTCCCCATAAGGGAGGACATGCTCAAAGAAGTCATGGCTAACCTCCGTTGAGTCAAACACAGCGCCGGTAGCCAATGACCAATTGGGAGAGAAAGGGACAGTTAGGTCTTCCTCGGATAAAGGAGGAATATCGTCTCCATGACCCAACTCGTAGGGAAAATGGTCATCAAAAGGATGGGAGCTGGAAGCCTCACCCCTAGGAGTATGATGGGAGGATGGAGAGATGTCTTTAACAGGAGACAACGAGACATGAGCAGGAGGAGAAAGATTGGTAACCCGGTCAGCAGGGGAACCAGTGGGCAACTCGGGTTGCATCGGGAAAGACCGAAGAGGGAGAGCATCAGAAGGTGTAGTAGTGACAGGAGGGGGAGAAGGGGGTTAAAAAGCACCCGTATGGCAGGCCGTTTCGGGGAAGAGCCGCCGGAAGTACCCTCAATTTTTCTTTAACCCCGACAAGCCACAAGCGCTTCTTCATTATCGTCCTCTGACTCCAAAGGGCTAACAACGATCCCTTGAGCAGCCGAGGCACTTTGAGCTGATGAGACAAGGGGAGGGCTATCCGGGCCAGGAACGATATTAACGGCCTTCCAAGTCATGCCCAAGTCACCACCCATCACAATATCCAGCAAGTCAACCTCTGTAAGAAATAAAAAAGAGGGTTAGTAAATAATAAAAGTTAAACACAACATCAAACCTCTCCTCACTCACCAACACCATTGCGGACGGGGACGGGTCGAAGGAGAGATGTATCCCAATTTTGGCTAACACTAGCCAAAACTAAAAGAGGCTCGTCATAGACAACGATCGGAGAAGGCCGAGAGCGGAGTAGGGCACACAAACCATCCTCATAAGAACCGGAGATAGGAGAAGGATCCTTAATAGGAGTATTGATATCCCGACGAGGTAGTCGGAGGGGAGTAAAATCGGAGGAGACGTAAAAGAAATGATCTTTCCAATTTTTCAAAGAGTTGGGGTTTTTATGGTCATGGACGGACTAGGCTTCTTCCTTTTAATAAGGGTGAACCAATCGCCAGCAACACCCAAATGATAAAAGACACGAAACAAGTTCACGGAAGGCCACCCGTCACAAGCACGGCAGGCAACCTCAAAATGGATAACTTTGCATAAACCCAAAGGATGGAGCTGGTCAAAACGGACGCTGTAAAAGAGTAAAAGCTCCACCAAGAAGGAGGTAAGAGGATAGCGACAGTTAGCAAACTCAAAGCTCTTGGTATACAAAGTTACCGTTCCCTCCGGGGCAATAGCGCTCTGGGCAGGAGCTGGCAAAGTAGGATTTAGCTCAAAAGGAATGTTATACCTCCTACAAAAAATATTAAGCTCCTAAAGAGAAAGAACGGAAGAAGTGGCACCAAGATTATGACGGTCTCCCATAGTCTCGGTAAAAAAAGTAATAACAAGAATAAAAGAAGGAAGGAGAATCGAGGGAAAGATCAGAAGGACATACCTGGTTCCATATCATGAATGAAAATAAAGGAAGGTGACCGGATGAATAGGAAAAAAGATAGAGCAATTTCTGAGAGAATGAGAAGGTAAAGTAAAAAATGAAAAACTCGCAGCGGTTATAAAGAAAAAAAAAGTAGGTCGGTTAAAGAGGAGATTTTGAATTTTGAACGTTGGAGACATCGGATGAACGACGCGTGGCATGTTCTCTCTCCAGGACCGTTAGATGACTGTCTATGTAAAAGACAGCTGTTTTACACCCACCCTCAACAAACGTTTCAAGTTCTTGCGAAAAATATAGAAAAGTAGTCTATCACATGCTCCGACAAAGCCAAAGCAACTAATAAAATAGAGGGGGACTTGTTAGGATATGACCCGGTACGAGGACCGGACACATCCCAAAGCCCAAATCCGAATAGTCACCTACAAAGATAAAGTGACCAATGGCCGGGCCTACAGGCCCGAAAGCCGGGCTTTAACCAAGCCCCGACACGTGGAATCAAGCCTGGATCAGATAGGAAGAAAGAGGCAAATAAGTAACAGTAAAGAGAAGACAAGAATCAACACTCCAGAGTATGAACCAATCAAGAAAGGAGACCCGACAATGCACAAACCATTACTAACAACCTTAACAATGGTCCAAACATTACATATCCAGGTCAATAGACAAAGATCTGCCTCAGACTAATTAAATTTGACCTTGCATACCTATATGATATGGTTAAGTCTCAAGTGCTAACATCCCTTGCTGATCCGCCTAATTTCTATCCCAAAGTTGTACAACACCATATGATAACAATTTAACAATTCTTTTACTTCTTAAAACATTTGTTAAAGATAATCAACCTCTTTATATATTACTTTAAAATTGAGAACTCATACAATAAAGAAGTGATAGGATTAAAAAAACAATGCTACTACAATAATAATCTATATCTTTGAATAAAAACGGTTTAGGAGCTCCTAATCATTAAAAATAAACATCGGCTGACTTTAGACCTGAACGATTTAGAGGTCCATGACTTTCCAAATGGGAGGTAATGGGTTCGAGTTTCGCTTGTGACAAAATGTTCCAGGTTGAGCTAGAGGGTTTTCCTAGTTGTGGGTTTCCTCCTGTGTAGTGTGGGGCCGGGTCACCACGCTTCTGTAATCATCGGGCGGAAGGATGATCCGTTTGCCAGGGTGGTCATGGGTGTCCCGGCCTTTGCTGTTAAAAAAATATATATTTTAATTTTTGCATGCCAAAATGATATTATTAAGTCTCAAGTGCTAACCTCTCTCAGGTAGAGATGCACAAACCGGGTTTTTGAACCGAACCGGTTTGATCAACGCAATTGTTAAACCGGTTTTGACTAAAACCGGTTCGGGTTAAACCGGTCTATCATATATAAAATCTCGAACCTGTTGAACCGGTTCAGTTCGGTTCTGGACCGGTTCGGGTTGGTGAACCGGTTTAAACCGGTTTTATTAAAAAAAATTAAAAAATAAATATTTAACAAATAAAAACATAAAGTTTAACGTTTATTCATATTGTAGGAGTTCGGAAATCACAAAACATTACAATTCGACAAAAAAAAATAATATTTTTTTTGGAGTTTTTTTGTTTAATTTTCGCCGTCATTCTCGGAGTTACTAGTGGATCCTCGTAGTCTATCATCTTCGGCGAGTTCTTCATTTGTAAGTGGGCTCGCCAATCCTTGGTTGACCTCAGATTCGTGTATGAATTCTTCAACTTCAATTTCGTCTTCAAGCGAACTCCTATCTTGTCTCCTATCTACCGCATCCAAATGGTCTTTCAAGCAAATGCACATTTCCATTGCCGCGGGAGTGAGTCTAGTTCTTCGAATAGATAAAACCCTGCCACTAAGAGAAAAAACGGATTCCGAAGCTATCGTGGAAGCTTGGACGGTTAGTAAATCACGGGCCATGGCGGAAAGGACCGGAAAAGTAGATTCGTTTCCTTTCCAACACGCCAAAATACCAAAGTCCTCAAAAACATCCGGACTCATAAATGATAAAAAGTTTGTTCCCGTATACCTTCCGAGTTCGCTACTCGGGGTGGATCCTCTAGCCCGTTTAGTAAATTCATTTCTCATTTCGTTATACAAATTTAAGTTCACATTCCTCGAGCAACTACCTGATGCGCCCGCGCCCATCGTATCATGTGGGGTTTGTGTTGTACCATATTTATATAAATAAATATCAAACAAATCTTGCAAACATTTGTTAAAATAAGTTTTTGTTACGGTTGAAAAATGAATGTCTTCATTTTCAAATCCAAATCGTAAGTTATTTTATCAATCAAGGTTTCAACACCGTAAACATTAATTGTAGGGTTTAATGCGACAGCACAAGTTATAACCGGAGGCATTTCTTTAAAATATTTAACAAATTTTTCTTTCATCGGTTTTATCATTCTCGTAAAAAGAGTATTTTTATTTTCAAGTTCGGCTAATTTGTTACACATTAGAAATATTTGTTTAAGAGCCAAGGGACTTGTAGGGTAATAAACCTCAGATAAAAAAGTAGTGGCGGTTTTGAAAACTTCGAGCAATTCGGTTATATTTTCAAGAATGTCCCAACTCGTAGACGGAAAATTTTGAATTTTACGACGCGGTTTTGAGGAAAGCATATCATGAAAAAAAAATTAAAGTATTTTTTTGACGTATAACACTATGAAACATTTTATAAGTTGAATTCCATCTTGTTGGGAGGTCCCAATTGGGACCTAAGCAAATCAAACCTGTATCGTTACATAATCTAATATATTCATGGTATCTTTTTTTACTACTACTAAAAACGTCTTTAAGCATGACTCGAAATGCATTACTTAATTCAATAACGGGTTCAACCGCAAGCCCGTCTTGCACGGCTAAGATGATGATGTGTGCAATACATCGACTATGGAAAAAAGCGTCGTTGCAAATCGGATTATATTTTAATATTAATTTTTGAACCGCATTTGTATTATTTGAGGCATTATCAAAAGATATTGAAAATAATTTATTTTTTAATTTAAAATCAGTTATCACACCATCTAAAATGTGAAATAAATTTTGACCCGTGTGCGGATATTCAAACATCTCAAACGCGATTGTACGTTTCATCATTTGCCACGTATTGGGATCAACTCAATGAGCGGTAACGCAAATATATGAGTCGGGAATACCATGTGGAGCCGACCAAACGTCGGTGGTTAAGTTCACACCGGTTTTCAATTTTTCAAAACCTAAAATTAATTCTTTTTTTGCTTTTTTCCACATTTTTAGACAATCACGTCTAAGAGTACTACGACTTACTTGATGATAACGTGATTGAAGGGCTTCTTGAATCATCCTCGTCGTGAGCGGGTTGTCGAAGTGGTTGAACGGCAAACCTCTTTGAATAACTAATTTCGTCATTCCATCTCGAACAATATTTGGATCGAAGTTCCAAATTCCACCCTCGCTTGTCATAGATGCTTGACCCTCACCCGGAATTTTCTTCAAACTCAGGCAAGATTTTTCCATATGAGTTTTTAGAGTTGTGTTTGATTCTTTTTTAAAAAACCCACCACAATTTTTGCAACGAGCACGTTCCAACCCGTTAGATAGATCGTAGTTTGACCAAATTGCGGGGTTCCTCGTTGTTGGTATGATTTTCACAATACTAACTTCGGAAGAGGAAACACCAAAACTTGAAGAACCTGCCATAGCGTTTTTTGAGCGTTTTAGAGCGTTTTCGAGCTATCTTTTTACAAACGAGAATGTAGAGAGCGGGTTTGAGAAGTGTGATTTAACCAAAACACCCCCTACCTATTTATAATGTGTTTGGGGGTTAAAATGGGTCAAAAAACAGTCAAAAATTGGTTCTAACGGCTATATAGCCGTTTTCCAACGGCTAGTTTCGAAATATTACCGTTAAACCGGTTCGTCAAACCGGTTCACAAAAACCGGTTGTAAACCGCTTGTCGTGCTAAATACTTAAACCGGTTATAAACCGGCGGTTCCTACCGGTTCACCAAAAACCGGTTCTAGGGCGGTTCGGGTTTCGGTTCGGAACCGGTTTGGATTTCCAAAAAGGTTTTTTGTGCACCTCGACTCTCAGGGATCTAAATTCTAATCTCCAAAACATGGCCCAATCAGCCCAACTAATTCTTGTAGGCAGGCCAAATTCCAAAGAGGAGTTAACATAGTTTTCATTTTTTCCTTTAACGTTAATAAACATTGTTTTCATCTGAAAATGTGCTCGTCGGCCGTCTGCCCGCCTATTTAACTCTATCAACCTACGACAATCATGCTTCATTCATACAGGTGGAGGATCAAGATAAAGTGACCAGATATGTCGAGTTGTAATCCCTTTAGCCGATCAACGAAAGCAAAAAGATGGAGAAAGTTTAAGAAAAATCTTAAGAACATGTGTTGCGGTTGCAGCTTGTGCGACTGCTTTCCCTTCACCTGCTCGTTTGATTGTGCAGGCGAAGAGGAGTGAAACCACCAACAATGGAGGTTTTATCATTATTTTCATTCAAAAATAATTCAGCATTTAGAGAAACTTGCTGCAAAAGCTTGTTCTTTTCTAGAATATACTAGTTTAGGTCCCGTGTTTACACACGGGGTGAAAAATATTAATATTTAAAATTTTTTAAATCTTTATGTATATATATTTCACATGTGTAAAAATATATTACATATACTACGAATATAAACAAACTCAAAATATGTAAAAATAATATATAATTAGGTTTCAAAAATACGTTAATTACTATTTAATGTAATTTCATTTTCAATTACTATTTGATTGAAATAAAAGTTACATAATTAAATTTTAAAGTTTTCTTATAATAAGGGATAATTTAAAATAAATGTGTTGTATTAGTACAATTAATACTTTTTTAAATATATATTATTATTTAAATATAGAAGTGTATTAAATAAGAGAGAGAGACGGGAAAAAAATTATGAGATTGAATGTGGAGACGACACGTGGCACTAAAAAAACTTTTATTTATTAGTATGTATAGATTCCACAATTATGTTTTTTTATGTTAGATCAATAATACAATGCTGGCATAATCATAGATCAAGTGATCTTGGTTGAGAAATGAAGTGTTGGTTTGATAAATGGTCAAAACTTGGATTGTTTGGGTCTAAAGTTCCATCACTAATGCACCTTTTTAGGGTTAGAGGTTTACAGTTTTGGTCTGGTATGATCATTTTTTTCCTTTTTTACAACTATTTACTATTATATGTATATCATCTTCTGCTGCAATAAAGTGTTAATATAAGATCTTAAATCATTAAAAAGTTTTCGCATCTTAAAATACTTCATGTGTAATGAAATTTGTAAAATGCATAAAGCAATTTATATTTTAAGCTAATTAATTATTCTACCCATAAAAACATTAAAGTATGACAAACGAAGAAGCTTTAAGCAATCTTTAATCTTTATTTTATGTTTAAATTACACAATTATGATGACTAATTATAATAAGGATTAATTACACGGATGGCCCTGTATTTTACACGGATTTCACTTTTGACCTCTACGAATGGGAAACTACATGTTTAGCCCAATAGTTTGCACAAAAGTAACAGAGATGACCCCTGAGTTGGATGGGGGTTAACTTTGGCCGTTAAGTGGGTGTAAAATATCTAAAATACCCCTTATATTTAAAAAAAAACGATGAGACCGTTTAAAAAACAAAAATAAAAAAAAACTCACCCAAACACCCCTTTCTTCTTCCCCACCACCACACCATCAGATCCTTTCCCTACCACCACTACATCCCTTCAGCACCGCCACCACCACCCCTTTTGAAGCTCCATCCACCGGCCAACATCAGAAATCGAAATAGCAAGCCAGCATCAGAACCCTACCCCCTCATCGGTCTCAACTCTAATCATCATCTCCCTCTCTGTTTCTATTTTGAAGCTCTCTACTATCACTATAGCCTCTCTGTAATTCAGATCTCTGAAGCTGAAATCACAAAACGATTTTGAAACACAAAGCTCCTTCGCCCATTCCACAACTCCATTAGCAATGTTCTTCAGATCCGCATCCACATGTGACAAAATAGCCTCACCTACAATTTCATCAAATTAAGCAACAATTAGTACCGGAGAAGATGAACAAACAGCCACCGGTACTTCGTCTACGGCTGATTAGGTCGTTGGAAAGGCGGCTATCATCGTCAGCCACCACTACTAGCGCCGTTACACCACGCCGGAGAAGACTTACACCACGCCGGAGAAGACGAAGGAGATGAGGAGAACACCAAGGCGGATGTCGGATGTCACCACCATCTCCGTCGTTCATTTCTTAACTTGTCGTCTTCCCAACCGATCTGAAGCAGGTGGATACCCATACCTCCTACTTTCCTCTCTGAATCCGTGAATCGAGATAGATATAGAGAGAGAGAGAGAGAGAGAGATCCGGCCTACGACGATGGTGATGAGGCGGTTGATTCCGGCGAGATGAAAAAGAAGATCCGGCGAGATCTAGTACCGAAAACAGAGGCGGTTACGGAGGAGACGCCGGCGGATGTTCCGTTGGATGAGAATTTGTTGTATGAGATTCTGAAACATGAAGGAGATGAGCTCCTGCCGGAGAAGACGAAGAGAACCGCCAGAAACACGAAGGAGATGAGCTCCTGGAAAATGAGAAATTAAAAAATGGAAAATCACCAAAGTAGCCATTTTACCATATGAAAATTTCAAAACAGCCATTGACTTTTTTTTTTACCAAAATAGCCAAAATGATGAAAATTTGTCATAAATTTTCGCCAGGAAAAAAGTGGCAAAAATTTGAAAAAAGTGGCGAAATTTTCAGATAAAGTGGCGAAAATTTGAAGTCTGACCGGTACTGATAAAGTGGCGAAAATTTCTTTGCTAAACCCACATTTTTTACAAATAAGATTTTTCAAACCCACGTAACTAATATTACTAGGAACACAAAAAACACGTCGAAAACATTTTTTTTAAAGGAACATACTCCTCAACACCGTTAACAAAGTCTCATTTTCTACCGGTACATAAAATAATATTACAAGACATTACTTAAAAATGAATGGTAGGGAGGGGTATAAATATTTGATTAAGTTTGTTAGATAAGTGGTGAAAAAATGAATGGTAGGGAAAGGTATAAATATTTTTTTTTAAATAATATTTTATTAAAATTCGTTTTTTAAATAAAAATTATATTTTATTATTTTACAAAAATTGAAAAAAATAATAATTGAAAAATAATTGAAAAAAATTTAAATATTAAAAAGGCGAAAATTTAAAAAAATAATAATATTTTAATATTAAAAAATATATTATAATTTAATAATAAATGGCGAAAATATCCCATATTTTTTCGCCATTTTTCAAAATGGCGAAAATTCTATATATTCTGATTTTTTTTTGACGAAAACTCAAATTTTTGACGAAAATTTGGGCCAAATTTTCGCCAACAGCATTTTGAGTAGTGTGGTAAATCATCATTAATTTTAAAGAAATTGATTACTTTTTTACAAGGACATGAAACATAAATTAATAGATGAATCTTCTGTTATTTATTAATTTAGTAGTAATATGAGATGCTAATTCCAGTGTTTTGTTTTATATTCATAAATTGAAGTTAATTGGTCAGGTGATTTAGAAAATAAAAATGACTATCTTTTTATTTAAAATGTATTATTTAAGAATAAGTTGAACAACACATGCACTTTAGATCCAAACTAGTGGAAATAAGCCGCGCGTTGCGGCGGGAATTCCGTGTGAGAATAAAATAGAAAATAAATTAAATCTGACACCAAAGTAGTAAAAATGAACGTTAAGATACACGAAAGCGAACTTTAAAAAAACGAAGTAAAAATATATCATACTGATCAAACTCGATTTTGAATAAAATTTACGTCGAAACGTAGAACGATTCGGATTTGAATAAAGTTTATACTGAAACGTAGATAATAATAAACACGCCGTAACGGTATATTCGGAGTGTACCAAACAATTATATTTTAAAAGTTATAAAAGAATAACAAAATATGTCTAAATTATTTGTAAATATTAAAATAATTAAAATAATAAAGCAATAAAAAAAGACGTGAAGTGTGTGTGTGATATGTATGCGTGGGAACCAAAGAACCGGCCGGTGGTGGAGGGTGCCCTGGCTCGAATCTTCGCATGCAATGCAGGTAGACGTGTGATGCCCGAACCACTAAACCAGCCCCAACTTAATGTTTAATTCTTGTTTCCGACTAGTATGATTAGTCATTGGATGAGAGCAAGCAACACCAGCATTGCAGCCTTGTCTAAAAACCACAAACATACTAGAATCATTAACATGATCTTGAACACCAAAACATGAAGCTAAAAAATGAACAACAAAGTCACCAACATTAAAAGTATTCCCATGGTTTTCAAAAGAGAATGACATCTAAACTTGACTTTGAAATGCTTTTTTAATAACTTTATAGCATTACAAAAAAAATAGATTAAAGCTATTGCAAAATTTGCGACAAAACCGTTAAAAACCTAAGCCCTACAAACAAAAGCAAAGGTAGCTAGGTAGAGAAAAGGGGAGAATCCAAGAATCACATACTTTAGCGACATCAAGACGGTTAACAATAACGGCGGAGAAAAAGGCAACACCAGTGGCGGATAAAGCTCTTTCCGAAAGGCATAATTTCTCGTCCGGCTTCAATAGCATATTTTGTTGTTGCGGGGATTTAATTGGTTCAATCGTGGTTGACCAGTCAGAAATCAACTCAAGTTCATACTCATTTGCTCCATCCCCTAAAGATTGATCGAGATTCATAAATAGATTGTTCTTATCATACTGCGTCAATTATGTACTGGTAGATCAGTAAGTATCTCGATCGATTACAGAAGGATTCGAAAGACGACACAGTGACGTCGTTACTTTCTTATTTGTTGTGAACTAAGAAAAAACTTACAAATTTGGGAAAAGCATTGAACCGGTCGAGGAGGGGCGCAACCCTTGGTTCCAACACGTGTCACACACATAAGCTAGCAGAGGTGGCACAAACCATTAAGGCAACCCTCGTTTTTGTGTTGAATGTTAACCATTAGCTAAAGGGTGCAATGAATCCCAATTGGTAGACATAATGGGATCACTAGATTACTAAACATGAGTGTGACTTGTTTAGGTGAACGAGTTGTTAAGATTGAAGAACAACCGGGGACTTCTAACGACAAAGGTAAGTGCTTTCAAACTTACTTAGTAATTGACAGATTTGTCGCTTACACATAAATGATGTGTACGATTACATGGCTATATTGTGATTGTATGATTATGTGTACGGGTGTATTGTTGCTTAAATTGTATGTGTTTTGTTTGCAAGAAATTTTGGGGTGTAATGGTGTGATACAGGAGTCTTAAACTTCCATGGTAGAGGAACATGGGATCATGGAATCCTAATGGATTATATGAATTGAGGTTATGAACATCACAAGGGAGTATTGGATGAATGGGGACAAGCTAACCAAAGGGGGATATACATGGGTATTGTATGAATGATATTGGGGTTAATTTGTAGCTTAAAACTCAAATGGGATTGAGGTAAGTGGGTTGGCATGGCTTGAAATAAGTCAAAACCATTCTTGTGTAGGGGAGGGCGTAGCCTACGCCCTGGGCTTCTTTCCTACGTCCTCCCTACGCCCAAAAGTGGGGAGTTGGGTTTCGGGGTTGGCTTTTGGGGTTATAACTTGGGGGTTCTTCTATAGCATGTATATCACTACTAATCCAATATTGTTGGGTGTTTTGGGTGTAGGTAAAGCTCCGGTCTAGCCTCGGGACTTAAGTCATTCAGGATTGAATTCTCAAGTGGCTTATCAACATGTTTTACTTGTGATTTGACAATAGCCTCTTCGAGAGGACTATAAAGTAATGTTTTGATGTAAGTGAATGGATGGTGATGCAATGGTTTGGGTTTTCATGCCAAATCTTGGATTTCTAAATGTAATGTTGGGTGTTATGTTGTTTTAGTAATAAACATCTCAAAGTTGTTTTTTTTAATTGTAAATGGGACCATCTTTCGCATGATTTGAAAATGGTTTGAAATTTCAGGTGTTACATTTGGAAAACAAGTAGTATAACCTAAATCACTAGTGTAGAAATAAAGGTGTTGATTACATTAAATGTTAATAGACTCTGTGAGTAACAAGTCGTAGTATGTTGTTCTACGGTTTAGTTGTTTCCATTCCAATTTGTTTTATGATTAATTTTTTGTTGGTTTGACTTTGACAAGCCACATTTAGTTATGTGATTATTATATCAATAGAATAACACATTGAAAAACCAATGTGCCTTTTTGCCTCATAGTCTCAATCACCCAAATCCTGAAATCTACTTTGCTATGTTTTAGGCACACTTTTGATCTCGCCTATACATTGGAAACCTGGAACCAACGAGAACACATACGAACACACCCTCTAACATTGTGCTAACTTGAGAGAAGATAAAAAGGAGAAGCTCATCATATTTCTTATAACAAGAAGTTGGAGCTTATTGTGTGTAAAGTGTTACCACCTTCTCATGTATATTTGATCTAAAGTCTTTAAAGTCTCAATACCATCTTATTTGAGGGCTAGTACTCATTTGGTTATCAAGAACTTTCTTCTTATAGATAATTGTAGAAGGAAGCTATCTTTGTTCCTTGCCCTTCGGTTTCATCCACTAGCATCTAATCACCTCCAAAAAGAATATTTTCTTGAAGCCACAATTATTTACACCCCTATGGTCCGTTGGTCTTTTTTCTCTTAAAATGCATATATGTGAGCCATTGGTAAGGATTGTATATGTTTATCTTGTAATTGTTTTAGAACTCTTGTACTAACCCCCCAACACTTGTATTAAACATGTCGAAAGAGGACACAGTGACGTCGTTACTTTCTCATTTGTTGTGAACTAAGAAAAAACTTAAAAATTTGGGAAAAGCATTGAACAGGTTGAGGAGGGGGCATGGCCCATGGTTCCAACCTGTGTCACACACATAAGCTAACAAGGGTGGCACAAACCATTAAGGCAACCCTAGTTTTTGTGTTGAATGTTAACCATTAGGTTAAAGGTGTTATGAATCCCAATTAGTAGACATAATGGGATCACTGGATTACTAAACATAAGTGTGACTTGTTTAGGTGAACGAGTTGCTAAGATTGAAGAACAACCGGGGACTTCTAATGACAAAGGTAAGTGTTTTCACACTTGCTTAGTAGTTGATAAATTTGTCGCTTACATATAAATGATGTGTACAATTACATGGCTATATTGTGATTATATGATTATGTGTATGGGTGTATTGTTGCTTAATTGTATGTGTTTTGTTTGCAAGAAATTTTTTTAGGGGGGGGGGGTGTAATGGTGTGATACAGGAGTCTTAAACTTCCATGGTAGAAGAACATGGGATCGTGGAATCCTAATGGATGATATGAATTGAGGTTATGAATCTCACAAGGGAGTATTGGATGAATGGGGACAAGCTAACCAAAGGGAGATGTACATGGGTATTGGATGAATGATATTGGGGTTAAATTGTAGCTTAAAACTCAAAAGGGGATTGAGGTAAGTGGGTTGGCATGGCTTGAAATAAGTCAAAACCATTCTTGTGCAGGGGAGGGCGTAGCCTACGCCCTGGGCTTCTTTCTTACGTCCTCCCCTACGCCCAAAAGTGGGGAGTTGGGTTTCGGGGTTGGCTTTTGGGGTTATGACTTGGGGGTTCTTCTATAGTATGTATATCACTACTAATCCAATATTGTTGGGTGTTTTGGGTGTAGGTAAAGCTCCGGTCTAGCCTCGGGACCCAAGTCATTCAAGATTGAATTCTTAAGTGGCTTATCAACATGTTTTACTTGTGATTTGACAATAGCCTCTTCGAGAGGACTATAAAGTAATGTTTTGATGTAAGTGAATGGATGGTGATGCAATGGTTTGGGTTTTCATGCCAAATCTTGGATTTCTAAATGTAATGTTGGGTGTTATGTTGTTTTAGTAACAAACATGTCAATGTTGTTTTTTAAAATTGTAAATGGGACCATATTCCGCATGATTTGAAAGTTTTAAATTGGTTTGAAATTCCGGGTGTTACATTAGGAAAACAACCAGTGTATTCTAAATCACTTGTGTAGAAATAAAGGTGGTGATTACATTAAATGTTCATAGACTCTATGAGTAACAAGTCGTAGTATGTTGTTCTACGGTTTAGCTGTTTCCATTCCAGTTTGTTCTATGATTAGTTTTTCGTTGGTTTGACTTTGACATGCCACGTTTAGTTATGTGATTATTATATCAATAGAATAACACTTTGAAAAACCGATGTGCCTTTTTGCCTCATAGTCTCAATCACCCAAATCCTGAAATCTAATTTGCTATGTTTTAGGCACACTTTTGATCTCGCTCATACATTGGAAACCTAGAACCAACAAGAAAACATACAAACACACCCTTTAACATTGTGCTAACTTGAGAGAAGATAAAAAGGAGAAGCTCATCATATTTCTTATAACAAGAAGTTGGACCTTATTGTGTGTGTAAAGTGTTACCACCTTCTCATGTATATTTGATCTAAAGTCTTTAAGGTCTCAATGCCATCTTATTTGAGGGTTAGTACTCATTTGGTTATCAAGAACTTCCTTCATATATGGATAATTGTAGAAGGAATATTTTCTTGAAACCCCTATGGTTGGTTTTTTTTCTTCTTGAAATGCGTGTATGTGAACCATTGGTGAGGATTGTATATGTTTATGTTGTAATTGTTTTAGAACTCTTGTACTAACCCCCAACACTTGCATGATAAATCATTAAAGGACACAATTTATTTACATCCTGAATTAAAGCAAACTGTTATCGAAGTATTTACCTAATTAATTGAACTAATATTATTTTTTAATTATATATAATCACTCTTATATTATTTATATGACATATGAATGTGTTTTCCATATCACATCCATGATGAGAAATCAATATATGCAGGGGGTCCGATTTTTCGCTCAATAGTGTTAATATATACGTATTCGACCGAAAATTTTATAGTTCCGGCCCCCTGATAGGAATAAAAAATCACGGTCCCCCTGCGTTTTTATTCAAGCTCCGCCACTGAATATATGAATACCAAAGAGCATAATAAGTTGAAGATAATGCATTGGTGATTATAAAATTTCAATCCAATCATCCAATACATATATTTAACCACACTATTTGTTATAAAATGCAGAAATGTAGCTTCTCCTCTTTACTTGATGGCCAACTCTTTCACCTTTCATTGCGGTTATCTGAATAAAGAAAAGACACAATGTAATAATGTAAATCCTAAATAAGCAATTGTATTTTTTTACTTTCCATTATAAGGAACCATATTTTTTTTACTTTCCATTATAAGTTTTACTAACATCTCCACACAATTAAAAAAAACCCTACAATGCAAAAATAGGCTTTTGGGGGTGGGATCATGGTCATTATTTTGATAATTGGACCTGTCGTTCGAGTGATTAAACTGGGAACCAATAGTGTTGTCAGTTCGGTTACGGTCTTATGGGCTAGACACAAATTACTTCACCAATTGGCAAATATGAAACAAAACTGGTGAAAATGGTCGATGCTTACCTACTCCCTTCATCGGTTGATCGATTTTAAGACCGGTTGACTGATTAAGTTGTATAATATTTAACTATTTATACTATAAACATTTCACATACTTGGGTTAGACCTTAGATGGTGTATGCCTTTATCATTAGGCTCCTTTCTCTAATTTTTTATACTCATATAAGAATGTCACTGCTTTATCCTTGAAAGTCAAAGCATAGTCAACTTTCAATTTTGACTTGAGATGACACTTGTTTCAATTGAAAGTTATCTTTTGGGGATTTTTGTCAAAACTAAACCCTAAAATTAGAAACTATCTAGGATTTTGATAAAAATATAACAGTTTTCGTCCGATCCATTCTCTCAGTATAGAAACCTCAATAAAATCTTTCGTATATCCTTTGGAATCGTTAAATCCCTAAAATATACATGGTAAAAAGTTTTTATCAAACTATAAAACAAGATCTAACCAAATGTGTAAACAACTTAAACATCAATTGATCTATTTCCAAGTTAGAAATAAGATGATAATTCTATAATACTCACGTCGTATGTGAAGAACGACCCAGCTTCAAACCGCATGAAATAATACTTAGCACAATGACTACAATACCTCGGAGGATCACCCGATCCATGATTCCATGGTGAAAAGAACGAGTAATCATACATTATGAACGAGATAAGCATCGATAAATTTATCGTTATTTCTCGACGCCAATTGACTCCACGATCGCCATTTCTGAAGTTTCTCTCCATGGCTAAGGAAGAAATGAAATTTGGTACTTTTGCTAGAATATTAATATGATAATATCTATATAATTATGAGATGTTTATACATGTCAACATGCGACTTATTTTTGGCTCAATTTAATAAGATATATTGATTTGGGTCTACAAAACATATGGCATCTATGGGCTAATATAATATTTATTTTTAGTGGCCCAAACATAATAAATATAAGGTAAACTACTTTCTAGTTTCTTATTTGTCCCTTTTGGTTACAATGTTTGCAGTGTTTTTTTATAATAGGACCGGACAGCAAACTAGTCGTGTTAGAGGTCTGTTGATAGGATCGGTTAGACTGGATTTAAGAACCGGACGATTTTAGTTTTTTCGGTTATTTGAAAACTGTTTGGTTTCGGTTTTCGGTAGAATGGGTTCGTTTCGGTTTTACCAATTGGACTTTAATTCTTAGGAATAATTTTTTTTTATTAACTAATGATTAATTGATTATTACACATATAGGCTTAAAATATTTTAGCTACATAATTTATTAGTTTCTTATAAAATACTTAACATTCAAAAATATACATTAACGCAAATATGTGTAACACATATATGCATGTAGAGGTGCACAAAAAAACCAGAACCGGAACCGCCCAAATATCCGGAACCGGTTTCTCCTGAAAACCGGTTTTTCGGGAACCGACCCTACCCATAGGGTCTGGATAAGTTCCAATATTTCTAGTCAAAAACCGGTTCTGCAAAAAAACTGGTTCTGAAAAAAACCGGTTCTACAAAAAGATTAATAAATCATTGAAGATGAAAACATCATTGAAGCGGAGATACACGAGGATGAGATCGACATGGAAATGTCAAACCCACTAGAAGAAGATTAATAAATCAACAAATGAAGTCACGAAGATGGTCAAAAAACAAAGTCACGAAGACAAAAACGAAGACAATCTAGTTTTTTTTATATAATTTATCTATGTGTTTATGACTTTATGTTTTAAACATTTATTTATTTTGTAACATTTTAAGTTTTTAATGTTATTGGACTTTTTAAGTTATTTATTTATATGTTTAATTAATATATTTATATGTTTAACTAAGTTTTTCGAATAACCGAAAATAGGTTCTTGAAATACCCGTCTTGAATTACCGGTACCGGTAAGAACCGAAACCGGTTCTTAAATACCCGGAACCGGGTACATAGGGTATGGTTTTTCAACCGGATCCGGTTCCTTCTAATACCCGGTTTTCCGGAACCGATCATACTTGGAACCGGTACCGGTTCTTGAGAATACTCGATTTGTGCACCTCTATATGCATGCACACAGAGCCGGTCCCGAGGATTCGAATGCCCTACACGAGCCGAAAAAAATGTACATAACGAAATATATAATTTTATAAAAGACCCAATAATTTATTTTTTTTAAAGCCTCGAAAATTTTATATATATATATATTAATTTTTTTTTTGGGCAACTTGAAATGTTAGGCCCAGTACAGTTGTGTTGCCCGCAGGCCCATTGGGCCGGTCCCGCATGCACACAATGTATTAAAAAAATTTCTATATATACATTCGGTTTGGTTCGGTTTTCAAAAAATACAAAACCGTAACCGAACCGTAGTTTTCGGTTTTTAAAAAATATAAAATCACACCGTCAGTTTTTAGTTTGGGTTGGTATTTTCGATTAATTCGGTTTTTTCTCGCCCCTAGACTCAACGACCTGACTCGAAATCGAAGAAGAAGGTGACTGGTTTTATTTATATGGTGTTTTTTATTTAATGAAAGATTATATTTTTTTTTAATATTTTCCAGCATTTTTAAGGGGTAATTAAAGTCCTACATCAAGCGTCAACTCATCATGGACCCTACCAATCCAACGGCTGTAATTGATAACAATCACTCAGATCACTCGTTAGGTTAACACCAGATTGCGTACGCTCGCTCACATTTTATTTCCCGTCAAAAGAGTAAAAATCCTGTGCTCCTCATCCATCGTAAGTATGCACCTCCAAAACCTAACTTTTTTCTAACTTCGCAATCGCCGGCCGTTCATCGCCGGCCGTTCGCCGCCGGCAATGGATCTCAACTGGACCTTCAGTTAACTAATAGATCATCGCCGTCTTTCAGTTAACTTTCGTTCGGTTTTATGCACTTGAGTTCCGAGTTAGGGTTTGAAACTTGACTGTTTACTTTTTCTTGCCACTAACAGAGATAATTTCTACCTGCTCGTAGCTTTTCGACGAATCTTCATTAACTCAATGGTATGATTTCCAATCGTTTATAATTTTTATCTTTTTAATTTACTGATCCTCAATCATTTTGCGGCTCTACGTTTATGTATGTGATCATGTATATGCATTTTAGTTATTTGAATATCGTTTTATCATCAGATCATCTAAACTTATGTAATTTTTATGATTTCTCAAATTAATACTGTATGAGCATTTGAACACCTTAATTGTGTTGGCAGTTGGTCAATCAGACTGATCAAACAAGTTCTTTTTTAATAATTATAGGCAATTTGGATTTTATAATCCAAACTATGATCATTGGCCAATAATAATCCACTATGGTAATTTGACCGGTGACAGTTCTTATGCTGCCAAGGGCAGCATAATCATTAGATTTACAGTCGATTAACACTTGATTCCCACTCAATTTCGCTTGTACATTTCTCCATTTCATTCAAAATCATCATTTTGAGGGAAAAAGGTGTAAATCTATGATTGTTATGCTACTTGGACTGCGCTTGACAAAAAAAGTGAAGGTTAGGACTGTCACCGGTCAAATTGCAAATTGCCGGTAAGGATTATCATCTGCCAATGGATCATAGTTTGGATTATTAAAATCCAATTTGCCATAACTATATTATGTAGTACATTTAGTAATTGTAAGTTTTTTTTGTTATGATTTTTCATGATCCAGTCTTTCCATGACAAGGGATTTTGGATGGGGAAAGGGGATGGGGACGCGCTATTTGGTAACTCGTCAAGAGTAGAATCAAAACGGGATCACCAATGGTTTACTGATGCAACTGAAACCGAGTTATTTCCTAACAAAAGGCAAGGTATAGAATCTCCAAATAGCAAATCAGTTTCTGGAATTCCAGCCTGTCATCTATCTTGGGACAATGTTTCCGCCTTCCAGTCACCTCCAAATCAGTTTATTGACCGGTTATTAGGATCGCCTGTTGGGATGGATAACGGGCCAGTGAGTAAAAAGATAGCCCATGATCAAATTGGGAATGGGTCTTTAGTTGGTTTATCAATGTCTTATGGTATTGAAGACCATGAGATTAGTGTGAACTATGGTGGGATTAGGAAAGTTAAAGTTAACCAGGTTAAGGACAGCGAAAATGGTGCGAGTGCTTCAAACGAGACCAATTTCATGACAATCGGGCCTAACTATGGAAGTAAAGATGCTAATGTAACGTTAATGGGTCATTCGTATAATGGGTTCGACCCTGCTCATCGATCAATGGGTCCTGCATCAGGCAAAGACGAAGAAAATCACATATCAATTGCCAATAGCATATCTTTTGGTGGCTTTCAGGATGAATCTGAGATTGAAACGTTGACTAGGCCAACGAATGGTTATTTTGTCAAGGATATGAACAATTATGGGTTATCATTTGATCAATCTGCAGTTAATACATTGCAGTCTCCTGGGATTAAGGAATTGGATGCATCTAATGCGATTGCAGTTGGAAATACAAATCAGGGGGTCAAAACAAAGAGTAAATTGGAACCGAAACCGGTTAAGAAGGAAGCTCCTAATAGCTTCCCTTCAAATGTTAGAAGTTTGATGGCTACTGGTATACTAGATGGAGTTCCTGTCAAATATGTTTCAATCTCAAGGGAGGTAAACATCTTTGCATTGTATTTTAAGTGATTAATATTATGAATAGTCATACCTGTTTCTTTTTTTCTCTTATTTTTTTTTTGCATACAAGGTAGTGGTGACAATTTTGACCCGTTTACTTCGAAATGGATTAATTTGGGTTATATTTTATACGTAATAGGTCAAATGGTAAAACTTAAAAAACTTGGTGAAAAATGAAATGGGTCAAACGGGTTGAAACTTGAAAGTGACGCTAAGAGTATTTAAATGCTTTCTACATCTTAAAATCTTTTTGTTCAAAGTAATATAATATAGTTACAAAAAATGTAGCTGGTCAACCCAATCTGACCCGCACATTTTGCCCGTATTAAAATTTTAGTCATTCTAATCAGATCCTGTTTCAACCGGTTGCCCAACCCGAACATTTTGCCAACTCAAAAACAAACTATTGACTTTGCAAGAATACTGGTTTGGATAAAATAAGCCTAGTAAGATGGTGTATTGTAACAAAATATGACCATTAAAAAGTTTCTTTATAATCTATATTTTTTTATCCCATGATGATCTTTTTCCACATAAACAGGAGCTGAGAGGAATTATCAAAGGTTCTGGCTACATGTGTGGCTGTCAATCATGTAATCACACTAAGGTAAGCTTTTTTTTCACTCTCATGTTTAATTCCATACATTGTTGGTGTCAAAAAAATCTTTAAGGAGCTGCTCGTGTAAAATTGTTTCTACTCTGACTAGAGCGAGACAGGTCAAGACGTATGCTGAGACGGATCAGGCTTGGGTTGTGCGCTAGCGCTTCATTTATCCAATTTTGGCGCGCACAATGTGATTACAAAAGCTATATTATTACTAGTGTTGTAAAAGTCACTAGCCGACTAGGGATTAATCGGAGTTAATCGGATTGGAATTTTATATGTAATTTTTCAAACTTATATATATGTATACAATATTTTCAAAATTTTATATATAATTTTTCAAACTTATTAATTGGATTGGATTAATAAGTATAATTTTTCAAATACTTCAAAGATTTTGACCAAATTTGACCGATTTATGGTCCGATTAGGTGAAATCGCAACGGTGGACCTCCGATTAGCGATTAATCGACGATTAATCACCGATTAATGCCGATTTTTACAACACTGATTATTACAAAAAGGATCTGATTTGTTTTAATAAAGCGACTTTATAGGGTTTTTGCATTTCTGTTAAAGAAATAGTTCTAACTGAATTAACTGATTTTTCTCCGGTTAGGCATTGAATGCTTATGAGTTTGAACGTCATGCTGGTTGCAAAACAAAACACCCAAACAATCACATATATTTTGAGAGCGGGAAAACAATATATCAAATAGTACAAGAGTTGAGAAGCACGCCGGAGAGTTTATTGTTTGATGCAATTCAGACGGTAACTGGTTCCCCGATCAATCAGAAAGCATTTCGGAGCTGGAAAGGTAAATTAAATTTACAACGAGTAGACGATCAAGATTAAAATTTGATGTTAATGTTTAGTTTTTTGTTCTCGTTCTTCAGAGTCTTTCCAAGCAGCTACTCGTGAACTTCAACGGATTTACGGGAAGGATGAACTGAATATATAGCAACAGTTGGTACCAGGTTTCGGATTGTTGAAAATGTAAGAAAATGGCGGATGTTTGGACGGTCTAGATGAACTTTGATAAGCATATGTACATGAGTTTGTGTATAAAAAAAAATTTAAATAAAGATTGTGATTTGATGATAAAACAAAGGCTGAAGAGATTAATGGCATATAGAGAAACACAAAATATACCAGAAGAAAGTGTGTTCATATCTTGAGTTTAAAGTAGATGTGAAATAAAAGAATTAAACCTAATATGTTTTGACATAACACAAATACTATAAAGAATGACAAATAAGTCGACCAAACGCGCATCATCATATCGTCACCTGCCACCACAGAGCACCGCCTCTGGAACGTGCAGTGGCGGTTTTACGAACCACAACAAGCTGATTTCTGGGCAGCTTGACCATTTGCACCTCCACTTTCTGGTTGATTAATCTTAATCGTCGATGGCTGTCGTTAATACAAAACATCAGATTTTGAAACGCGGCGATTTTTCTTTCTTTTTAAAAAAGAAGAAAATTTTGGTCCGTACCTCGGGTTTGGAGTCGGTGTCTGCAAGTCTTTGCTTGATATCTGTTGCTATTGAAAAGAAAACTTGCTCCACATTTAGGTTTGTTTTTGCACTCTGTGAAACCAAAGGTTATTTTCGTCATTAACACATGTAAGCATAACTGCATAACAGAAACAAAACATATGAATGATTAACTTACAGTTTCAAAGAATTTAATGCCATACTCATCAGCTAGTGCTTGACCCTTTGAGGTAGGAACAGCCTACAAAACATCATGACAGGGTCATAATCTACAAACTTTTGAGCCCCGAGGTCTCGGGAACTTTAATAAAAAGCATAAATATGAAAAACTTAATCACACCCTCTTGCTTTCATCCATATCAGCTTTGTTGCCAACAAGGATCTTGTTGACATTATCAGAGGCGTGTTGTTCGATGTTGCGAATCCAGTTTCTTATGTCTGTCAATAATGGGACAGTATGGTGAAAGATGATCGATTATTTAGTTAAATATATATTTAAAAAAATATATAAAAGGCAATTAATAAGCTAATATTAATAAAACAAAGAATAAATTCATACTGTTGAAAGATGATTCGTCTGTAACATCGTACACCAACAAAATTCCCATAGCTCCTCTATAATAAGCTGAAGTTTTTGGAGGAAAAAAGATAATGTAAATTACATATCAATATAACATCAAAAACTACAAAAATATGTGAAGAAAATATAAGCAGTCAGTGTCTAATCTGCAAGTTGTGAAGCATACATTATACAACTATTTCATGCAGGATTTGAGCTACTGTTGTTCAAAAGAGCAGGGACCACTAATCATCTAATTTAATCCATGTTAAGTAATTATTAATATTTTAATAAATACGCAATAAATCTCATGGGCACATTACTTCTTTTATTCTTAAATCTAGGGGGATAAACCAATGAGAGATGATGGATATACCTCTGACCTAAATAAAGTGTAATCAACATGACTACATCTTTTTCTAAAAATCAAATAGATATTGGTTAAATAAATCCAGTTGAAATTTATAGTTATAGATGTTGTTATCATTTTAATTAATTTTAATACATACCCCTTATATATGAGGTATTTAACAAACTTACTAAGAGCATTCACAGCCGGTTTGGTATATGTTTGTGAGTAGGTTTTGTATATTTTAAGGAGTGGTTTAGAATGGTTGTGAGTGGAGGAGAGAGAAAAGGTATAAATTTTTTGTATATTTGTGAAAACACTGTTCAACTGTATAAATTTTTTAATATTTTTTGAAAGTGGTTGTGAGTGGAGGAGAGAGAAAAGTTAATGATAAATGTATAAAAAAGTATTATTTAATTGAAAATGAGAGAGAAAATGTAGTGATTTTTAGTGTATAATAAGGATAAAGATAAGGAACGGGCTGCGAATGCTCTAACTAATTAACATTAGGGTTAACATATAGCCCTTATATCATGAGGTATTTAACAAAAATCGTACTAATTAGTTAACATTGAAGAGTTAATTAATTTTAAATATATTTACATAAAATGAATATGTATAACAAAAGGTGGTTTTTTTCTTTTAATAAACTACATCATTTAAAAGATCGCTTGAACACTTGAAAATGAAACCATACTAACATGTTGTATAACTTTTTATAATTTTATTAAAAAAGGAAAATAACATATATTTTCTTATAATTCTATTTTTAAAGATCATTTTAGTATGAAACCCTTGATAATCCTTACATTATCAGCTAACTCATTTATATCCATCCAAAATTTAATTTACCATATGGGTATATTAGTAATAAAACTAATATTTTATATAGGTTTTAACTGAAAAAGACGTGTGTATTACAAGGGAACTAAACTATTGGAATAAATATAACATTAGCTACTAGAATAGATCCTGTCATCCTGAACGGTACCAGTTGTGATCGTGCGGAACCGCTCCTGACCAGCTGTGTCCCAGATTTGGAGTTTGATCCGTTTCCCATCAAGTTCAATGGTTCTTATCTTAAAATCAATCCTGTCGAAAAGAATATAGAAAATGTCACAATTGTCGAATTTGTTGTGAAAAAGGTAACATATTTTTGCAGAAAAGATGAATAAATTCACCCGATGGTAGTGATGAAACTTGTTGTGAAAGAACCATCAGAAAAACGCAAAAGAAGGCAACTCTTCCCCACACCTGCAAGTAAGAAAAAAGACGCGAAATTTTTCACTTGGCACTAACTCATAATGAAGCACACTGTGGTAAATTTGAAATCTACAATACAATCACCATCTCCTATTATGTAAAAACCAGGTATAATACTTGGAAGTCAATGGAAATATAAGACTTGCACTTGGAAAACAATTTCATGTCAACCAAACGCAAGCATGGAAACCAGTTTCTATATATTTCCCTTCATTTCTACATTAACTTTCTTATACAAGTATTATGAACTTTCAATCTGTGACAAGTGTGCAGAGAAAATAAATATTAACATGTTTTGGTGCTCTATTTCCTTAGCTTATTCTTTGTCTTAGCCATTGTTGTGCCTTGGCGTCTATCTTGGAGTATAGACTTTTTTAGGTGAGTGCATACGTTTTGTCATCTTCTTTTGCCCGTCTCTGTGCTCTGTTATTGTCGTTGTATCATTTTTGCTCTGACTATATCAGGCACATTTTATATTACATGGATTTCTATACTATGAACTGTACACATCAAAAAGAAGAAAAAAAAAGTTTGGAGTCAGGGGCCTCGCTCGGAGCAACCTCTCTATCCCACGGGGTAGAGGAAAGGTTTGTGTCTGACCCACCCTCCCTAGACCCTACAAATCGCTCCGGTATGAGTAGACTATGAGTAGGAATTGTTTGTTTGTTTTTTGGTGCTCTATTTCAGGCAGATGAAAAGACTAACAGGATTCATGTTCTTAAAACACAATTTGCTTCTATTGATTTCTAGAAACCAGTGCTATCCAATAAAAGAAACAATTGATAAAATTTGTCATGATAACCTCAGGAACCAATAACTCAAACAACAGGACCAAATTATGATACAAAAGGCACCAAATCAAACCTAGATCCGTACCAAAACACACCTTCAATTTGATTTCAAATGAAGAAAATTAGAACTCACCGCTATCTCCAATCAACAGGAGCTTAATGAGGTAATCATAATCTGCTCGTGCCCTTGCCGGTGGAGCGGCCATTGAAGGATCGGAAGAATTTCAACAAAAAGGAGCCTTGAAAACTGCGTATGTATATCTGTAAAAACAATCAAATCACCAACAGATTCAGACTAGCTTAATGATAAGAGATCAGCCAAAGAGAGAGATTATTACCTTAGGAAGAAAAATAATCCACTCTACAATGACGGTTGGCTAAGATGCGCCACTTGCCCTGCGCAATCTAGCAAAAATGTGGAAAAAGAAGAGTAAACGATGAGGGGGGAGAAAGTTTCCGGTGTTGACGCGTACAAGATTAACCGGTGGACATATAATAAAGGAAACGAAATGGCCGATCACGGTAATAACCGTGTGCGCGTTGCAGGGAGCTCAAATCTGACCTGGATATTTTTGCGTTGATTACTATTTGTTTTGTTTAGGCACTCAAATATCATCTTTTGACTCTATTCTATTTAAATAATCAATTTGGCCACTTAATACTAATAATAATAATAATAATAATTATTATTATTATTATTATTATTATTATTATTATTATTATTAGTATTATTATTAGATAAAAGTAAATAAGTAAAATGGATGATAAGAGAAAGAAGAAGATGTAGACATGTTACGTTATTGTACATTAGAATGATGAATTAGACCAAAAGTATATGAGAAAATCACATTTATCATGTTACTATGATAGTATTATTGTTTTATATCTTCAAATAAAGATTTTGATAATATGTTTTATAGTCTAAATGTATGAAAATATAATTTATAATAACCGTCATTTAATTATCATTTTATGTAATGAACATCCAAGGGTGAATCTAAGTGATGCTTAAGGGATGTTGAGGCACCCATTAAGATTGATCTTAATAGTTTTTCATTATTTTTTTGCATGCACCTTTTAATTGTTTGAGAGGCCCCTTTTGTGACAGTAATGATCAATAAACCGTGAAGAGAGAGAGAGATTAGTGGCGGAGAACAGCATATTGAAGTTCATCCGCATGGATATTCATGTTTTGGGGGAATTCGTTGAAGATGATGTAACGTGGTAATTCAAATAAGTTATAGTAAATTTCATATTAGCCCTATTTGATTTAACTAAAGCTACACATTATACCTTATAGTTTGATTTGAATTTTAAACAACTCTATATTTAAACATTTCATATTAAGTATTAACCATAACTAATTAAATCGAGTAGATAAATAATGTGGTTTGTTGTTGGATTAGTTAGTTGATTTGTAAATGTATTTTTTTTTGTTTCTTTGTGTACTTATTTTTTATTTGTTATTGTGTCTAATCCGTTATTTATTATTTAGGTGAATTGTAGAAATTCATTTAAGATTAGACAGTTTTTTTTATGTATGGAGGCTTGATTTGCATTGAGTTTTATCAATAAATTTTTTTATTGTTTATTTATACATGTTTGAGTTTGATTGAAGATGCAACCAAATTAATTTTATTTATGAATAGTTTTACAATATTGTTAATTAAATATGTATGCATTATTTTTACGCGACCCATTTTGACCCCGAATTGTTTTGACTCGACTTGTTTGGACCCTACCCGTCGTAGAAAATTCTCATCAAATATAGCCATGTTATTTTTCTTTTAACAAAGTTGTATTTAATATTACGTGTTTAATCGATTGTTAATTACTTGTATTGTTATAATTAAAAGTATTTGTATTGTTACTAGGTGGAAATGTGCAATGAAGAAATATATGGATTTGATGCCCATTGAAATGTTCTTTCCAAAGTTTGGCCAAGTCATTTGAGCCTATCTAGAAACAACAACTTGGTCAAGAGCCACATATAACAATGAAACCAAATGGAATGTGAAACTAAGTGGCTGTTTTTTATATCAATTGTAATAATTATTTAATGTTTGATTAAGAATTTTTATTTAATAAGTTGAAATTATTGTTTGTAGTTATTGATAATTCATATGGTTCGAGTAGTACTTTCATAATATTATAAATTTTTTATTGATGTAAGTGGTTGTGAATATATTAAAATTGTGTAGTGATTACAATCATTAAGGATTTAAAATTGGTAGATTAAAGTTCGTGAATATGTTGATGGATAACCCCCAACCCAAGTAAAATCAAAGGATATTTCTATGAGATCATGTAAGCATCACCTTCATATTAAATTTTTTGATGAAATCTCAAAAATTCAATTGGATATTTAAAGAGAAAACAAGCTAGGCTATGAGAGATTATGTTCTGAAAACCGTGTACTAGAAACAGACCAAAAACTTGCTTTTATAGTTGAAGAATCATCAAAACATTTTGTTGAAATGGCATAACTCTTTGTGAAATAGTATGTCAGTTGACGGTTTAAAACAGTTGACAGTTATTCCGCTTATATCAGCAGTAACTCTATCAGCAAGAATTCGTTCATAACTTAGTTATTGTTGATGATTGGTCCAACATCAGTATCTCAGTCATTGTTATTGCCCAAATTGATACTCATGCACAATTACCGATGATAGTAGTTGTTACTGTTCTTGATTGTTGTTGATAGAATAATTGTCATTGATTGACAAAGTTGTTGATTATGGTTACTACTGATGATCAATTGTTATTGACGACCGGTTACCAAACTAGGGATCAATTCGTACTAACGATCAACTTCCATGCAAATTTTCATTAACCGTGTGAATGCGAAGCAAGCTATACTGACTTTTCGACAAGATAATAAAAGGTTGATTGTTTTATATTTTGTTTGACATATAAATTTATGACTACTTAAAAAATTACACACTATAAACAACTTTCGATGCAAATAAGTTGCAATACCGCTATATTAATATATATATATATATATATATGTGTGGGAAGAATCATAAGAAAACTCAATATTCATAAGAAAAATCAAAAAACTACTTATTTAAGGTAAAAAAAATAATAAAAAAATCATGACTCAAAAAATAAATCAAAAATTAAAAAACTGTTTCAGAGGGGTGGGTTAGGTTTTTTGGTTTTTGGGGGAGGGTTAAGCTTTTTGGTTTAGTTTAGGTTTTTGGAGTGGAGGGGTGGGGTGCGGGGTTTAGGTTTTTGGATGGGGGTGGGGTGGGGGGTTAGGTTTTTAAGGGTGGGTTGGGATTTTGAGTGTACTACACGTATTCAGTAGGAGTTTTTTGGTTTTCTCATGAAAATGGGTTTTCTAATGAACTCACCATATCAATATATATATATATATATATATATATATAGTATGAGGTTATGTTAGGAAAGCAAAAAAGTGTGAAAAGTGTAGGAAGGATTTTTAGCCCTTGATCTTGGAGATGGAGGGTTTCTAAGAATGCCACGTAAAAATGAAGGAATTTTAAGGTTGGAAGGGTATAATAGTAATTGCTTCCAAGAGAGAGAAAAAACATACACATGCAAGTCACATGCATTTTCCACCCTCATTTTTTAAACGTTTATATCTTTTTTATACGTCATTATTTTTTTTTAAATTATACCATAAAATCGAGCTTTTTTTATCTTTAAAACGAGTATGGTCTTGTTGTATTTAAAAAAAAAAATCGTTGAACTGGGTTTGTAAGTTTTTAACAGCGTTTTCATGACGTTTTTTCAATACGTTTTTCATTGTGTTTTTTCATAACGTTTTTTATGACGTTTTTTTCATTGCGTTTTTAATAGCGTTTTTTTATGACTTTTTTCACTGCGTTTTTCATGGATTTTTTCACTGCGTTTTTCATGGATTTTTTCACTTTGTTTTTTCATGACGTTTTTATCATGGGGTTTTTTCAAGACGTTTTTCATTGTGTTTTTTCATAACGTTTTTTTATGCCGCTTTTTTATGAAGTTTTTTTCACTGCGTTTTTTATGACTTTTTTCACTGCGTTTTTCATGGACGTTTTTCACTGTGTTTTTCATGGACGTTTTTCAATGCGTTTTTTTCATGGTGACTTTTTCATGGATTTTTCTGGTGTTTTTGATCACCGATTGTGCGGAAAACAGAAAAACGCATGTGAAACTGGGCGTGTTATGGTGTTTTTAAACTGGGCAACTTTATGGTGTGTTTTGAACTGTGATTGTGCAGAAAACGGAAAATGCGTTTTATGGTGTTTTTTGATGCAATTACCATTATGGTTTTAGGTGTTTTCTTTATAGTGTCTTCTTTTATAGTGTTTTTGAACTGTGCGTATTATGGTGTTTTTAAACTAGGCAATTTTATGGTGTGTTTTGAACTGTGATTGTGAAGAAAATAGAAAATGTGTTTTTCAGATTCTCCAACACCTCCGAGTAATCGTTATCTTTGGTGTTCAGCTCTATGAACGCGAGAGTTGCAGGAGCTCGTACGCTATGAAGCAGAAAACAGAAAACGCATTTATGGACGATATTACCATAATGGTTTTAGGTGTTTTATTTATGGTGTTTTTCTTTTCCAGATGAAACAAGCTCTTTTAAAAATATCATAAACTCCTCCGGTTCAAAAACACCAAAAACTTGCCCAGTTCTAAAAACACCTTAACACGCTCACTTCAAAAACACCATAAAATGTCCATTTTTTATGATTTTTTTTTAATTTATGACGTTTTTTATGGTATTTGTACTCCGTTTTTTATTATGTTTTATAGAGTTTGTACAACTTAGTGCAAAAACACCATGAATAAAAAAACCCCATTTAACACGTAAACTTTTTTTAAAATTTTATATAACAATATTGTACTCATATTAAAGATTAAAAAAATACTCGTTATTATGGTGTAATTTTTTTTTAAATAACAACGCATTAAAAAGTTGTGAACGTTTAAAAAATATGGGGGAATATGCATGTGACTTGCATGTGCATATTTTGAGCATTTGAAAAACCAAACGCATGTTTCTTTCACGATTTTGCCCTTCCCCATTGGTCCCCTCCTTAGACACATGTCACTCCATGGTGGCTTCCTACACTTCCTACACTTTTTAGCCTTTTTAGAATATATATATATATATATATATATATATAGGGGAAGGTTCCGCTAAGAAGTGAATTTTTGCTAAGAAACTGGGTCAAACGAACTCCGATTGAACTAATTTCAGCGGCGTTGGAACCGTCTCATCGAAATAAATCCTAGAGCTAAACCATAAACCCTAAAGCTAAACCCTTAAAGCTAAACCCTAAAGCTAAACCCTTAAAGAACGGAACCGGAACAAGCCTTGGTAGTGCACCACGGAGGCCGCCAAATGAGGCGCCCAACGGCATTAGGACCCGTTGGAGTAAAACGCCACGCTGGCCGCCATTCGGGGTTCCCGGATACCCCTTTAATTGTTGTCCTAGTTGCTTTTATCTCAATGGCATATACGGTGGTCACCCTTTGGAATTCTTAAACAATATGATTGACCATTATGTTCTTAGAATCCTCATCAAGATGGAAGAGAAGAACATTCTGGCCCCCTACACGTGAAGCTTTTTTGATCAAACCAGAAGCGTTGACAGCAACTTTTGGGTTCGGGTTGGAGACAGTTGTTGGTGCGGAATAGGCGGTGGTTGAGGAGGGTTGTTGCGGTGGCGGAGCGGTTTACGGAGGTGGTTTTGATAACATCGGTTGGTGGGGTGAGGCGGCAGTGGCCAATGGTGGTGTTGTGGTGGCGGTGGAGGTAGCAGGGGCTGGAACCGAGGTCGTTTTTTAGGAGATCGATCATCTGAGCAATTGTTGACTCGATTCGATCTAACAACTCATGTTCGGATAGAGCTTGAGCAACCATGGTTCACGGGGATCACAACGACTCTGATACCACTGATGTGATTCCAACGGTAAAATCGTTGGCCAAAGAAAATAAGGAGAATACTATATAGAAATTTAGAGAAAATATGTAGACTTAATTCATTTCATTCATAAACATTACTAATTCTACGAGGCTTTATATATAGCCTAAAAGACAAAAACTAAAAAGAAGCAACATAAGGAAACATGTGGTGAAAGTAAATAACTACCCACTACTCTTAACTAGCCACCACACTTTTAGCAACTGAAATAAATAACTAAATTAAATAAACTAAATAGAAATGGATAACTTGCATATCTCCTCCACGCACGTGAGACATGCATGTTTGCATACACATCACATGGATACATGAAGGTACTGTGGACTTGACCCATCCCCACGTATGCATGGCTAGATACGGCACGATGGACTAGGTAGGCACGTAACAAGTTAAACACTAAAACTAAGCCCTAAAGGTAAACCCTAAAAGTTAAACCTAAAAATATAACCACCCCCCCCTCCCCCAAAAAAAAACCTAAATCCTCCGACCCCACCCCCCAAAAACCTAAACCTACCCACCCTAACCCCCCAAAAACCTAAATCCCCCCACCCTCACCCCCCAAAAACCTAAACTTGCCTCTCTTTTCATCACCAAAATGAGGCTCCGGTGGAATTCAGCACCACCAGCAGCCGTGGCGACGCTGCAGCAGAGTGGAGGAGGAAGTGGTTCACTGCCAGAGTGGAGGAGGAAGTAGTGGTGAACGGGCGATCAAGTTTTCCGATGGTCAATGAAGTTGTAAAACTATGTTCATTAGTTGAGCAACTGCACAATCTTTGGCATAAGTTCGAATTTTGCTTTTGAGATTTAATATTTCTTATACACCAACATTGACAGATGGGTAACCATGTATTACAATCATATCAATAATATATTATTTTCTATTGAGAAAATATGTTAATTTTCTACTGTATTAAGTCTTAACCTTGATAAAAAAATCATGAAAAATATCTAAACTTCATGTTTAATTTACTGGTGTTTGTTAATTTGGTTAATAATCTACAAATATAATATTGGGCCATGCCCTGTTTGGATTGTCAGTGGGCTCATGAGTCCAACTTGTTGGGTCAGTTGAATAAGGCTTTTAGAGCCGTTGTGTCGATCCGGTTTAACCGGTCCAAGTTGTTTGTTTTAATCGTACTGTTTTGCTGAGTCTTCCTTCTTTGTTTCATGTTCTTTCGTTTCAGTTAGGGTTAACATTTCTCTTGTAATTGCCTATAAATTGGCTTAGTATTCTGCTGAATGATATCATCGAGTTACAGTAATTTGTTTTGGTGATATCACTTCGATCCTATAGTGGTATGAGAGCCAGGTTACTTAAATTCGTGATATTCTTGAGAGTGATTTGTGAGTTCGCTACGATGGGGGAAGAAACAGGACAGTTTCAAAACCCAAGTGTACCCAAATTCGACGGAGATTAAGACCATTGGAGCATGGTCATGGAGAATCTTCTCCGTTCCAAGGAGTATTGGAAAGTTGTAGATGAAGGGTACCAGATAATCAGACCAGGAGAGCAGGCAACAGCAACTCAGCAAAAGAATTATGAGGAGAACAAGCTCAAAGATTTGAAGGCTTGAAATTATCTTTTCCAATCGATAGATAAGACGATTCTGAAGATGATCACACAGAAGGGAACAGCCAAGCAAATCTGGGATGCCATGAAGATAAAATATCAAGGGAATGCTAGAGTAAAAAGAGCTCAGCTGCAGAGACTTCGAAGGGATTTCGAAACATTGGAGATGAAGAATGGTAAAACAGTGACTGAGTACTTAGGCAAAGTCCTGGTTGTGGCGAATGACATGAGAAATGCTGGGGAGGACATGCCCGATGTGAAAATTGTGGAGAAGGTTCTACGCTCCATGACTGAGAACTTCAATTTTGTGGTATGCACAATTAATAAACAAAGGACCTTGACGAAATGACGGTTGATGAGCTACAAAGCTCATTATTCATTCATGAACAGAAGTTGCGACGAAAGACAAATGATGAACAAGTCCTAAAGGTGGAGAATGATCAAAACTCAAGTCGTGGAAGGGGTTTTTCAATTAGAGGCAGAGGAAGGGGTCGTGGGAGGTCCCACTTAGAAAATCGACAACAGTTTGACAAATCGTTGATTGAATGCTACAAATGTCATCAAATGGGTCACTTTCAGTATGAATGTCCCAATGGTGAGCGTTCTGTCAATTATGCAGAATACGAAGACAATGAGAAACTACTCCTAATGGCCTCTGTTGATGTTGAAAAGTATGAGCGGGAAACACTTCTCCCGATGGCACCCACTGAAGATGAAAAACAAGGAAGAGAAAATATATGGTTCTTAGATTCAGCTTGCTCTAACCACATGTCAGGAGTTAGAAACTGGTTCACTCATATCGATGAGACCTACATGCATACAGTCAAGCTTGGAAATGATCTCAGACTGGATGTCAAGGGCATTGGGGATATCCGGTTGACAGTAGATGGAATCACTCAGGTCATCACTAATGTCTATTATGTTCCTCAATTAACTTCTAATCTCATTAGTGTTGGCCAATTGCAAGACAAATAAGTAACATTTGTGATTCAAGGAGGCATGTGCAAGGCTTACCATCCTTAAAAAGGTTTGATATTTAACTCCAAGATGTCAAGAAATAGGATGTTCCCAGTATTCAGCTCCTGCAACCCAACTATATCAAGGTGTCTTCAAGTGGGAGAAGATTCGGAGACTCGGATTTGGCATAGTAGGTTTGCCTATATAAATCACAAAGCTATCCGAACCATGCAGTACAAGAAAATGGTTGAAGGTCTACCTTCAATAGCTGAGAAGTATAAGGTATGTGAAACTTGCATGATTGGGAAGCAACAGAGGGAAGTAATACCTAAGAAAAGCCAATGGAGAGCATCTGAACTACTGCAGCCGGTGCATACAGATCTGTGTGGTCCCATCACTCCAGCATCTAACAGTGGCAAGAGGTATGTTTTGGTCTTCATAGATGATTTTACAAGAAAAACTTCAGTTTATTTCCTAACTTACAAGAGTGAAAGCTTTGAAGTTTTCAAGATTTTTAAAAGCACAGTTGAGAAAGAATCTAATATGCATATCAAGTGTTTAAGAAGTGACAGGGGAGGAGAATTCACGTCAGATGCCTTCAATGGCTATTGTGAAGAACAAGGGATCAAGAGACAACTTACTGCTGCATACACCCCCCAACAAAATGGGATAGCAGAACGTAGGAATCGCACCATTATGAATATGGTTAGGTGTATCTTAACAGAGATATCCATGCCTAAAACTTTTTGGCCTGAAGCTGAGAAATGGGCTAGTTATGTTTTAAACAGTTGCATAAGCAGGAGTTTGGATGATAAAGTTCCGGAAGAATATTGGACAGGTGTAAAACCAAGTTTGGATCGGTTTAAGGTCTTTGGTTGTATTGGCCATGTCCATGTGCCAGCACAACTAAGGACTAAGCTAGATGCAAGAAGTCACAATTGCATTTTTCTTGGGTTAAGCCAAGAATCAAAAGCTTACAGTCTTTATGATCCTATAAGCAAAAAAATAGTGATCAGCAAACATGTTGTCTTTGATGAAGAAGCCACATGGGATTGGCAGAAAGAAGAAAAAAGGAATGATAAACTGCTCATTGAAGAAGACGTTCGTGAGCAAAATCCAAATCTTGCAAGTTCTCCTGTAGAAGTGGAAACACCTCCAATAACAGAAACGAACTCAAATGATAGCTCAAGTCAAGGTACGGATCCAAATCACAATACTCAAAATGCTTCTAATGAGACTAACAGTTCAGGCTCAGAAGATGAAACCACAAGGGATTCTCCTGTACAAGCTGAAACTTCCACCCTGTCAAGAAGAAAACCCACCTGGATGAATGATTATCAAACAGGTCAAGGTCTATCTGATGAAGATGAGGCTGGTTTGCCTTGTACAGCTCATGTGGAAAATGGGTTACGGCCATGGATAATGAAATTGCAGCCATCGAAAAGAACCATACTTGGGAACTGGTAACACTCCCATCAGGAATGAAACCAATAGGAGTGAAATGGATGTTCAAAACAAAGTTCAATGAAAAGGGTCTAGTGGACAAAGCAAGATTGGTGGTGAAGGGGTATGCTCAAATGAAAGGAGTAGATTATAATGAAGTCTTTGCGTCGGTGGCTCGGTGGGACACCATTAGAACTCATGTAGCTGTTGCAGCCCAAAGAAACTGGACCATATTTCAGTTAGATGTCAAGAGTGCATTCATGCACGGTGAACTCAAGGAGATGGTGTATGTTGATCAGCCACAGGGGTTTGTTAAACAGGGGGCAGAAACAAAGGTGTACAGGCTAAAGAGGGCTTTGTATGGGTTGAAACAAGCTCCACGAGCTTGGTTCAATCGCATTGAAGGCTATTTCATTCATGAAGGATTTAAAAAAAGCAACTATGATCACACCTTATTAACCAGGAAGGTATGGAATAAAGTGATTATAGTAAGTCTTTATGTTGATGACCTCATATATGCAGGGAACGATCCTATAATGTGTGAGCATTTCAAGAAATCTACGCAGAATGAGTTCGAAATGACAGATTTGGGAAAAATGAAATTTTTCCTTGGCATAGAAGTACAACGGTATGAAGGAATCATGTTATGTCAATGTCAATATGCTAAAGAAATACTAAAACGATTCAGAATGTGGGAAGCAAATAAGGCTAAGAACACAATAGTCCCAGGTGCTACTCTTACCAAGTCAACAGCAGGGAAGGATGTCAACTCAATTGAGTACATGAGCCTGGTGGGAAGCCTTATGTACCTAATTGTCACACGTCCAGACTTAATGTATGTGGTTAGTTTCATTTCCAGATTTATGGCTCAACCCAAGGAAGAACACATGGCCGCTGCAAAAAGGGTGTTAAGATATGTGAAAGGTACGTACAACTTTGGGTTGATCTATAGAAGGGAGTCTAAGCAAAATCTGTGTACACGGACAGCGACTACGCTCGTGACATAGAAGACCACAGATGCACTTCAGGCTATGTATGTTTGTTTAATGGGTCAGCCATATGTTGGAGCTCTCGCAAGCAAGACATTGTCACATTGTCTTCAACCAAGTTGCATCAACTACTTGTGCATGCCACTGTGTGTGGTTGAAAGGTCTATTAGAGAAATTGGATGAAAAGATGACCAGAGCTGTAGGGATTATGTGTGACAATAGCTCAAACATCAAGCTTGCAAAGAACCCGGTTATGCATCGAAGAACCAAACACATAGATGTTCGGTTCCATTATATCAGAGAACTTATAAGCCAGGAAGTGGTGAAACTGGAATTTTGCAGATCAGAAGAACAATTGGCTGATGGAATGACCAAACCATTGAAACTAGAGCTGTTTGAAGAGATCAGATCGAAAATTAGTGTGAAAGAGATTAAACAAGAAGCTTGACGCTTGCTTGTTTAGGGAAGGATTTATTGGGCCATGCCCTGTTTGGATTAAGTCAGTGGGCTCATGAGTCCAGCTTGTTGGGTCAGTTGAATAAGGCTTTTAGAGCCGTTGTGTCGATCCGGTTTAACCGGTCCAAGTTGTTTGTTTTAATCGTTTTAGAGCCTTTGAAATAATGCAATAAAAATGGTTAAAAATTAAAATAAACAACTGAAAAAAAATGTAAACCAATACCACCATGATTAAGTAAAATGTTTTAACATTAAAGGTGACAAAAACTTGATCCAGAAAAAGGTAATGGCAGAAAACTTGAAACCTATGACAAGTAAAATGTCTTCAACATGACAGCTTCAAAGAAGAATCAAACCAAAACCAAAACCAAAACCAAAAACAGAACATAACTTCTTCAAAGCCCTAAAAAAGCATTCAATAATCAAAATCTTGAGATTTAGTAGAAAAAACCAAGAACTTTACCACCAACATTCTTCCTCCTGGCTTCTTCATGATCCATAATTCCAGCCGATGTTGTCAAGACAATGTACCCAAACTGCACGTTTTAATTAACCGGTCAGGTTCTGGTTGACCTAACAAACCAGTTTATCTTAAAATTTTAAATATTAAAAATTATGATCAATTTCACTTTTTCCAAAACAGTGGCTGATTATGATTCTGCTTCTGTATAATAAGTTAATGTGATTGAAAACAGGTGCTGGATTTGATCTGATATTATTTAGCTGTGTTTTTGTAGTTAAATTATGGATATCAATGCTCTAGTCGTACAAACGGGTCGTAAACAGGTCAACATGCTTAACCCGCTTAATAAGCCTGTCCAGTTTAGGGTTCAACCTTTTGGACACAATTAGCTAATCAGGTTGGTTTATATGACCCCCATCAACCTGAACATGACAGATTGCCAGCCCCAATTTTGATAAGGGATGTTCAAAAAGCACGTGGCACGCTCAAAGTTCACTCGAGAAAAGCTCGGCTCAAAAAAGTTCGGTTGTAAACGAGCCGAGCCCGAGCCCGGGTAGGTTCGGCTCGTGGCTTGCTCGTTAACTAGCTTGTTGGCTCGTTTAAAACAATAGTAATAATGCTTTTTTTGTTTACAACCTTGATGATGTTTATTAGCTCAGAAATTGTTTTTTTGTTTGTTTAAATATTAATATATATATATATATATATATAATTTCGAGCTTGCTCAAGCTTTTCACGAGCCGAACACGAGCTCCACTTTTCGTTAAAATTTTCTAGACGAGTCGAGCTGGCTCAAGCTTTTCACGAGCCGAGCTCAAGGTCATCCTAGCTCGGCTCGGACCGACCCGGCTCATTTACAACCGTAATTTTGAACCTTTATAAAATCATTTTATTCACAGACTTGCTACTGAAAATAGTAATTTTTGTAATGATATTCAAGTATTTGTCTAATTGACGGAGAATATATTTATTTAAAGCTTAAAACTTTGGATAACAAGTGTTTCAGGTCAACCTAACCCGTCCCAAAACAACTACCCAACCTGCCGATATTGGCAAGTCTAACCTGTCTTGAAGGAAGAAGTCTAGCGGTCCAGGGTTCAATTTCCTTGACTCCAACATCAAATCGGGGACTAATGACTCCACATTTGTTCAAACGTCCATTCAGTTCAACAACAATCTTTCCTGATCTGTGGTCATCAACATACTCAAACTCACCAATATAACCTGTGCACGATCAACCAACCATTAAATAAAGTGTTTTGTGTGTTTCATTAAAAAAGAAGGAAACAGGAGCTAACCATGCTTTTGCATGACCATAAGAAACTTGATGATGACTTTTGAAGAAGGCCTAATCATGACCTGTCTCTTCCCCCGCTTCTCCGCATTGTACATGCTCTTAAGAGCGTCATTCAAAACGCTGACCCTCACCATCCTCACAAAATCAAAATGCTGCAAAAAATAAAAACCGCAACAATCAATAAATAATGCAAATACGCAACAACAAATGAAAGACGATGACTAACTGCTGTTTTTTCTTAGCTATTATCTTCATAGAAAAAAATTACTGGAGTGACAACATGATATTCTAGTTTCTAATTCTAATTTCTAATCATATCAAATTTTTAGTTTGCTATACTTAGCTGCAACATACTTCTTCAAGAAAACACTCGCATCATTGTTGGTAGCATGGCCAATATGTAAAATGATAATAAAAGAACTCTGAAATGCATTCAAGAAGTTCTACTGTGAATTCAACAACAATGATATTTCTACTTACTAATTCCTTAAACAGGTCATGAGACTATTTTGTAACAAACAAATTACTGACAAGAATCAACATTCAAAATCGAGTTAATTACACAGATAATCCATGTGATTTGTAGAAAGTAACATGTATGGGTACATGTGAGTTTTAATCCTAATGTGGTTTATATGTGAAAGTTCGAGGGGAAATCGTAATGAGTCTAAAGATAGATTGATTTAGTTTTTTATTTAAGGTATTGAGTGTTTATTTTTGGTTGTGAATGGGCTGTCATTCCAGCTGTGATTGGGTTGTGATTTCTTAGTAATTTAGGTTAGGATTAGTATAAAAGAGGGTCATTGTTAAAGTTTAAAAGTATGGTTTTGATTTAATAAAAATTAAGAGTCGTGGGTGTGTTTTCCCACAAAAATCGCTGCTGTCTTTTGAGTAATTTCGATCCAATTGTCCAACAATTGGTATCAGAGCGAGGTTTTGAGAGTCGACTTTCAAAGGGGGGAGCAGCCAAGGGCTGCCATAGCAGATAACAGCAGGTGGGTTGCTGTTGAGGGCTGCTGATTGGATGTTTGAAAAGAAGGAAAAAGGGTCAGCAATTTTTTTCTTTGGGCTGCAAAGGGCATTGATCGATTAAGGCTGTTGGTCGACTGCAAAAGGGTTGTTGGTTGACTGTGAAAAGTTGCTGGTCGATTGTAAAGGGATGTGACCGATTGAAGACTGCTGAAATCCGATCTGATATAGATCTAAGTGTGAAGGCTGCTGCGAGGTTTCAATCGAAGGGCTGTAAAAGCTACCAGAAGGTCTGCGCGAGACAGATTTGGGCCGTGAGATACGGCTGGAGCAGATTGATTGTGCGACTCAATCAAGGCTAATTGGAGTTGTGTGAGTCAATCCCTGAAGACGAAGACCTGAGCGACTCAGGTTCTGATCGTGGGAAGCGATCAAGAGCAGTGATTTCTATAAGAGACGAATCTGCATAGTGAAGAGCAAACCTGTGCGAGACAGGGTTATCGGCTGTGTGACACGCGAAAGAATCTGTGTGAAACAGAGGTTTAGTGGGTTCTGTGCGAGGCAGAACAGAAGCTGCGTGAGGCAGATTGGATTTTGTGTGAGACAGAACAGAAGGCGATTCCTGTGTGAGGCAGCGATCGGCAGTGAAGAGGACCTGAGTGATTCGGTTATTGACAAAGAATGTGCAGAAAGGAGAAAGCAAGTGATTTGCTTGGAGGGCTATGTGAGACGCAAGGCAAAGAGAGATTTTAGTTGTTGTTCAAGTGTTTTTGGTGTGAAGAGTTTGGTCATTTTGCGGGGGAATGTCCAAAAGCCAAAGCATGAGGAGGCTAACTTGGTTCATGAGGATATTGGACCACCTCTACTTTAGAAAAGGAGAAAGTCCACATTAGGATTAATGGGGTGATTGTGAGTTTTAATCCTAATGTGGTTTATATGTGAAAGTTCGGGGGGGGGGGGGGGGGGGGGGGAAATCGTAATGAGTCTAAAGATAGATTGATTTAGTTTTTTTATTTAAGGTATTGAGTGTTTATTTTTTGTTGTGAATGGGCTGTCATTCCAGCTGTGATTGGGCTGTGATTTCTTAGTAATTTAGGTTAGGATTAGTATAAAAGAGGGTCATTGTTAAAGTTTAAAAGTATGGTTTTGATTTAATAAAAATTAAGAGTCGTGGGTGTGTTTTCCCACAAAAATCGCTGCTGTCTTTTGAGTAATTTCGATCCAATTGTCCAACAGTACAAAGGGTTTAAAGTAACTGGTTTTGGTTTTATGCTTTCAATTTTGTAACAAGTTTGCGTATTAATGGTAACTTCCGTTAACTTTTCTGCTAAGTTTGGGATGAAATGATTAAAATACCCTTTGCGGAAAGTAACAGGGTACTAAGGGTTTAAAGTAAAAAGGGTATTTTGGTTATTTCACCCCAAGTTAACAGAAGAGTTAACGGGAATTAGCCAAAATACCCAAACTCGTTACAAAATTAAAAGCATAAAACTCAAACATGTTACTTTAAACCATTAGTTTCTGCAAACACCGAGATGTAATTAACTCTTCAAAATCAAAAACCCCAACCTCATACGATAAATCAACACGAATCAAAATGCATCCCTTTGCGAACCTAAGGTACGTAATTGAACTGATAGATTGCAGGAAATCATAAGTTAACAAATGTATCACGGATGATAATGAATCATTCCAAAAGATTCAAAACAATTTAAGCCGAGAAATTGACAACAAAAACGTCACAAATCAACTCGCAAGCACAACATCCGGTGAATCTAATTAAATAAAACGAGTAAGAAAAAATTAGGGTTTACCTCGGCTGCGTCGATTGCTGAGTGAGGAAGATGCAGGGACTGCAAATAAAGTTAGGGTTTCGGCTTTTAAAAGAAATGGAGAATTTACTAACCGGATCCCTCCTCTATCGTTAGTGTTTAAAAGTCACCCTTATTTAAATATCTTAAATAAATGATCAATATAAATGATTTGATTTACTATAAAGCCTTCTGGTAAAGTGTTAGCCTCATGACTTTCCAAATGAAAGATTATGGGTTCGAGTCTCGCTTGAGACAAATTGTTTCAAGTTGAGCTACGGGGTTTTCCCAGTTGTGAATTTCCTTATAGGTGAGTCACGGGTTCGAGTCCGCTGCAATTACAACCCACTAAAAAAGATATGCATGACTCACAGAAACACTAGGAATATGGTTTAAAAAAAATGATTTGATTTGAGAAAAATTACTAACTCTTAAAAGGCATGGTCGATGAGTGTGCCACACGACCATGCCTTTTGGTCTAATATTATTCTTTGCAGATTCAAACAACTATCTATCCTTATCTCAGTGGTAAAATGGTTGCATCTTTGTTCCAACCAACCTTGTTTCTAATCTAGGGGTTGACAAACAATTTTTTTCCTTTTTTCTTCTACTTTTTTTGTTTGTTTTTTTAAAAGAAGTTTCTTATTTTTTTATTCTTTTTTCTTTGTTATTAAGTTCTTTAATGGATTTGTTGTTTCTATGTTAACCCCTTTTCGCGCCGCTACGGGCGAGGCATAAAACTTTTTTCTTCTATTTTTTTCAATCTCCAGAACCGAGCCACTGTAACTTATACATTTCTTTTATGGACTTAGTCACGTTAAACTCTAAATTGGGTGCCGCACGATTCGTCATGGTTTATATTTTGTTTTATATTAGTTTTTGTATATTTTGTTCGCTAACATGCTTATTTTTATCTATGTTCCCACGTCATTTTTTTTCAAAGTTTAACGCTACCGCCACAACATGCGGGTTAGCGTTAACAGTGTGTTTCTTAGCGCTCATTTCTACAACGACATATTTTTTCCTTGATTTCAAAATGTAACACTCAATTTTACAACGACATTTTTTCAAATATACCTTCGAGACGTCTTTTCTCTTTACGTATTTAAGCACGTCTAAAACCCACCGCAACGCGCGGGGTTAGGTTACTAGTTGTTAACATTCACTTGGTGGAAATAATAACTTTAGGGTTGTTATACGTACCTTATTTTTCTCTATTTTTACTTGTTGTATCTGGTACCCTCTTTTATCTTTTTAGTTTCTAATCAATACAAACACCACCTCCCCCTATTTTTTTTTCTTTAGTTGAATAAAAAAATCATTTTTTAGAAAAATCGTAAAATGTTTATTTTTAGTTTTTTTATAAAAAAAGTTTTTTAAAACATGTTTTTAATATATATTAAGATTTAAAAAAAACAACTCAAAAAACGTTTCTTTTGTATTGTTTTTTAAAAAATGAGTTTTTTTTAACTGACAGATGCCACTTCCACCATCGCCACTGTATATAGCCTCCCTCTCCACCAGTCACCATACTACGACGGAAAATTTATGTTAATATCATTTTTTTCTATTCCTTCTACCTTTCAACTACTTTAACGACGACATTTTAAGGGTCAAACACTAAAAAAGCTACTACGTTAGTTTAAAAATGTTTGGTTTAATATCTTATAATAAAATTTTATTTACCGATCCGGGTCTGATCGATCCTTTTTTTATTTATTTGATGGAAGGTAAGGGCCAATTTTATTGTAGAGCCGTATGTAATGCATAATGATTGTACGGTTGTTCGATTCTATCTTTTTTTCTTGTTATTCTTTTATCTTCCCCTCGTCATGAAAAATAGATAAACCTTTTATTATCTTATATCATGAGGGCAATGATCCATTAACTTATCCGTTCTTTTTCTGAAGTAGCAACGGGAGAATTCATCCTAGAAATGAGAGAACTGTTAAAACTACGTGAAACCCTGAAAATGATTTACGTATAAAGAACGGGCAAACCCTTATCGGTTGTGTCCGGAGACATGGTTTATTTAAAAAATGTTTTTTATTTACTTATTAAAAAAGCATTATAATTTTTTTTACAGAAAGTTTTTTTTTATTTTTCAAAAACGTTTGTTTTTAATTTTTTATAAAACGTTTTTTATAGAAAGTGTTTTTAGACCTTTTTAAAATTCTAGAAAGCGAGTCATAGAGGAATTGGAAAAAGTTGGTGGAGGGGGCGGAAGAGGTGGTGAGTCCGATGGAGGAGGTGTCGGTTTCGTCATCAAGGAAGCCGGAGGGTTCTATTTCTGCTACTTCATCCACCCCGTCTCCGGGTTTTGAACATTTTTGCACGGAGAATGTTGAATCAAAATTGTTGAATAAGGCAGGTTCTAAGCCGTTTGCAGGTCCTATGATTAGTGACTTATCTTGGGTTATCGAAATGGGCGAAATAATGGGATTTGAGATGGAAGGTTCCTTGGGTGATCTTGGCAAAATGATTAATAGGATAAGTGTGAACTTGGTGGATCAATGAATATCATGTCCATCAACACATGTGGGAGTGGGAGTGGGAGTTCTTTAAAAATGAATAAAATTATGTTTTTGGTCTCTAAACACGGTGTGAACTTCTTGGGTGTTCAAGAAACCTTTATGACGTCGGTGGATCTTTTTAGAGTGAAACTTCAAGTTTGATTTTGCGGTTTCATCGGCTAGGGGTCACTCGGGTGGTCTCTTATCCGTTTGGGACCCGGCGAATTTCTAAAAAAAATCTATTCATTGTACGGACAATCTAATCATTGTTGAAGGAGAGTGGGTGAGCTTTCATTTGAGGTGTTTTATGGTTAATGTCTACGCGCGGGCTAATCTTTGGCATTATATCTTGAGATTCATGGCTAATCATCCGGGTATGTATTTGATTTTTGGTGATTTTAATTCAGTTCGTTTTGAACATGAGAGATTGGGTACTTCTTTTTCGGAAATAAATGCTAGAAATTTTAATAATTTCATTCTCGAAGGGAGCTTGGTGGATATTCCTATGGGTGGTTTTCAATTCATCCTTGTGGACTCTAAATGCTTGAAATCTAGTAAACTTGATAGATTTCTTGTTTCTGAGCTTTTTTGAATCTTGTTCCTAATTTGGAGGTCATTGCTTTAAAGAGATCGATTGATCACCGTCCAATATTATTGAAACAAAAATATAAGGACTTTGGCCCGATCCCCTTTAAATTATACAACTCTTGGTTAGAGTTCTTTAACCGTCTTATTGTTGACACGTGGGGGGATAAATCATATAGTTTGTCCTCTAATTGTATTATTGACTTTAAAAACAAGCTCAAGTCCATGAAAGAAAAATAAATAAACTTTGGCAATCGGCTAGGCCCAAACATACAGATTCCTTGAGCCATCTAAAAGATTCTTTACTTCTTTTAGACCTTAAAGTTGACAATGGTGAAGCGAATTCTAATCTTGGTCTTCAAAGGATGAATGTCATGAAACAAATTGGAGAAATGGAGAGGTTGATTAATATAGATGCGCGGCAAAAAACTAAAATAAAATGGAGTGTTGAATGGAATGAGAATTCTAAATTCTTCCATGGCATAATCAACAAGAAAAGGCGACAATTGTTAATTAGGGGCATTAAGGAAGATGGGGAATGGATCGAGGACCCGACTCGTATAAAAAACTGCTTCTTTAATTATTTTAGTGGAAAATTTAAGAAGTTTAAGGGGGTAAAGTATAATAATCGCAACTTTCAGTTTGGGTGTCTGTCTTTGAGTCAAGCTTCACGGCTCGAATCAGAGGTTTCTTTGGAAGAAATTAAAACGACAGTGTCGTTGTGTGGCGGCGACAAGTCTCCTGGTCCTGATGGATTCTCCTTTGGGTTCATTAAACAATATTGGGTCCTCATGAAGGATGATATGTTTGGGTTTGTTTGGGAATTTTTTTCATTCTTTTGTTCTTTCGGCAGGGTGTAACTCGTCGTTACGGATTTTCGTCCCATTAGTCTTATCGGTTTGCAATATAAAATTATTGCAAATTTTTTGGCTAATCGTTTGTCGAATGTTGTTGATTCTCTTGTTAGTCTGGAACAATCGGCTTTCGTTAAAGGTCGTCAAATACTTGATGGGCCTTTAATCCTCAACGAGATAGTAGATTGGTTCTCAAAGAAGAAGAAGAAACTTATTATTTTTAAAATTGATTTTGTTAAAGCGTATGATTCTATTTCGTGGGATTACTTGGATTCAATTATGTCTTTTATGGGTTTTGGTGCCAAATGGATTAGTTGGATTCGGTCTTGTTTAAGTTCGGCTCCAGCCTTAGTTTTGATCAATGGTAATCCTACCTCGGAATTTAAGATGCAAATGGGGTTAGGCAAGGAGATCCAATGGCTTCGTTGCTTTTTATTTTGGTGATGGAAGGTTTCATGTAGCACTTAAAGATATAGGAGGAGGCCGGTTTATTTTGTGTTGCTCATATTGATAATTTTTCTATTTCTCATCTCTTCTATGCCGATGTCATTCTTCTAGGTGAATGGTCGGATGAGAGTATGAAAACTATTGGTATTGCTCTGTTTTCATTTTGGCTTATGGATTAAAAATTAATCTTCATAAATCTTCTCTCTTTAGAGTCAGAGTTGATCGTATTAAAGTTGATCGGTTGGCTAAATTCTCAGGTTACAAAGCGGATAATGTCCCGTTTATTTATTTGGGCATTCCGGTGGGTGCCAATATGACACTGTTTTCATTCTTGCTAATTGGAAAGTTAATCTTCTTTCCATTGGAGGTCGCGCGACTCTGTTTACGTCTGTTCTGGGGGCTATTGGTACGTACTATTTTTCTCTGTTTCGACTATTGGCAAAGATAAAGAATATTCTAGAAGCCATTTGGGCAAAAAAAAAATTGGGGGTGGTAATGATTCTACTCGAAAGATGGCTTGGGTTAAGTGGAATGCGGTTAGTGCTGATAAAGAAAATGAGAGTTTAGGTTTTGGTAGTTTGGACGCCATGAATTTGGCTCTAATTTACAAGTGGCGATGGAGATTTCAAAATAATCCAAATGCACTTTGGACTAAGGTTATTCAAGCTATCCATGGATGTTTTTTTTACTTCCCACGCTTCGATCAAGGGGACATGTATTTGGAAACGCATATGCTCCTCGATTATGCGGTTGCATGATTCCAATATTGTTCCATTTTTGGTCATGCACAAAAAAGTGGGGAACAGTGCTACGACTAGGTTTTGGTTAGATCCTTGGTTGGGTGATTTTGATTTTGTTTCAAAATTTAAAAGGTTGTTCCTTCTTGAGCAGTGCAAAGATTGTACGATTCTATAGAGGATAAATTCTTCAGGTTGGGTATGGAATTGGCGTCGGTTGCCGGGGGGTATTGAGGCCTCAAATTTTGTTGAAATTATGGATTTAATGCGGGATCTTTCATCTTTCATTCTCTAATGAGGCTGATTATTGGCTCTGAAACTTGGATGGTCAAGCTGGTTTCTCTGTTAAAGGTATCAGGTTGGTTATTGATAGTGCTTATCTCCCGAGTAGTGATCGGGAGACGAGATGGAATAAGTTTGTTCCTAAAAAGGTTAACATATTTGCTTGGTGTGTTCTTTTGGATCGCGTCCCTACTCGCTAGGGGTGTTCAAAAGTATCCGTATCCGAAACCGAATCCGAAATTCCGAATCTGAGTTATCCAAAAATTCGGATATCCGAATTTTTGGATTCGGATTCGGATAGCATTTTTCAAAAATCGAATATCAGAAAATAAAAAAATATATATATATTTATTAGAAAGTGTTATGAATACAATATATATAAAGTATATAGTTTTTATGTTATGTGTTTAGCTCTTTTTTTTTTAAATAAAACGTATTCGCGTCGTAATTTCAAAAATTATATTTTTTAGCCAAATTTATATACTGTTTCCTAGAAAGTTATGTCATTAAGTAATTGACTCCAAGATCGACATTTAGACAAGTATTGACATCACACAAGTCTTATTATTATATTAATTCACTATTATTCCACAATGGTTTGACTTATACCATATTAAGTCAATTTACAACATTTCACCATTATTCCACAATGGTGTAACATCCCAAAAATAAAACAACCGTTATAAAAACGGAATAAACGAACGAAGCATGACGGGCCGGGCCGGATGAGCTAGAAGGGGAGCCTCCCCTATAAATAGCCAATGATCATCACCATTTTCTCTCATTTGCAACGTCTAGAGAGAGAAACCGTAGAGAGAGAAAGTTGGCGGATCGACCCGAGATTTTAGCAAAGTGTTACTCCATAGCTCGTGAGAAGAACCTCCGGACCAGAAGCTCGATTCAAGTAACGATCCGACCTAAATCTGAGTTTTAGTTCGTTTTTGGGTTTTTCGGGTTTTGGGTGAAAATGTAACATTTTAACGGATGAAACTGAAGGATAAACATAGATTTAAGTTCCTTAATGGAAAACGAACGTTTTGAATGCAAACAGGTTCGGGATCTTGACGTGATCAGACCCGAATGAGAAAGTTAGGGTTTTTGCGAAGAACAGGTCGTGCGCACTTATCAAGTACGCACGGAGCAGGTCCTGCGTACTTATCAAGTACGCAGGAAGAGGGCACTGCGTACTTACCAAGTGCGCAGGAAGAGGGACCTGCGTACTTATCAAGTACGCAGGAAGCAGGGTCTGCGCACTTGCTAAGTGCGCAGGCATCAGATTGTCTATGTAAAGTTAGTATGTTTATAATGGTTAAACCATTAGAGTCAGGATTGAGTCTGATGTGTATTTAATTACCTAATTCAGATCGTACGTGACGTTGTTGGGCCTTTGTTTAGGACAACCAAGACTAGCTTATCAGGTGAGTTCTAGAAGCCCTCTTTTAAATGTTTTATATAATGTTTTCGGGCTGGTGTGCATACATATGAAATAATGTTTTTACGAAACGATGTTTATGAAACTATGTTTATAAAGTGATGCTTATGAAACTATGTTTACGAAATGAAAATGATTTGGAATGAACGGTTTATGGAAAGAAAGTTTATGAACGGAAGGTTTACGAACGAAATGTTTTATAAAGAAATGGTTTAAACTAAAGGTAAAGGGTTTCGAAAAGTGAATGAAAGGTTTTATGAAAATAAAAGAAAAAGAGTAAAGGTTTTAAAGAAGTCATTACAAATCTAATCTGTCGAATGAATGGAATTGACGAATGAAGTCTGGGAATGTAATTCCCAGCCTTGTGGTAGATTATGGACAGCGAGCCATAGTTGCCATAAGAGTAATAGGGGCAGTGTCTTGGTGGCCTGCCAATGGTTTGATGTTGTACAACTGGTAAGGGAGTAACGACGGTTACTCGGGTGATGACGATCATCCTAAGAGAATGAGGTAAGGGGAAATCAATGACGGCGATACGTAACGGTTAATTCCCAAAGGAAAGATGCGTGTTGGGCAATGACGGCGATTCGTAACGGTTGACCCCACGTATTGAATGGTTGTGGCAATGACGGCGATACGTAGCGGTTGCCCACAACATCAAAGGTTCCTTCGGGGACACAGAGACGCTTAAAGAAAGATACAGATTGTAGATAGTAATGTATTACTTAAATGAATGTTAAATGTTTTAAACAAATGATCCGTTCAATGTGTTTATGATGAGGAAAAATGTTTGAAGGTTTTCAATGATGAATAAAAGGCCCTGTTTTCTTATACGTGATGTTAAACCCTAATGAATGTTTGAATGATGAACCATTTCTTAAATCGAATGAAAACTAGAACTCACCAGCGTAGCTGACTTTTTAGTATGCACATTCAGGTTAAGGCAGGTATGGATGATGGACGGTGATGCTTGGCAGGCGAGAAGAGTTACCCCGTTGATCATGAAGACTGGCATCCCGTTATGATTAGATTATGATATGTTTATGTAATAGACTATGATACGCTTCCGTTGTTAAACAATCTAATGGTTATGTTTTATTGAAGTATTTTCCACTGCGTTATTTGATAATCAAGTTTAAGAACTGTTTGTGAATGAGTAAATCCAACAAGTGAAGTCTCCCGGGTTTGGGGCTTTACAAATGGTTTGACTTATATACCACATAAGTCAATTTACACCAATTTCACCATTATTCCACAATGGTTTGACTTATACCACATTAAGTCAATTTACACAAATTCACCATTATTCCACAATGGTTTGACATATATACCACATAAGTCAATTACTCTGAATTACCACATTTAGTTTGACTTTACACCACATAAGTCAATCATACCAATTTACCACATCTAGTTTGACCATACACCACATAAGTCAATTACATCAAATTACCACATTCTATTTTTAGTTTAACTATATACCACATAGTTAACTACACCAATTTACCACATCTAGTTTGACCATACACCACATAAGTCAATTACATCAAATTACCACATTCTACTTTTTAGTTTAACTATATACCACATAGTTAACTACACCAATTTATCATATTCTACATTTTAGTTTCACTATATACCACATAGTCAACTACACCAATTTCAAACTATATTATGCATACAAGTTTGACTTTTATCACAAAAGTCAATTTTACACCATATAAGTTTATTAACTTAATTCATCAAACAATAAGGCGAGGTTCTTAGACCTCAAACACCACGCACCCACCCTTGCATATTTTCACCATATGCAATCTCCTTAATTTTCAACATACAATTTAACACATATAGATATTTGAACAACCAACATGTAAATCAAATATGTGCAATTACCACCACCTATCATTACTAAGTAAGTGCAAGTCCCTTACCTTTGCCAAAGATGATCCCGCTACTTGATCACCTATACAACCCATTTACAATTAGTAATCCGATGATCACCAATTGACACCCAACACACCTTTATGATCTAAAGATCAAGACCCTAGCTTAGTTTGATTAACATGACCTTAATCAAACCCCCAACTCCCAAATACCACATTTCAACCCAAATGACCCGTTTGAGTTCCACCCAAACACCCAATTTCTTAAATCACCATAAAAATTGGGGCTTTATAGTTAATTATGTGTCTATTAACTCCCTAGACACTTATCCAACCTCAATTCAACATTTAAACATCCCCAAATCAAAACCCCCCAATTTTGATCCTCAAGAACCCTAACTTTCAAATCATCAAATTAGATTGGGTTTCTTACATAATAATGCGTCTTTTATCACCATAGACACTTATCAACCACCAAATTATCATTTAAACATCATCATATTGAAAACCCCCAAATTTTTCTCAAGAACCCTAGTTTTTGAATCACCAAATTGGATGTTTAGATGATGTTATCTACCTTCCATCACCATTAACCAAGCTAGATAACAAGTTATCTTTCAACATTTCAACTAAATGCAGCCCCAATGCTTGGTTCACCCAAAACCCACATACAACTCCATCAATGGTGGATTTAAAAGATGAAGAACACTTACCTGATGATTGGAAGAAGATGATTACACAAAAACCTTCAATCTCAAGCTTGAAACCCTCCAGAATTTGAGTTCTTGATCAAGCTCTTTCTCTCCCTTTTTCTCTTGAGATTTTCAAAACACACACACACAAGACGCGTTTCTCTCCACCAAGACCACCACCAAATTTCAAATTTTCACATTTAGTCCCTCAAACTTTCAGTTTTGACCCCTTATTCCACAAGTTTAGTCAAAACCCAACATTTGCAACTAAAATCCATAACTTTCTCTTATTTAATAACACCCCCTACGATATAATTAATATATTATAGGGTAAACCCGAAAGTTGGTTCGTTACAATCACCATTTATAATATGCCAAACCAAAATCTATAATAATTTCAAGGAATAACAATGCTACAAGCTGCCGTTAGGTCTACTGTAGTATTTAAAGTAGGATGAAAATTTTGTGAAATCACCCTAAATTGAAGATAATACAACATCAACAAATGCCTCAGATTAAAGATAACATAAAATAAATAGTTCAACTCCTCAACTATACATACATCAACAATGCGCCAAATTTAAGATAACATAAAAAAAATATAACAATGAAGTTTAAAATTGGGCCTCGGATTTTTACTTCGCTTTAGCCTTTAAATCCTCAAAATGGTTGAGCCACCCATATCACCTATTGTCTGCCGTATGATTTTGCCTTCGGTTCCATCCAAGCGGGCCGACTTGTTTACTGATCATAATCATCTGATTATCTGGTTTCATTGTATCTGTGTTCTTATTTGGTTGCCTATCTTCCACACGGATTCGTGTAATTTCTGATACCACTTGTTTATGGTTGTTTTGGTTCTGTTTTCGGATCTTGTTTTACTGGTATCATGTATTTTTACGGAGAAATATCAATCAAAACTAAAATAAGGACTCAAGACGGGGGAATTATGTTGAATATTTCATGATTATGCATATTGATTATAGCCTATAATTTATAGATAGAGGCTTATAATTACTTTCGGATGATAAACAAAATGCGATTTTTTTTTATTAGAGTTATAAGCCACAACGTGTGTTCTAATCTAGATGAGATAAAGATCGGAAATCCAACTAGAATTATGCGATTCTGTTTTCATTATCATTATTAAATTATTAGAAGCCATGCGTTAAATGCATAATGATATAACTGGATTTAATAAGGGCCGTGGGGGTTCATCGGAACCCCCGAGTTTCGAAATTGTAGTAGAAAGTATAAAGAAAAAAGTGGGGTGAACCCCTTAAAAAAATACACGGTGAACCCCTATAAAAGAAGAGTGAAGCTGGAATGACTTGGTTTTCCTGGTCAATGACGGCTCCGGCGAATTAGCAGCGGTGCAGCGGCTCTGTTACGATAGGAAGAAGAAATGGATTCGGAAATATAACCTAATACTAATATGAGGTGAAGTGGGACTCTCTAAAATTAATATGTAGCCCAACATCTAATTTAAAATTTTCATTTTAAAAGAAAAGTTCAAAGTAAAAAATTAATCCGTAATTCTTCAACAAGCATTTATACCTTTTTTAAAATTAATTTATTCAACTTAACATAAAAAGACTTTAATGTTTTCTATATAGTTTTTTAGATATATTTGATTTTATTTTTTATTTTATTGTTATTAATTTTAGTAAGTTTTTCGGTCGGCGGATTCAGATTATCGAGTTTATGTTGTTTTGAATGTTTTGCGATTCCAAAATCCAACATTAAAACTTTTGCACTTATTTTATACATTTTGGTGAGTGTCGGAAAAAAAAAGTAAAAACCGAGAAAAAAGGCCAAAAAAAAAGGCTTCGAAAAAAAGGCAACAAAAAAGCTGAAAAATTAAGAAAAAACCGAAAATATGTAAAAAAACTAGTTAAAGGGTAAATTTGAAATTTTTAAGTTTTAATAAAAAGAGGTAAAATAGTAATTTTATAATTTATTTTTAATAAAATAAATGTATTTGATATTTTTAAAATTAAAGAAAAATATATATATGGAGGAAGTTTAAAATACAAAGTGTTTATTTCATGCGAAGCGTACGAAAGGATATCAGTGCGCCGCGTGTTCCTTTTAATTTTGAGTGGGAATGATATTCTTTTCATTCTAGGAGTTATTAATTAAACGTGATTTCATTGTTTAACGTTTTCCAAATAAATCCCATATTTCCGTGATTATATATTTCTGTTTTTCAAAGAAATCCATATTTCCGTGATTAAATTGTTTCTATTTCGTGATTATATATTTTCGTTGTTTCAATTTCTTGATTAAATTGTTTCAATTTCGTAATTTTCCGTTTTCCCGTAGTAAACGTAGTTTTCCGTTTTTCAAACGTAATTATGAATTTAAAAGTTTTACGTGATTTGAAAATTACGTTACTTCAAACGTAGTTTTACGTGATTATGAAATTTAAAAGTTGATAATATTTCAAATGTGAATCGAAAATCATATATAAAAGTTGATAATTACGTTTAAGGATTCCGAAGTACAAAGGGCCCAAATCTAAAACAACCAGCTTGCTTATATTCCGAAGTAATACTTGAATTGAAAAATCACGTTTGAAGCGTGATTATTAAAAATTGACTTTTTTGCGTGATTACGTGATTAAATCACGTTTTTTGCGTGATTATTAATAAAAATTCACATTTATGTCCTTTTTAACTTGGACGACGCATTATTTTTTCAAAGTATTTACGTTTATGCCACCGCGTTATTCCCAACCATAGATAATATTAATCGGACGGTTAGGGCCCGTTCGTACGCTTCGTACGATTTGAGCTCTTTGTAATTTATATATATTAAGTTTATGAATGTATATATATAGTTTATGAAATTTGTAGAATGAGTGCCACTTTTAAGTTTTAAGAGGTTGTAATATTATATATGACTGAATAAACGAAAATCTCAAAGTCGTTGAGCCAAACCGCGAAGATCGCACGGTGAAATTTTAAAAAACAAAACGAAAAAAGAACAACCCTTTAGGCGGGAACAATAAATTACTATTCATTCATTCCCACTAAATTTATACTTCATTCTCATTGGTCCATCTCTTTTCACACGGATCCTAATCACACACCCCGACTCCAACCCATTTCACGATCCCAAACCACTATATAAACAACGTCGACGTTCTCCGTCACTATATCAACCCAAAACAAGCTCATCCTTCATTTCTGAACATCGTTTTAAAAACAAAAGAGATGGAGGCAACCGGAAAAGCAAAGAAAGGCGCCGGAGGAAGGAAAGGCGGTCCAAGGAAGAAGGCGGTGACTCGCTCCGTCAGAGCCGGTCTACAGTTCCCCGTGGGAAGAATCGGCCGGTTTTTGAAAAAAGGAAGATATGCTCAGCGTGTCGGAACCGGCGCTCCGGTGTACCTTGCCGCCGTCCTTGAGTATCTCGCCGCCGAAGTAAGTTTTCTCTTCCAACCGATTAAATAAATCAGATCTAACTATTTATCAACAATTATTGATTAATGTATGTTTTTAAAACAGGTGCTGGAGTTGGCCGGAAATGCAGCCCGGGATAATAAGAAGAATAGGATTATTCCAAGGCATGTGTTGTTGGCTGTTAGGAATGATGAGGAGCTTAGGAAACTGTTGGCTGGAGTGACGATTGCTCATGGTGGTGTGCTTCCGAATATTAATCCGATTCTGTTGCCGAAGAAGACTGCTGCTACTAAAGAACCCAAGTCTCCTAAGAAGGCTAAGTAGTTTAGTTAGAGTCGGTTGTTTTGTTACTGTGCTTGTTTTTTGTTAAATTGGATTGGCAGCCAACAAACAACTTAGTTGGACACACAAGTTTTGTTTTAGTTAGCTCGTTTGCTTCCTCATCGTCTCTTGTAATGATTAAATTATTCACATAAACAAGAACTACCATACTTTTGGATCGGCCAAGGCCATATTAAACTTTTTAAGGCATTTGATGGTTTGACCGTTGACATCTAAGAATTAATCTTTAATATCAATCAAAACATATAGTGAATAGTCATCAATAAACGTTATCATAAACCTCATACATGAGATTGAGGATTTTTAACCGGCCCAAACAAGTTGGTGTGTACTATTTCTAATGGATCGTTGACTTGGAACTTTAAGTGCTCAAACGATAGCTAATGTGCCTTAACATATTGGCATCCGGCACTGACTATTTCCTTGTTTAGTTCCAATTGAGACAAACCTATGGCTAGTTCCTTTTTCACCATTAAGGCAAGTTTGTCATATCCCAAATGGCTTAATCGGTTATGCTGCATTCTGGGAGGCGATAGCCTATGCTAGACTGGTTAACTTTGGTTGGCGGACAGGTGATCAGCAGGCTTTCTGGGACATAAACTCTAGAGAATAGGCGTTGGAGTTAGGCAATGATTTATGTGCAAGAGCAGGAAAAGACCCTGTGACATGCTTATGAGGAAGAGGTACAACATTATCACGACTATCATCAGTGTTAATCTTCCAAGCGAGACCTAGACCGGTGAAGGGTGCCACATTGCCGGCATATATGCGGGTCCAACCGTATCAGATATACCTTCAGAGTGCCCCATCTGAGTGGGTGCCGAGGGACACCTCTACGGGAGAAGGATCAAGCAGCGCATGTCATTCAGGAGTAGACAATATGCAACCGCTGCAGTAGAGCTTGTATGGGTCCATTTTTCGGACCAACCATTATGCGCCCGCCTTATGATGATAGCACTGATCGTATGCGATCAGGTCCACATGCTCTTTCACTATCTTGTTTGTTTTATGTTTGAACTGTTTTTTATTTTGTTGCGTGGTGATGTAACTTGTACCTGGTGGTGTAAGTAGTGGCGGAACTTGAACAATTAAAACGGGGCCCCGAAAAGATTACACATAAAAAACCAATTTTTTTTTTCACGAAATAAAGACCATAAATCCAAAAAAACAACCAATTCTTACACGTTATAAACTACAAATGAAGAAGAATTACAACTCAGCACGATGACTTTAAGGTATTTGGGGTTGTGAGATTTGTTTTTGGACTAGAAAAATAAAATTGAAATTGGGTTATTGGATAAGAGAGGCCCAATCACAATCTACTCAAATTATCTACACGTAATATGCTAAAATTAGAACTTCTAAGCCCAAAATCAGGGGGCCGGGACCCCCTCCCGCCCCTAATAAGATCGCCCCTGGGTGTAAAACTCTATGTTAATCGGGAATGTGTCTTTCATGTTTAGTTAGTAAGTCGAGTCATAAGGTAATACTTAGGTTGGTTGGTTGGTAAGGTAGCTTCGCAAGTTACGTAATTGATTTGGGGAAAAGCGATGTTTTAATACCCTCTTTCTACACACTTTTTAACCGTAAGTGTACATCAGAGACAATTTATGTTTTAAGTGTGGGGATGTAGAGAAATTCGAGAAATTTTCAAAAAATTTGTATAAAGCCCCGGGTAAGTCTTAGTTGTGCACAGAAACAAAATTTTTCAATGTAAATAATCATTTTATCACTTCTGTGCACATGTATAGGTCCTTAATAATGGTCGATTTTTTAAGTTGCACGATAAATTTTTTTTAGCAAACGTTTTTTAGAAAAAAGTATGTATGAATGACTAAGTAGGGATAACAAGCTATACAATGGACCAAACATGCATGCTTCACATTCGTAACCCTATTCTATAATTTTTGTGAGATTTTGAGCCTACTTGATCATAGTACATGTTATATTTGCTCGTTTTCATTTCTTGAGTGTATATGCCATAATGTTACATTCATTTTAGAACGTATGTATTTAATGCATTTTAAGATCATGAACCACAACTTTTGTATGAACATGATAAAGGCACTAGGATTAGCCATTGTGTTTAAATTGTCTTTCCTACCCTTATACTATTCCTTAGAAACCAAGTTTAAGCCTTTACCTTTTATATGTTAAACCCACATTATTTAACCCACTAGCCTTTAGTCTTTTCTACTTTGAACCCGTGTGGTGAAATTTAATTATATTAGTGTTAAAAGTAAGATGTTGTATTTTTAGTTGCAATCAGTATGGAATTATCAATAAAGTAGAATTCTTCTGATATATATGAAAAAATAGAAAAATAAAAAACATAAAAAATAGGAGTATTATGTCAAAATGACCAAAGTTGTAGTATTAGTAGTCAAGGAATAAGACATTGATTGAGTTTGGGTCAAATTAACCCAACTAGTTATTCAGTATTGGTGCTTCTCTGTGTTTTAGCCTAAATAGTTGGATTTCACTCACCTTAGCCACTTTAAAAACTCCTTTCCGCACCCTTAACCATATCCTAACATTATAAACCTTGAAAGTCCTTTTGATTTGTGCATGATTTTGTGTTATTTGGTGGAGCTTTGATTGATATACAAACTTATGATAATGGTGTGCATTAATGGTTTTGGGTGTCAGATATATTAGTACATCATAACTAGTCCGGATACAAACCGAGTGGAGTGACAAATTGTGAGAGGTGTGAATGCATGTAAATTAGAAACCTGAAGCATGGTTAAGTAATTCCAGTTTTTAAATCGAGTATCATCTTACTTGTTAGGTTGTAAATCTATTGATTGTGGTAAGTCTTGCGAAGTGAGTATGACTTTGGACCTTAAATAACACATGGTTTATAGATGATTTGATATTTTTGTATAATGCTTGTCTAGTGTTGCAAGAGAGTTTGCTCGGGGGCAAGCAAATGACAAGTGTGGAGATGTGATGTATTAGTTATTTCAAGGTGTTAATTGAGTTTAACTATCTATTTTTAATGTTATAATTGTGTGGAATATGGTGACTTTGTGTGTGTTTGCTACTTTCAGGCTAACATAGAAGAATACATAATCTAGACCAAGTTAGAGCGGAATAATGAAGAAGTGGAAGAACTAAAATTGCAAACAGAACAAAGAAGGAAAATCTATAACCCGGCATAGCTTATGCTGACCTTGACATATATTACGTTGGATGTTCCGTCTTAAAGATGAGCGTAGATCAAAGGATTTGGACTAGAGACGATTTATTCAGCATAACTTACTCTCTCTCTCTCTCGGTTATTATTATGAATTTGAGGCGGTTTTGACTGCCTATTTAAACCCTAACCCTAGGATTTCGAGATCATTCACCCCTTGTGCTATTTTGACGAATATCGGACGATTCCAAGTGATTTGGAAGCCTCCAAACACCATTCCAATCAAGGATTCAAGTCCTGAATCAAGATCTGAAGCTTTTATAAGGATGATGCAAGGCTAATTCACCCGAGATCATTCCAGGAGTAGAGTAAACGTTAGTGGTTGTGTTCAACCTTTTCTTACTGTTTTTAGACAGAAGTTTACATTGAACCTGTGTGACTATTTTTTTTTGCTTGAACAATTCAAGGTTGTTCCTTTCAATTGAATTTAAATTAATTATTGGTTTTATTATCATTCACCATAATTGATTATTATTTGGATACTATCTTACTTGTGTCATTATTCGGTCTAAAATCTTTAATTAACACAACTAAATAATTTGGTCTTATGATTATCCAGTAAAAGATGTAAACTATTGGAGTCATGTCTATATGATTTTCCAATTGGTAGTAATTAGGTTACACTGTTTGTTTCAAATACCTAGAACCCGGGTGTGATATGCTTTTAATCATTGTTTATCGCTCGGTTAAGTTTAAGTTTATATTTTTATGCAAAGCCAAAGTTTTCTCAATAGCTTTTGAAATCAACTCACAACTCAAAGCTCAAATCTATATCTATATTATATAATAAATAAAGGTTTTTCATTATACGTGTCGCCTTCATATTCATTGTTATCATTTTTTTTCTCGTCTCTCTCTTTCTCTTATTAAATACACTTTTGTTTTTTAATAATAATATATTTTTAAATAAATAATAATTATACTAATAAAACACATTTATTTTAAATTATCTTTTATTATAAAAAACTTTGAAATCTAATTATGTAACTTTTATTTTTAATCAAATAGTATTTGAATGTCAAATTACATTAAATATTAATTAATGTATTTTAGAAACCCAAATAGTACCATCGGGTTTGTTCACCTCAAACGAACTCTTCACTCCGCGATATTTTTTTAGTTTTTGTTTAAATACAAATAATGTTATTATGCTTTAACACTAATGTGATAAAAAAATGATTGTACTTCAATAATAAATACGTAGTAATTAAAAAAAACATTACATAATAATAATTAAACAAAATTCATACTGTCTTTTTTTGGAACAATTTTTTACTCTTAAATACCACCTGACATTCGGTTGTAATATTTGAACCCACATCACCTTTGTGAATGACAATCATCAATGCCATAGGCAAAATCCATACCAATTAAAATTATAATATTAAATTAAAAAAAAACCAGCGTTGATTGTTGGGTCGAAATGTTGCAATATGTTCCACCAAATTCGATTTAAGATTGTTGTGTGTTTCACGGTTACGTATTTGCCGATTATTAGCTTCCTTTTGTGTCTCACTAATTTCTTGAATGCCGGTGGACAATTGAAGATCGTTCTCATTGTACTCACAAATTGCACGCACTTCGTCTTATAAAATCATGTTATGTAAGATTATGCACACGTACGTGACAATTATTATTCTTTTGAGCGCACATGTCCTTATCGGATGCTTCACTATTTGCCAACGTTGTTTTAGGACCCCAAAAACCCATTCCACATTCTTTCTTGTATATTCTTATGATACTTTAAACTTTACTCTTTTGTCATCTTTTGGGCACGTAACAATTTGACAGAAACATAATACACAACAGAAACATAATACACGGGATATACACCATCGGTGAGATAGTACCCATATCATGTTCCTCTAAGTTCAAATGAAGAGTCTTGTATAACTATGTTTATGATGTCGTTGAATATCAATGACTAATGAAGTACGTTGATGTCATTGTTTAAACCGACACCTCCAAAGAAGACACAAACTTTTGTTATAAAGCTTAAAAAAACAAGATGTCCATTTGTTAGAGCATCCACATTAGGATTGGTATATATATCATATCATTAAATTATAAGAGAAAAAAAATGATTTAAGTTAAAAGGGTCTCAAATCAAGTTTTTTAAACCTTATACTTAAAATTATAAGAAAATATACACTACAATCTTAAATATACTAATTCATTATCAATTTTTTTAAAATTATAAAGATAAAAACGTAATCCACGCTTCGCAATAAATCTCAGCATGCACAACAACCGTCCATTCTTATGCCACGTCACCGATCCGTGTACACACCCAACATCCAATAAAAAACCATTCACCTCGCATATATAACCGTTTCCCGAAACTCTCTAAAATCCATCACAATCAATCGAATTCCCCCAAATTTCAAACCCTAGAATTTCAATTCTCTCAAATTAATGGCACCGAAGGCCGAGAAGAAGCCCGCCGAGAAGAAGCCGGCGGAAGAAAAGAAAGCACCGGCGGAGAAGAAGCCGAAGGCCGGGAAGAAATTGCCGAAGGAAGCTGGCGCCGGCGCTGTAGATAAGAAGAAGAAGAGATCGAAGAAGAGCGTTGAGACGTACAAGATCTACATCTTCAAGGTATTGAAGCAGGTGCATCCAGACATCGGAATCTCGAGCAAGGCCATGGGAATCATGAACAGTTTCATCAACGACATCTTCGAGAAACTCGCTCAGGAGAGTTCTAGACTCGCAAGGTACAACAAGAAGCCAACGATCACGTCAAGGGAGATTCAGACGGCGGTGCGACTTGTTCTTCCCGGTGAATTAGCCAAACACGCCGTGTCGGAAGGCACAAAGGCGGTGACCAAATTTACCAGTTCTTAGAGCTTTTACATGTTTATTTTAATGATCTGATCGAATTTTATAGTGTTAGGATTTTAAACTTTTGGTGATGAAATTTTAGTTGTTCTCTGAATCTTGAATTAATTTATCATTTGCAAAGTATATGAAATATCGTTTTGTTGGTATCATATGCATATAGGCATACATTTGAATATCAGTATCACATTGAAAAAAGCCTAAACAAAAACCTTAAAGAAATAATGGAAGTATCTGGCAGTACATAAGGGAAGAAGAACAAAAGGAAAACATTGTAAATAATTAGGTTAATAATCATATTTCATACAAAGTTTGTAACGTACTAAAACACAATCAGTAATCGAAATCCAAATAAAAGTATTCGTACCCATCGTTCTTTAGTGCGGCAGATGACGGTATTCATACCCATCGGTCTTTAATAGAGACGGTAATGCAATTGTAGGGTAAATTGTAAAAACCCAAAGTTTTGTGCCCAACTTTTAAAACAGTAAAACTTAACTATTACTTTAAAATAGATATATACAATCCCCAAATTATTCAAGAATCAAACAACTTCCACAAGTTTATGAAATTAATTTATCGTCATCCATAAATCATGCAATTTGATACTAACCATAACATTTAAGTTCAATATAACTATACATTTCTGACACATAAGGTCAAAACTAATATCCTACACAATATAGCAAGTACATATGCTTATTTACTCCAACAAACCACTCAAATGCATATTTTGCATACAAATCGAATAAATTATGGATTTTATGGGTTTTGGAGGTAAGTGGATCCGTTGGATAAGGGCTTGTCTGATCTCAACTCGTTCCTCGGTTTTAATAAATGAAAGTCCATCTGATGAGTTATTGGTGGAGAGAGGTTTGAGTCAAGAAGATCCTCTGTCTCTCTTTCTATTTATTATAGCAACGGAGGCAATGTTGCTATAAAAGATTTGAAAGAGACAAAGTTGTTTAAAGGTGCTATAGTTGGTAAAGATGAAGTTAAAGTGTCACATCTATTTTTTTGCGGACGACGTTCTGATTATAGGGGAATGGAACGTTAGTAACATCTCTAATATGGTATGTCTCTTAAATTGTTTCTATTTAGCCTCATGTTTGAAGATATATGTTCATAAATCGAGCATATTTGGAGTGGGCGTGGACTTTGATGAAGTTCTATCAGTTGCCACATTTACGGGGTGTCGGGCGGATAAGCTTCGGTTTTATTATTTGGGTATTCCCATTGGTACAAATATGAATCGGATTCAAGTTTGGGATGTAATATCTGGGATTTTTACGACGTAACTTTTCCTAAACGTCTACACGTTAAAAACTTAAATTCTTATTAAAAACTATTTTCTTGAACAATAAATATTAAATTTATTTAATATGAATTTAAGGAAAAACGATCATACTTAGGTGTGTTTAAAATTTTATAAAAAAAATTATAATTAACAAACTTACTTAACTTATAAACTTAAATATTCGAAATCTTTTTTATATAAACTTAATGATAAAACTTATTTAAATTTATAAAATAAAAACATATATAATTGTTTTTATAAAGTCAGGGGGGCAAACCGTCATTTTGGAAACTTATTTTAAACTAAAAGTTAACTCTAAACGTGAAATGATAACACTTCTAAACCTCGGGGACTTGTTTTGCCATTTCACTAAACATTCAAAACCCAGAACCGGTCCTAGGTTCGAGTCCCGCAGCGCCCATCTTTTGTCCCTTTTTACTCAAATCGCGAAATCCCGTCCGGATTCGTTGAACCTTGGGTTCGCCCCTCGCGTGCGACCGTAAACCGAGGTGTCTCGGTACCCGATTTCGAGTTTAATAGCCGCGTGAGGTTCGAATACGAAGCTTTCGGCCAACTCCCATCTCCCCAACCAACTAAGCCTTTAATGCTGGAATCGGCTATAAATACCGATTGGAACTCGTTGGCAACACCAAACTCAAGCTCCCTCATGCCTCAGTTTCGCAGATTAACACCTACACTGCTCGATTCTTCATCCCGACAGCCGACGCTCAACTTGGACTCCTTCTCACTCGATTTGGCATCAAATCAGGTAAAATTTGTATGCACCACGATCGATTTCACGAGAGGATCAAAAGCCCTCTGTTTAATTTCATAAACAGAGGGTGATTCGACTCGTATTTAAGCGATTTCGTTCTAGGGTTCATAGTGAGTTGGGGGCGACTTAGGATTGTGTTTAAGAAATTGTTTTTCCGTGTTAATAATCAACGAGACCCGTAGTCGGGATGGCTTAGTGTGTGCGCGTATGCTTCGACCCGGTCAGTGACCCGGGTTCGAGCCGGGTAAACCGATTTTTGCCCATTTTAATTGTTTTAGCCTTTTTAAATAGTTTTTAATACTTTTAATAATTTTTATAAACTTTCTAATACTTTTATAAACTTGAATTGGATTTTATTTACACTTTTATATTTCCGAACCATTCTAATTCATTTAAACTTGGTTAAAACTTATAATATTTAATACTTTAAAAACAATTTTAAATACTTAAAAAAAACTATAAAAATGCTTCTAAACTTTTATAAAAGTTACATTTACACAGAAACTTTAATATTTCATCCATTTGCTTATATAAATTTAAAACATGAGAAAATAAATATATTTTGTTTATTTTTAAATATTTATAAACTTTATAAGATAAAGATCTTAAAACAATTATAGACTTATACTTTTAAAAACATAAACTTTAATTAAATACTTATACTTATAAACTTACCATTCGAAGGAAACTTTATAAGCTTATAATTTCATTTAAACTTTAAAGATTTATAATCAAAACTTTACAAGAAGTCCTATTTAACCTTTTTTCAAACTTATAAACACTTATTTATTTAAACCTATAACCACAGTTTAACCGTTTATTTGCTACAAGTTAATTTAACAAATTCTTAATACTTAAATGCTTTAGTAAATCATAAATGATTTGTATTGATTATTTTTCAATTAGATAAATATTTGCCTTTATAGGAAATTATTTATCCTTAATAATTAGGTGTTCTTAAAATAATTATTATAGAACCTTAATCATTGTTTATTCTTGAAATAATAATTATCATTATATATTCTTTAAATAATTAAGTAATCTCTAATAATTATTTATTCGTTAAATAATTATTGTTATTTAATAATTATTAGTCTTTCACTTAACTATTATTACCACACTACTTCTAAATACTTAGGAAACTATTTGATTATTATTACGTAACTTGTGTAATTAATAATTATAAAACTTTTAAATAATTATTTTAATCAATAATTATTCTAAACTATAAACCTATTAAACTTGAAATTCAAAACTTTTATTTGAAACTTGATTCAAACTTTATAAAACACAAACATCCCCCATTGGAACCCTAGTCAAAATCCTGAAAATCTTAGAATTCTTGCCCTAGACTTTTAAGGTCATACTTGAAACTTTAGACTTATATTCTTAGGCTTATCGTGAGGATATTCTCCCTCTCCAAGTCTTGCAAACACTTACTCTTGTCGGATACCTTTCATCATCCAAGTGAGTATACTTAGCCCCTTTTTCCTTTCTATACTTTTGGGGTGAAACATGTTCAAAAACATTAAACTTATACAATTCTTGTACAAGTATGACTATATGCTTATTCTTATGTTAAACTTGAGACTTGTATGCTTAGATTAAACTTAAAACTAGCATATTCATTAACTTTGATCAAGCCTATGGTAACAATGATAGATCTATTGCATTTGACCAATCCATCTTGATTGATTGACCCTTCTGGGGGAGCCCTTGGTGATTGTTACTGAATTAAACTTTTAAACTTGAGACTTATAAGGGTAACCTGAGGGTTATGCCTAAACTTGGTTGGAGGGTTGATATGCACAATGTTTAAGATACTTGTTTCTCATACTTACATTACAGAATGCATAAATCATAGTGAATTGTAATTCCTTCCAAATACTTGTTAAACTGTGTCAAAACCTTTGTATCTCACCAACTATTTTGTAGTTGACAGATTCTTTCACATGTTTCAGGTTCTACATCATGAGACTTGTTTGTGATCACATAGAACGCTTTGGACCTAGACTACTTATTAAATAAACGTTGTATACTTGTTATTTCTTTTGTATTGAACCTTTGAACCTATTTATTAATGAAATATTGAAACTTTAATAGTCAACCTTGTGCTATTGAACAACCGCGTCCGCCCCGACGTATAATCCTCCGTCGGTTGGGGTGTGACATGGGATCCTGTCATTGAAAAGTCTAAAAATAAGCTATCTATTTGGAAGGGGTATACGAACCAATTTATCGCCCACAAGGAATCCAAATGAAAAATCAAATAGAAATAAAAACAACCATACGGTTTTTAAAGAAAATTGCACCTTTTCACGTAAATAACGAATCAATTCTAAAACACCACGAGATCAACGATCTGGTTGATAGATCCAGTAACACGAAACCGCCCGTGAACCCGAACCCCTTCGGTTCATGATCGCATCTCACCTGATGGTGCAAAGGCGACGACGTAACAACGGCGCAAGGTGGTCAGTCGACGGAGGCGACGACATACTAAATGGTGGCGGCGGCAATGGTATAAAGAGAGAGAGAGTAGGGTTTTGTGTTTTTTCTTATGATTATATCATTAACCCTACATCTCTATTTATAGATTTTCAAAACACATGGAATGAGTTAGAGTTTTGAATTTAAATCTAATTTGAATTTTAAATTAAATTCAAAAGAAACCCTAGAAAACAAACACCGATGACCGGATTGAAGAGACTGACGGTAGAAACGACATTTGTGGGAGGGCCAGAAAACTCAAATGCGTCAAGGCTGAAGAAAAACAAAGAAAACCAGCACAGACATATCTGGATCGGAAGAGACAGACACCTATCGCCGGAAGAGAGGTAAGAAGACATGAAAATCGGGGCTTTAGACACGCATACCTTGATGAGGCAACTTTGCAAATTACAGAAGTTTTGTGGTCAATTTATAAAAAGTTAAAACTACAATGTGCTTAAGACTTTGTCCTTTAAAATTCTTTTGTAATAAATATATTATTTAACTTATGATTATATATCAGTTTAAATAATCTGATAACTATCAACAATTTTGATAATTAATTAATTTCTAATTATTAACAAATTTGATAACTAATTACATAACTCTTTTAATTATTAGCTTATTCTAAATAAATCAATAATAGCTTGTCTTAATTATTTCATAAATAATTTCAACCTTATTGCCATTTTCGTGTCAAAAATGTATGATCAGTTAGACATTATGTGATTGTTGCTCATGGTGTAAATATTTGGATCGTACCTCATTAGTAGCGTTGACGGAATGTCGTTACTCTGGCACACATGTCCAACAGACTCCTACTTGCATGAGTTACGATCATGAGTCAACACAAACAGTGGTGGACGTCTAGCTACATCTCACTACTCATAGCAATGTATGACGCTTTACACCCTGTCAACTATTCTTGATTAGTCCAAGTACCCTTACTTCACTTTTCGCAATAGCCATGGTTATATATATATATATATATCTCAGTTAACCTTTCTGTAATAGATATCTCGTTGAACATGAGAAATGGATCAACCTTCCATTCTCATATAGTGTAGCTCCTTAAGTTGATCAATGTAGCCTGTCATATTAAAGAAATGTGAGCTAACCTTACTTCCCTCTTGCATTCGACACGTGGATAAAGCCTTTATGCATCTCATGTGTGAAGACCGTATTTGTAGTTGAAACCTTTCCTTCAACATGTTGAAACCTTACTCCAAACATCCTTATCATCTTAGGATGCAATTGTAGGAGGCATTTCACATAAGGGACTTTCAAGAACGTAGTTCTTCTTTTCTGGCCTTAAAACTATTCTTAGGTTTCAAAACCAGTCCACGAAATTGTTGTCATTAATTTTTCTCTTTTAAAGATGAAACGAAAGGTGTCGTTTAAGTTCGAATTCGAAGACATCTATAAAACAAAGTAGTATGTTTGAAAATTATTAATAAATAATGACCCTCACAAAAAAATGGATTTTAAGCTTAAAATTCTCAATTAATTTCAATTATTTGTATTCATTTGATTATGTTTAGATATAAAAAAGTTAATTTTAAGCTTAAATTTATCAATTTCAACTAGAGCCGACCAATTTGGTTTAAAATCACTAAAAATAAGTTTCATCACATTTCCTACATATTTTTTTGGTTTAAATAAATTTATAGAGGTGTATTTGATTATACCAATTCAGTTTAAACGATTTGGCTAATCATTTCACCAAACTATTATTTCGAATTAACTTTAGTCAAAATTACCTTTTTCATCAAATTAAATTCACCAATTAAATTTTCATTCATCAACATGGTCATAAATCATTTAATCAGAAGTTAAGGTTTAAAATACAAAATTTCGTAATATTCATCTCACAAAACATAATTATTTGATTTTATCTTTTAAAAATATAATTATCCAATCGATAAAAATTTTATTTTAACCGATAGTAATAATACATGAGAGAAAAAAAAAATGAAAATCTCAAAGGCGTGGGGCCAAACCGCGAAGATCTCACGGTGAAATTTGAAAAAAAACCTTTGGGCGGGAACGAGGAATTATTCATCCATTCAATAAAATTCACAAAAATTTCAAAATCCAATCCTTTTATTCTCATTGGTCCATTTTCTTTCACACGGATCGCAATCCCACACACCGAATCCAACCCATTTGACGACCCTAAACCACTATATAACCAACGTCGAGGTTCCTCCGACACCATCAAAACCCAAAACCAACTCATCACGCGTTTACATTTCCAAACACCAACAAAAGAGATGGAAGCCACCGGAAAAGCAAAGAAGGGCGCCGGAGGAAGGAAAGGCGGTCCGAGGAAGAAGGCGGTGACTCGCTCTGTCAGAGCCGGTCTACAGTTCCCCGTCGGAAGAATCGGCCGGTTTTTGAAAAAAGGACGTTACGCTCAACGTGTTGGAACCGGCGCTCCGGTCTACCTCGCCGCAGTCCTTGAGTATCTAGCCGCCGAAGTAAGTTTTCCGTTCCAGTCGATTTAAAACACCAGATCTAACTATATAATAATTTATCATGAATATTGATTTATCTTTTACTTAAAATAGGTGTTGGAGTTGGCCGGAAATGCAGCCCGGGATAACAAGAAGAATAGGATTATTCCAAGGCATGTGTTGTTGGCTGTTAGGAATGATGAGGAGCTTGGGAAACTGTTGGCTGGAGTGACGATTGCTCATGGTGGTGTGCTTCCGAATATTAACCCGATTCTGTTGCCGAAGAAGACTGCTGCTACAAAAGAACCCAAGTCTCCGGCGAAGGCTGCCAAGTCTCCTAAGAAGGCTAAGTAGTTTGGTTATAGTTGGTTGTGGTGTTGTAACCATTTGGTGATGGTGGTTTTAGAGTAGTCTATATTGTTAGATGTATTTGACCCGTGGATTGAAACTGCTTGTTTCTGTTTTTGGTTAGTTTGTGGTGTTGTAAACATATAAACCTGATTAGAAATGCCCCAATTTTATCCCAACTGAGGTGAAGATGCAAGCATATATAGGTACTTTTAGTTAAGTTTATTTTTACTTTAATATGTGGTGAGATCAATTAAGTAGCAGGTTGGTGTTTATGGTTAGTTTTAATCCAGTTTGTTGAATTCTATAAATTTAAATTTGTAACCATATGCTATTTCTCTTGATCACTTTAATCTGCTCTATCAAATAACATTTTCTGCTTAAAACAGTTAAAAATGTTGCTATTAATATGTTATATTTTATAAGAATAATAAAGGCAAGTTATGGTTTGTATCTATGTATATATGTTCATGACATATATCATTACTTATCGCCACAACTTTTGCAGAGAAGCTTTCTTATAGTTGGAACAAAGAATCAAATATGCTACAATTTTTGTTTTTTCAGTTAGGGGGTGTTTGGGATTATTTATTTGAAACTCCTTATGACTTATTTAAAAAGGTAATAAGTCATAAGTTACAATTTCTTACTTCTCAAAAACTACTAAAAGGAGGATGAAAAGTAAGTTAAACTAAACAAACTTATTACTTATCTCATTTTCTAAGAAGTTAATAAGTTGGTTAAATAAGTAATCCTAAACACCCCCTTAGTTTCCTTTTGATCCTTCCTTTTATATGCTACAATGAGTCTGATCAAAAGGTGATGTCATTGATCACCTTGGTTACAAATAAAATTAGTGGTATGATTGTGTTGTAAAGGAGGGATTTTGTAAGTAATTCTAATACATCTGATATCATTTTTATGGTAGGTGCACCAACCATTGGTTCAATTCCATCTTGAAAGTTTAATTGCTAAGCACATATCCTGATAAAATATAGACAACTCTCTCAAAATTCGAACTTGATCTGAATTGGCGATTTTAAAGAAGGGAAAAGAATTTTTAAATTCACAAAAATAATGCAAATTAGGGTACATATGTAGAGGTTTCATTGAGCTTAATATCCACCTATAAATCATTTTATACAGTCGTCCAATTGAACAAACATGCCTGCAATCTCTTTCTCTATCTTTCAATGAAGAATTTGATTAGTTTAGTGAACAAATTACAGATAGCATGCGTAACATTGGGTGATCATGGTGAAGCAACTTCATTGCCTGCTCTTTGGGACTTTTTACCCTCCATTGTTGTTGGTGGCCAGGTTATCTTGTGAGTTCCATCATTTTTTTTTTGTCAATTTCATCAAATACCCATCTTTAATTTTACAACATTAAAGATTCTTGATTTCAATTTAAAAAAATGCATTTTTCTATTTCACTATCTCAGTTGAATCACCTTAAAAAAACACAGTTTTTGAATGATAATTAGAATTATTGATTTTTTTTGAACATTTTGCATTATATGCATTAAAGATTTTTTGCTTTTAGTTAAAAAAAAAAAGCATGCTTCTATTTACTATCTTAGTAGAATCACCTTTAAAAAAACACATGTTTTTGAATGATAATTAAAATTATTGATTTTTTTAGCATTTTTAATGAGATGTTGTAGTTGGCAAGAGACTTTGAAAGGTTTTTTCTTAGAAAGTGGAAGGGTTGTTCATCGATATCATGAGTGAAGAAAAAAGACTTTTTGAAGATCTTAAATATGCAAAAAAATGGATAAAGCTAAATTGCTATTAATGGAGATCACTTTAGAAATCAATAAGCGTGCTAAGCAGGTAAACACATGATTAAATTAGTATTGTTTACAACTTGAAAATTTATGATTCATGGATTAATTAAACTAATTTTATAGGTTGGTAATTTGAAAAGAGAGATTTATGGTGGAAAGAAAGTTGATGAAATCTAGATGGAATTGTAGCAGACTATGATGTGAAGTTCAGAGAAGATTGCAGGTAGATTTTATCATTTTAATTTTTTTTTCAGAACTGTACCGGACCAGACTATCGGCCGAACTGGATTTAAAAACCGGATGCACTGTTTTTTCTTAAAGAATTAGAAGAAAAGTTTTTTTTTTATACTTTTTCCTTTATGTAACATGAATTTGTTATTATATAGTTATGAACTTCAGATGCCATCGTTTTGAGTTGTCATACCAAGTGCCCGTGCCGTATCCATACCGTAATAAACCGAACCAATACCAACCAAATACCCACCACAATGCGTGGGGGAATATTCCTAGTTGACTTAAATTTTGATACATCATTGCTTTAATACAGTTACTCGTTAAGTGATTAAAGTAAAACTTTCCTTTTCTTTAGGATTGTAAAGCAATTTTCATAAGGAGCAATTGGATTTCTTCATTGCTCTAATACTTATACTTTATCAAAGTCTTATTTGTTGTCATGTGTGATTAGAATCTTGTATGACTGCAGTGGGAAATGCATGTGGAACAAGTGGACTTCATGAACAAAAATAAACGGAAATGGAGAGTGCTCAAAAACTGTTTGAATTAGTTTTTTTGGGTTGTTTTGTGCATTTTGTATTCATTTTGGGTGAGTTTTGAAGTTTGACATTCTCAATCCACTTCCACTTTTTTGCTAAGTTTTTGAAGATCTAACCCGTGTTTGAGTTTTGACTCGTTTAATCAATAATTAAAAAAAAGATAATATAACAAAATAGTTAGTAGTTAAGAATGTAAATGGAAAAATAGAAAATTAGTAACAAAAGAATATAGAGATAGGGAATAAGATATCGGGACGCTACCTTTCAACAAGTGAGGAAATCAGACGATGGTCAATTCGGCGATTACCACAAAGGATTACACACGCAAAACCTGCCTCGTTTATGTAATGCATTACATTCTCGGGGATGGGATTATCTTGGATATGTTTCTAGAACTTCTCGTCACCACGTCTAATCCTTAAAACCGCGTTCTTGTTAGTTGGATCTTAAAAATAGTGATCTGCCCTATGATCACCACTTAAAAACAATAAGTCACCGATCAATGAACCTGGTGTAAAACTAGCATCCATATTTTTGACTATAATAGATTTTTTAGTGGAAAGAGGAAGTATATGGTTTGTTAGTTCACGAACATCTTCGGGTGAAAGAAATATATAAGAGGTAAAAGAAATCTTCACATGTGAACATGACTTCAATAAAAATCCAAATATGATTTGATATAACTTAAAAGGAATCTCTGCAAACTTACACTACTTCATAAAAATCCAACTTGAAATGACATGGGCTTTTAAACATGATTTGATATAAGTAAAAAGAATCTCTGCAAGACTTGTACGTATTCTCATGTAAAGCATGCAACTACCTAAACCATACATCTAACATTTTTAAACAGTTCACTGATCACACTGAGTTCATGTCTTCTCGTCTAACTAGCAAACACCACCATACATCTAACATTTTTTTTGATGTGGTCAGGATCTGAATATTCCTTCGGTAAAAGCCATTTGCCCTCCGTAGAATACTGCTACAGTATTAAAAAAAGAATTTAAAACAAATTACAAGATTATATATATCTTTCAAAAGACTTGCAAGTGTCTAGAGATATTACCCACAGCAAAAAGAAACCCATGCAGCATGCCAAACAGTCCTGGCTGGATTGCTATTATCAAGTCCAGACCTGAAGTAAACATTCATGCTACATAAGTGAATTTATGTTACTAGACTTGATACTCGAACCATTTCGACAAATTTAAGCTTAAATACCAAAGGAGGAGTATTGCCCTAGAAACAACCACCACCACCACCTTACCCAGTAAAATCCCACCCATCACAAGGTTACTGGTAGGGTCTGGGGCCCTAGAAACTAGAGATGGCAATTTAAATCCATTTTACATAGATTCGGGTTCCGTATTATTGGTAATGGGTGAAACAGGTTAAATAAAAAACAAATATAACGACAAGTTTTGGAGTGCCAACCGGCCTGATTTGAACACAATTTTGACAAATAATCCAACCCTCCCATGTAACCAAAATTTTTAGATCTAACATGAATAAGTGGTCATCATGAAAGATAAATTGGGCATGTATTTGCTGTTCTAAAACAAATGAGGACATGAGATTAATAAGACAGTGTGTGGCAGTAACAACATTACCCATAAAGGATGTAAGATATTTAGGATGAATAACCATAGCATAAGCATTTCGAGTTATGCTACACGTGATCAAATATTTATGTAATAACCCACGATGTAGCTAGTGATTGAAAACTTTAAACTTTAAATGATTGTATCGTAACTTCAGAGGACCTACAACTACAATACAGGCCTCAAAATGTTAAAATCGAATTGGTTTTACAACATCATTTATGAATTTTAAGTTCTAATGCATTATGCATCAATTTAAACTTGTTCCATTATCAAGTCAATTCACAAATGAAACTTTTATAATCTACTTTTCATTCTCCTTATTTGACATATGCTTTAATTATATATAAGCATTTAACATAGATTAAGAACATAATTCAGCAATATAAAGAATTGGAGGGCAAGATTCTGGAAATGGATTAATCTTACTAATCAAAGGTCTCTCAAAAGGAGCCACCTGCTCATCACATATAATTGGATGCCCTGTACGGAAAAGTCAATACCAGATATATTTTCAGTTAATCTGAACAAAGACACAAAACACTGCAAAAACAATTAAAACCAGTTCAATTATGAATCAATATATGCAAATTAAGAAAAACTAATTCAATGATAAGACAACATTTAAAGTACCAATGGTAGATAGATTAAAATGGGCAATAAATAACACAAATAAATCTGAATATCAAGAAGTATAACTGTTAACTGCAAAACTCAAACCACACAGCCTTATTTTAATTTGTGATCGTATTTAGTATTCCTAACTTTATCAAAATGAGCATAATGACAGCCAACCACATATAAATTTACTAATTTTTTGTAAACAAGGAACTAACAGCTTACAAAGTCCAAAGATTTACAATTATCATTAAAATTGAACTTTCATGAAGCATTGTAAATCTTACTCACCAAGGGAAGCACCCCAGGTTGCATGATAAACAGCTTTTGTTGGTGTCATTAGACCAACAGGAGAAGTTAACCTGCAAAGACAAGTTTTATGTCTTACAATAAATGCTTCATTCAGTAACTATTTCAATGAATATTAAGCTTCATGTGACACAAAGTTCTTACACAGATTGTTTCGATAAAATACAGGCCCAAATTAAACCATAGCAGCTGTATTAGGCTTCAATCCTCTTTTTATCAAATCATCACGAAAGTCAATAGCTTTGGCAGACTCTCCAGCAACACAACAACCATGAATTATTATATTATATGCCACTATATCCGGTTTCAAACCCTTATCAATCATGGAATCCCATAACTTTATTGCTTCTTGTAGATCACCGATTCTACAATATTCATAAATGATAGTTGAATAACTCACATGATCCGGTGAGATACCATTATAATTCATCTCAAATAAGACCTTAATAGCTTCTTGAATTCTACCCATTTTGCAAAAACCTCGTATCAAAATATTGTATGTTATGGTGTTTGCCAAACACCCTTCAATCATTACATTGTGAAGAGTTACTGCTTTTTTCATAAGCCCTAAATTTGTAAGGCAGTCAAGAAAGCAGCCATACGTCACATGATTTGGAATTATGCCATTAACAAGCATTTCCTTACATAAAATCTCGGCTTTATCTACTAATCCTAATTTACATAAACAATTTATAATCACGGTGTATGTTACAACATTAGGGTTGCATTTTTCACTAATCATAATATCCCAATAGCCCATTGCCTTCTCAAGATCTCCCACTTTTCCAAAAGCATCGATTAAGTTTGTATATAAAACATTATCAGGTTTCATTCCTCGGTCATGCATTTCTTTCAAAAAATATATAATTTTAGCAACATCACCTTGTTTAACGGTTCCATTTATAATCACAGAATAACAAACGACATCCATGTCAATCCCATTCATCACCATCTCATTGCAAGCATCAATTGCATCATCAATATATCCAGCCTGACAGTAACCTTGCAAAAGAGCACTATAACACATCTCATTTAGCTTATGATGCTTCTTATTGAGGTTATTTACAAATTCTTTAGCTTCAGAAACCCTGTTAATCGAACAAAGTCCACTAATTAAAGATCTGAATGTATACGTATCTGGTTTAAGATTCTTTTCCACCATGTCATCAAGCAATTCAAAGGCTTTTACCACGTTACCCTCTCGACAATACCCCTCGATCATAACGTTGTAAGTTATCTCATTAGGGCTAACCTTTTTTTCCACCATTTCATGAAATAAATCACTTGCTTGTGTAATCATGTTTGCAATACAAAAACCAGAAATCAATGAAGTAAAAGTATATGTGTTTGGAAAAATCTTTTTTCCAGTCATTTCATGATAAAGCCTCAATGCCTTGTGCACATCTCTGTGTTTGCAATACCCGTCTATTAGACATGTATATGTTACAACCGTTGGATTTAAACCTTGAGAAACCATGTCTTCAAAAAGAGATTCTGCAATTGTAAGTTTACCTGACTTACAGTATCCATTTATTAAAGAATTGTATGGATAAACAGATGTTTGGATTCCTGATTTATTCATTTCACTAAGCAAAACACATGCACGATCAAGCTGCCCTCTTTTGCACAATGAATCAATAATGATTGAATAAGTAATATCATTAGGGGTTAAACCTTTGGCACCCATGTTTCTAAAAAGATTATCTGCTTCAACCATATTTCCCTCTTTGCACAACGAATTAATTAACGCATTATACACAAATAAATTCGGCACCACTTCAACGCGCTCCAAATCTCGTACCAAACTATAACCACTAATAGCATATTCACTTTTTCTCAACCCATCAACAACTCCAGAAACAACCGCCTCACTTGGAACAAATCCCATTTCCACCATTTCATTCACTAGAACCCTAGCTGTCTTAAACTGTTGTAACTTACAATAACCCATAATTAAACTACAATAAGTCACCACATCCGCTTTCAAACCCTTAAAACTCAACACCTTCTTCACCTCCATCGCATCTTCCACCCTCTGGCCCTTGCAGAGCCCATGAATCAACACATTATACATAACAATATTTAACTCATAACCATTACACTCCAACCATTGTATCATTTCCTTTGCCTTATCAAAATCCTTCAACTCGCACAAACAACGCACGACAGCAGTATGTATATACGCATTGCTCCGGACACCGATTTCACTCATCTCATCAAAAAACCTCAAAACCAAATCAAATCGCCTAATTCGAATCAATCCATTGAAAACATCACTCACAGTCCTAATCTCAGGCATTAAATCCCTCTCTTTCATCAAATTCACAACCAAAAAGGAATCTAATACCCTCCTATTTTCAACATACGCATGAATCAACAAATCAAACCCTAATTTTCTGGAAAAGTTGAAATTCACATAGGTGTTATAATAATACTGAAATAAAATTCGCGGATTGGAAGTTCGTTGTAACAGATTTTGGATTAGAGAAGATGCAGGCCATACGAGATTGGATTGGACGAGTGCGTGTATGAGGATGCAAAACGACGTCGTGGAGTGGTTGAAGTTCCTGTGAAGGCCTAAGAAATTGAAGAAGCGTAAAGCTAAGCGTGGATCGTCTAGGGTTTTGAGGAGGACCTTTTCGACGTGGTGCGTGTGTAAGTTGTTGGAGATGAATGTGTTGGTGAAGGATGAACTCCAGCTTTGGTTTCCTCGAACAATGTCGGTTAGAGTGGATACTAAGCTTTCGTCGTTATCAGGATTGGGGTGGTTTTGGTGTTTGGTAGGGTATGATGGAGCGGCGGTGGTGGAAGTGATCGGATTTGGGTGGGGGAGTGGCCGGAAGGAACGAGGACGGTGGAGGTTTCTCATTTGGGGGAATATGGAAGCGGAGGCTGAGTGAGCAGCAGAAGTAGTGAACTGAAAATATAAGAATTACATAAATATTCCTTAAATTATGAGTCGAATTACAGTTTTTTGCTTTAAAGTTTTTAATTTGATCTTTTATCAAAATTTTTTAAGAACCCGGAAAACTCATCGGAACCCACTGGTGCCTTGTTAACCGGTTGGACAAGATAAAACGTAGCTTTCACCGGACAGATGAAAAGATCCGATCTTTTATCAAAAGTTACTGGACATGTATAATTCATTTTTATATAAAAATCACATTATACTGCGAAGAAGACAATGTCAAATGCAAAGACCACAACCTATAAACATATGTATGAATGAATGGATACAAAAGAGGGAGAACATGATATGTTCAAGATTTCCAAAGCTATGGAGCATAAGAGGCATGATTTAGGAGTTGTGAAGTTTATAAAAGGAGTGGATGGAAGGGTTTTAGTTAAAGAGCAGGACATGCAAGTTGAGATGGCAAACCTACTTTCAAAATTTTCTCAACTGCGGGAGGGCTCACCATGAAGAAAATGACAACGCCACCACGTATCAACGACAACAGAATAGCTACTAATGTTGTAGTATCACAGAGGAAGAAATGAGGACCACACTAAGAAAGATGGGAAGGGCTAAGACGGTTGGCCCGGACAACATACCCATTAAGGTATGGAATTGTCTGGGAGAGGAAGGGGTCAAGTGGTTAACTACAATGTTCAACTTTATCTTCAAAACCGGTAAAATGTCAGATCAATGGAGGAGTAGGGTTGTAGTCCCTCTTTAAAAAACAAAAGTGACGCTCAATGATGTGGAAATAGTAGGGGAATTAAGTTGTTAAGTCATACTATGAAATTATGAGAAAAAGTTATTGAGACTAGAATTAGACGAGAAACTTAGGTTACGGCGAATCAGTTTTGATTCATGCTAGGGCGGTCCACCACCAAGGCGATACACATTCTAAGGAGATTGATGAAAAAGTATAGGGAGAAGAAGCAAGATCTACATATGGTGTTCATTGACCTTGAAAAGGCATACGACCGTATACCACGTCCTTTGCTTGGGATAGTCTTGAGATTAGAGGGTCCTAAGGAAATATGTGGACACAATTAAGGATATGTATGCTAGGACTTATACTAGCATTCATGCACACGTGTGGGATATTGACTTCTTCCCTGTGGAGGTAGGCCTCCATCAAGGTCCGCATTAAGCACATTTCCTTTTACAGTATTCCTTGACAAGTTGTCAAAGTTGATCCAAGAGGTTGTCTAATGGTGCATGCTCTTTACTAACGATATTGTGCTAGTCACAGAGAGTAAACAGAGTCTGAATGGAAGGCTAGAGGACTGGCGAGCAGCTTTAGAGAGCAAAAGTTTAAGGATTAGCCTCACTAAGATCGATTACTTGTATTGTAACTTCAGTAGTGTAAACGAAGTTAAGGACGTCTAGATCACCATAGAAGGTCAAGTGGTCCCATAGGTAACCCGGTTTAAGTACTTAGGATAGTTTATAAAGGGCAACGGGGACATAGATAATGACGTAGTCCACCGCGTCCAAGCAGGCTAGTGTCAATGGAGAGCAGCCACAAGCGTATTGCGCAATTTTGGATCAGAGGGCCTCTCTACTAGATCATGACACTTTACTAGATCAGAATTGGGTATTGGGTCCACTAGTGGGCCTAAAGTTTTGTTGGACCTTCTTGGGTTCATTAGACTAATATGGAAGCACGGCTTAGTTTTTCGTTATTTTTGGATTGCAAGCTAAATGTCGCTACCGACGTTTAGCTTAAGGGGGAATGTTAGTGTATATTAATAGTTGAGGCTAGTATAGTAATTTGGTAAGAAGGGTTTCTACATTTCTAGCCAGAGGCTTGTATTGTTCTCTACTACGCGATGAAATACAATCACGTTTTACATCTAAAACTCTAATTTATTCTGTCAAAATAAAATAAAATAAAATGAAAGTCTTGCTAGTAACTTCTGTACCTTGTTGCAATATGACTGATGCACGTTTCTCTATAAAATTTTCTCCCTTTATATTTAAGATAAAGAGTATAAGTAAATAAAAGGACAACGCATAACAAACATTGATTTTATCATGTAGAAAGGTGCTTCATTGCCTACATAAGATGCACAATGGACCATTCAAACATTTTGAATGCATAGAAACATCATTCCTTGTCATCTTTAAAAGCTCAATCATATATCAAGTAAGAACCATTTCCAATCTTTAAAGTCCAGGTATGACTCTTTTTAACAACCATGTAAAACATCACTTTCGTGTAACGTTTTCTCTAGTCGGGATATCTGTGCTTTGTATGTCCGAGCTTAGAGCATAGTGCAATCATCAAAGAACTCATTAGCAGTAAGGCCCATCTCCAACAAGCAAGAAAAATCCTTTTGACATAATTTAAATAAAAAAAAAACACTTTATGGTAGTTATAAATGGGTCTTGTTTTCGTTGTATTACAGACATCAACTGTACTGCTACAAAAGCAAAATGTTATACAACATCAAATAGCTTTAAAGCCACTGTGGAGTAACCTTGAGTTGCTCAAAGCTCCCAAACTAAATTTAAACACGAGTATAGATGAACAATACAACAAACCCACATTGGCTCACAAGAACCAAACAGGCCTGCGTGATTGCAGTGAATGGGTCATAAGTAATTTGGTTAGCCATGGCTAAGACTGATGTGGGTCCCTTAACTTACGGCTAGGAAAAATGCGGCTCAAGATTGAATGCAGAATCGCTTGTATACATGACAAGACAAAGTTCCAACATGAAGATGGCCAGTACCATGGATACATTAACCGGAAGAAAATACTAATGATATGTCTAGGATATCTCCCCACCTGAATTAAAAGTTAGAAATAAAAAAAGATAAATTTATTTTTATATAGTAAAAGATTGTAAAATTTGAGATAGATTACTCACAGGGAAAAGAAAATCCAGTGCATCCCAGGCTGAATGACGAACAGCTCTTGTTGGATACATTGGACCACCGGGAGAAGTGAAGCTGTATAAGCATGTTTTAAGTCTCGTGCTTGTTGTCATCCTCAGTTCCAGACCTAAAGTCAACCATGTTGTGTTAATGCCCTAATTATGATTACGAAAACAATATTAATCTAAATCTTTGAATAAAATTTTAATTTGACCCGTTTGGAAATAAAAACCACAAACCAAACAGACCCTTTTGTAGCAAGTGTTGAATTTGCATCAATTTACAAAGCCATTAAACACCAAAAGAACAAAGATTACTTACCTTGGAGAACTTTAATGTGGGACAGATAATGTAACAGCACGGGTTCCACTTTCAGTTTTTGAAGCTGCCCAACAAGCGAAATCTTATAAAACATGTTAAATACTTAAAAACTGAATAAATTCATGAAAAGGGTAGTTTCTTGGACTTTACCTGATCAGTTAGTTCAATAACAAAAGTGTCTGCTGGACCCCCTACTAAGAAAGCATTTGGGAACTCCGGAAAGTTCTTGAAGAAGCTTTCAATATGGTCAACTGTAAGAAGACAAACAATACATTTAAATGCGTAATTTGATTTCATTATATATGAGCGTAACATAATCATGAAAGAAACTATGTACCTAGATTATAAAGGAATATGAACCTTGAAAGAAGAAGAAAGAGATCCCGTTGTGACTGCAAATCACAAGGATATAAAAATAAAATTTTGTCAAATGTAAAATGAATTTTATAGTTTGAGCTACTCTATTCATGTTCATTTACCTGCAAAGGGATTTTCTTCAGCGTCTTGGGTACCAATGCCACGTCAGCAAGAAGATACTACAACCAATTAAAGGAACTTGTCACTCAACAGATCTCGTTAAGCCATGAAAAATAAATGGTATAAACTAGAAGCCCTCACACAGAGAAAACACTACGGAAGTGTCTTGTGTTTGTTTGAATATCAATCCTACAAATAAGATTAAAATTGTATCAGAATTAAACAAATATTATCTTATCCCTACGTTTTCTATGCAAAGCCCATACCAGAAGACGTTTGTAGCACCTTGCACAAGCGCTGATGAGTAACGAAGGAGGACATCTGAACTTTCAAGTTCAACTTCAAATAACTGCAACATAGATATATCCAAGATTAAACATTCTTTTTTCTAAAAGCAATTCCTATAAGTGTTAAAAATAAGCTTCAAAACATTAGGATTCATATTCTAAGCGGATGGGCACATTCAATACAGGGGCACGCTCGATACAAAACCAATTTCAAGTAGGGAACTGCGAGAACCACATAAGCACTTGTATGCAGTGTATGGAAGATAATCATATGTATTGGGAGAGAGAAAGAGAAGTGGTTAAAAACCGTCTTACGTATCACATTTAAAGCAACAGATATAAGTGTCTATGCTGCGGTTCTCATCTTAAAATTGGTTCCGTATTAAACATCCCTCTTAAGCAGACTATATCAATAATAATGACTACAATGCAAGAAAACATACTAAAAGTAGTGTTTTGCATAAGTTGCATACCCATTTATGGAACAAAAGGGCAAAAATATGAGAAGCAAATGGTTGGCTCCAGAGTTGGACAATTAGAACAAGAATCGGTTTCCCATGCTCAGGTTCTAAGGAAAATGATGAGCAAGAACATCATAAAAGCATATGGGAATTTTAACTTCTATCCATGAATCAGAAGCTGCATCATCTTCTCTGCCAAGTATTATATCTGTTCAAAATACATTGCAGGTAAATAAAAACACCCAAGATTAAACATTTTGTATGTTGTATGCTGCTCTCCTGTAACCCGTAAAGGTCTACATCCTAGTTCACAATCAGGATTTGAAGTGGGAATTGAAACTAGGTATGCTCTAGATCACCCATCTTCATTCTTTTCACCGAGTCTGAATTTTTGATTTTATGATTCTGTAAGCATTTGGAACTGATATTAGTATTGGAATTGTTCAATTGTCTGTTAGTATTGCTCAGTTGTGTGCTCATAAAGTTCTCTCTAGAGGTGTAGGATCTTATTTCACTCTCAATCTGATCATGTAAATTTGGATGAACCCTAATTTAAGAATTTAGAAATGATTATAAGATTCACATCTGACATCTGCCCCTCCATGGATGATTGATGCACTTATTATGATTCAGCAGCTGGTAAATAAGTGTGAATCAAACTTAGAAAGTTTAAGTTTTCATAAAACAGGAAGAATGGTTCACATTTGACCTTTGAATGTCAAGAGAGTTACTTATTTTAGTTCATTTTTGGTAATTATTCTGATACGTGAGCATATTTGTAGTTTGTTTTACCATTCTGTGATGTCGCCATGTCGGTAGTTTACAGTTACTATTTGTGTTTTTTTACTGTTTTGAATGTTATATGGTTATTAAACCATGCATGTCGAGAAAAGGTTTTTGGAGCCGGGGGTCTCAACTGGTGCAACCTCTCTATCTTTCGAGTTAGAGGAAAGGTTTGTCCTCATCCTACTCTCCCCAGACCCTACCTCTAGCTATTGCTATGAGTGGATTTTACCGAGTACGTTTGCTTGTTTATGAAGACAATGGGTTTCCAAATTTGCAACCATATACTTCAATATTCCATTTTCTGATACTCCAACAAGAAAAGAATCAGATTCAGCAATTAACAATAAGTGTGCCATCAACAACTTTCTAAAAGCAAAAATCTACAGAATTGCAGGCGACTTTCTACGGGATCTAATATAGATACACCACCCCCAATCAGACACCACTGCACCTGTCACGTCATACAGGCCGTACCGCCCAAATACGAGCCGTATCATACTTAGTCAGGCCAACAACGTTCCAGACATGTCACATCAGTCACATCGAGACATCATACGACCCGTATTGTAGGCGAAAAAAATGTAATACGGTCCGTATTGTATCTATCATACGGCTCGTATGAGTGAAAAACACACTCATACGGCCCGTACTGAGGCTGGTGTATTGATGAGACTCTCCTTTTCTATAACTTGTTAATTTTTTAATGTTTTCAGTAAGGCTGTAAACGAATTTGGAACCAAACCGAACGAGACATTCATGTTCGTTTGTTAAGATTTTATCAAACAAATGAACGGTCCACAAGTACAACCACATAACTGAACGAAATTTTGTGTTAGTGTTCGTTTGTTAAGGAAAAGAATTTGTTCGTGTTCGTTTGTTAACATTATAAACGAATACAAAAGAATACAAATGAACATACAAACGAACATATAATAATTAAATTTTAACTGTAAAAATTTTAAAAATACTAAAAACTTGTAACAAACGAACATAAACAAACAAATTACCGAACGTTCACGAACACTATTGAACGACTGCGGCCTTTGTTCATGTCTGTTCACTTAATTAATGGAACGGAATTTCTTTCTTCGTGTTCAAATGAACTTCGGGTCCTGAGGTTCATTTGCAGCCCTAGTCTTTTCAGTATTTCCCCCCGAAAGTTTAAAATCATAAGCAAAATCGAAAGGCCTAATTTAAATCACCTCTGGCTCGATCATCAATTTCCAAAGCTACGTCAGCAAACAGCGCTTGTAACAAATCGCGTCTCTGATTCGGTGAACCTATTGCCTGAAGAAATCACAAAACAAAAAGGTTCAAATTCACAAATTCAATAGAACCGATAAACAAAAGTTTTTTTGCGCAAAGAAATCATCAACAATCATTCAAATTGAAACGGTATTTGACATTAATAAACGAACCGCAATTACCTTATGAAGCTTTTTATCGATCTCTTGTGTGAGCGCAGAGAAATAAGCAGAGCTTCTCGGAGATACGGCAAATGAAGGCATTCTTCTGATTGGATTCTCCGATAACAGATCATTTGATTTGAAAACTGAGAATCAAATCGAAATCAAACAAAAACAAATGGTCACATATTAACCCTAGGTCCAAATATTGCTCCATTTTAGATAAGTTATACGCCTGACCTAAATATAAAATGAGGAAATTTTGAACGGTTTTAACATCGGCATTCACGGTCACAACGGTCGACGGTGGTGGTGGAGCTGTGGCGGGCAGAAAAGCGACACCGTTGACGAAAGAGATGAAGGCTAGTGGTGAATTGATATAATGGTACCGGATTATCTAATAATAAAATGGTTATCGATTTTAATCCGTTTAAATCGATTCATAATTATTATTTTTCAAGTATTTTCATAAAGCATAGTTCTAAGAGCATTCACAGTATACCTGTATTTTAGAGGATTTAAAGTGGTTGTGAGTGAAGTAGAGAGAAAAAATATAAATTTTCTGTATATTTAGGGAAAACACTGTTCATCCTCGTAAATTTTTAATATTGATTTTAGTGTAATGATTAAGATAGGAGTGCTACTGCGAATGCTCTTAAAGAGTACTAGACTACCATCATGGACTATTGAATTACCATATCAACGTTTAAAGAGTTTAATTTGTTAAACATCGGGTTAATATCATATAAAATAAATTTATCAATTTTATTTTTTTATAAAATAATTTTATTCTATTAAAATCCTTTTTTTATCTTCTTCTATTCTTTTTTTTTCAACGACGAACATTGAATGTTGTGACGTCGCACCCTCCCGTCATATGGGAGAGACTCGTCCAACTCCGACCAATATGTTGTCTTAACCGGGCTCACTTGGCGTCAGAGTTGGAGAGCATCCAAGGAAATATCCCACCCAATACGGCCCCTTCCGGGCTTGAGGGAGAGCCGAGGCTCGAACCCTAGATCGGCGTGGGTAAAACTCAGGTGCATCAGCCTAAGAGCTAGGCTTCATTTGCATGTCGCAAAAACTAATGGGGAGGGCAGGGATTGAACCTGGGTCACAAGGAACACCATGTCTCTATCTTACCACTCCACCACCAGCTAATTGGCTCTTCTTCTATTCTAATAAATAAAAATTGGTGTGGGACACGTGTCTCATTCTAAGCTATGTTCTTGTCAGTTTTCCCGCCTAAACTCTGAAATGTGGGACACGTGGATCCTAGATTCGGCCCATTTTTTAACCCGTTCACAATTCTAAGCCATCTCCCCTTTTTCTCTCAAACCCTAAAAAAGTTCTCCCGATCGACTTTCACAACCCGTTTCCGAGATCCTAACCCTTTTCTCTCCAAACCCTAAATTGAGAAACTGAATCACACATTTGCATCCTCTGTTTCGTGATTCCATAGCATGTTTTTTCCTCATCTCCATCATCCTCTGCTGATACTTGATTCCAACGCAAGAGGTAAGTTATGTACTTCAATTTTATTTATATGTTAAGTATAATCATGGAAACATTGCGAACAAGAGCAGGGTTCGTTTTTTTGAATTTGTTGTACATTATAAATTTACCTATTTATTTGAATTAGAGTGATCTATGTTCTAACATGGTTCACTGGCAACAGTTGATGCTAACAAATTAGCAGATGCACATGTAAAGGTACACGAGGAGATGAACAAGACTGGTGGTGGATGCTACATATGTTTTGACAACATTGTTTGTAGCCCTGACCAGGTTTAAAGACTAGAACAAGAAATGGAGATCACATAAACGGGAGTTCATACAATGGTACATTAATATTTGACTTGTCAAATATAAAGCTTGATAGATTAATGTCCCAAATGCACAAATGTGAATTCACTGATAATCTCGGTTTGTGTACCGATTACCGGAACCTGAAAATTTAGATTTGTGATACATAAGCTTACCTTGGGTCTCGGTCTCCTCCTCTCCTTCCCTAACCTGTTTCTTGTATGCTTTCAGTCGTCCCACAATGTCTTCAAACCCGATAGTCTTGAGATCGAAGACTTGTTCAATCGAAACCACAATATGAATGTACTTGCTCCGGGGTAGGCTTTTGAGGAACTTCTTCACTAACTTTGATTCCTCAATCACCTCTCCCAAAGCCGCCACCTTCGATGCCGAACATGAGAGCTTCACCACAAACTCATCTATAGTCTTCGTTCTCTTCATTCTCAGTCCATCAAACTCGGACATGAGCGTTTGCAATCTTGCCTCTTTAACCTTATCGGCCCCTAGATTACGCGTCTTAATCATGTCTCAAATCCCCTTGGCCTTCTCTAGGTTACCTACTTGAAAGATCGTAGTTTCTGGGATCGATTGAAACAACAACGCAGTAGCCACGTTGTTCTTGTCAGCTTCAGCTACACCCGAATCTATGGCGTCTCAAACCTTATGCACGTTCATGATCACCTTCATCCGCATAGCCCATACCATGTAGTTAGTAGGGTTAAGCATGGGACATTGGAACGCCGTCGTTTTCCCACTCCCACCGCTTGTCTTCAGAGCTTCTTTATCACCCATGTTTTCTGATTTTCGATTTCCGTTTATATGTAACCGGGTAGATAGGTTTTGACCTAGACTCGTCAAACCCTAGCCACGATATCATCGATCACAACTAAATGTACCGCTGGATAACTACGATCAAAGACTACCACGAACAACAGGTCCGAAGCTTCATGCGCAAACTTCAAGGATTTCCGATCATACCCACACCGTTTCGATCAGACCCCGAAACAAGATGACCGTTGTCCTGTCTTTTTTTCTTGTCTCTGAATCAGCAGTGCCGCCGGTGTTTTCCAGTCATGAATACCTCACGTAAAACCCAAAACCTGATGTGCGAAACCGATCCGAACAGAACCCACCTGGTTTTTCTTTCCGATTGCCGCCGTACGAACCCCCCGAACGCAGTGAACAGTACCAAAAACTGGTGGGTAAGAGTTTAACCTCGCTCTGCTCCCAATTCAAGGATTGAATAGATTATAACTCAACCGAAACAAACAGTAATTGGAATAACTCTCCAAGAACTCTATTATAATAAAAAAATATAACTTAAAAAACTGATTACAATAACTCTCTAACTCTCATGATGAAATCTTAACCCGGTAACATCTATCTATAATGCTAAACCTAATAACTCTAACTTGGTCATTAAATTACCCATTAAAACCACTTAACACATGGGTTGGGCTTGATTCAATGGGCCAAACAACAATGGGTTGGGCTTGATTCGGCGATTACCACAAAGGATTACACACGCAAAACCTGCCTCGTTTATGTAATGCATTACATTCTCGGGGATGGGATTATCTTGGATATGTTTCTAGAACTTCTCGTCACCACGTCTAATCCTTAAAACCGCGTTCTTGTTAGTTGGATCTTAAAAATAGTGATCTGCCCTATGATCACCACTTAAAAACAATAAGTCACCGATCAATGAACCTGGTGTAAAACTAGCATCCATATTTTTGACTATAATAGATTTTTTAGTGGAAAGAGGAAGTATATGGTTTGTTAGTTCACGAACATCTTCGGGTGAAAGAAATATATAAGAGGTAAAAGAAATCTTCACATGTGAACATGACTTCAATAAAAATCCAAATATGATTTGATATAACTTAAAAGGAATCTCTGCAAACTTACACTACTTCATAAAAATCCAACTTGAAATGACATGGGCTTTTAAACATGATTTGATATAAGTAAAAAGAATCTCTGCAAGACTTGTACGTATTCTCATGTAAAGCATGCAACTACCTAAACCATACATCTAACATTTTTAAACAGTTCACTGATCACACTGAGTTCATGTCTTCTCGTCTAACTAGCAAACACCACCATACATCTAACATTTTTTTTGATGTGGTCAGGATCTGAATATTCCTTCGGTAAAAGCCATTTGCCCTCCGTAGAATACTGCTACAGTATTAAAAAAAGAATTTAAAACAAATTACAAGATTATATATATCTTTCAAAAGACTTGCAAGTGTCTAGAGATATTACCCACAGCAAAAAGAAACCCATGCAGCATGCCAAACAGTCCTGGCTGGATTGCTATTATCAAGTCCAGACCTGAAGTAAACATTCATGCTACATAAGTGAATTTATGTTACTAGACTTGATACTCGAACCATTTCGACAAATTTAAGCTTAAATACCAAAGGAGGAGTATTGCCCTAGAAACAACCACCACCACCACCTTACCCAGTAAAATCCCACCCATCACAAGGTTACTGGTAGGGTCTGGGGCCCTAGAAACTAGAGATGGCAATTTAAATCCATTTTACATAGATTCGGGTTCCGTATTATTGGTAATGGGTGAAACAGGTTAAATAAAAAACAAATATAACGACAAGTTTTGGAGTGCCAACCGGCCTGATTTGAACACAATTTTGACAAATAATCCAACCCTCCCATGTAACCAAAATTTTTAGATCTAACATGAATAAGTGGTCATCATGAAAGATAAATTGGGCATGTATTTGCTGTTCTAAAACAAATGAGGACATGAGATTAATAAGACAGTGTGTGGCAGTAACAACATTACCCATAAAGGATGTAAGATATTTAGGATGAATAACCATAGCATAAGCATTTCGAGTTATGCTACACGTGATCAAATATTTATGTAATAACCCACGATGTAGCTAGTGATTGAAAACTTTAAACTTTAAATGATTGTATCGTAACTTCAGAGGACCTACAACTACAATACAGGCCTCAAAATGTTAAAATCGAATTGGTTTTACAACATCATTTATGAATTTTAAGTTCTAATGCATTATGCATCAATTTAAACTTGTTCCATTATCAAGTCAATTCACAAATGAAACTTTTATAATCTACTTTTCATTCTCCTTATTTGACATATGCTTTAATTATATATAAGCATTTAACATAGATTAAGAACATAATTCAGCAATATAAAGAATTGGAGGGCAAGATTCTGGAAATGGATTAATCTTACTAATCAAAGGTCTCTCAAAAGGAGCCACCTGCTCATCACATATAATTGGATGCCCTGTACGGAAAAGTCAATACCAGATATATTTTCAGTTAATCTGAACAAAGACACAAAACACTGCAAAAACAATTAAAACCAGTTCAATTATGAATCAATATATGCAAATTAAGAAAAACTAATTCAATGATAAGACAACATTTAAAGTACCAATGGTAGATAGATTAAAATGGGCAATAAATAACACAAATAAATCTGAATATCAAGAAGTATAACTGTTAACTGCAAAACTCAAACCACACAGCCTTATTTTAATTTGTGATCGTATTTAGTATTCCTAACTTTATCAAAATGAGCATAATGACAGCCAACCACATATAAATTTACTAATTTTTTGTAAACAAGGAACTAACAGCTTACAAAGTCCAAAGATTTACAATTATCATTAAAATTGAACTTTCATGAAGCATTGTAAATCTTACTCACCAAGGGAAGCACCCCAGGTTGCATGATAAACAGCTTTTGTTGGTGTCATTAGACCAACAGGAGAAGTTAACCTGCAAAGACAAGTTTTATGTCTTACAATAAATGCTTCATTCAGTAACTATTTCAATGAATATTAAGCTTCATGTGACACAAAGTTCTTACACAGATTGTTTCGATAAAATACAGGCCCAAATTAAACCATAGCAGCTGTATTAGGCTTCAATCCTCTTTTTATCAAATCATCACGAAAGTCAATAGCTTTGGCAGACTCTCCAGCAACACAACAACCATGAATTATTATATTATATGCCACTATATCCGGTTTCAAACCCTTATCAATCATGGAATCCCATAACTTTATTGCTTCTTGTAGATCACCGATTCTACAATATTCATAAATGATAGTTGAATAACTCACATGATCCGGTGAGATACCATTATAATTCATCTCAAATAAGACCTTAATAGCTTCTTGAATTCTACCCATTTTGCAAAAACCTCGTATCAAAATATTGTATGTTATGGTGTTTGCCAAACACCCTTCAATCATTACATTGTGAAGAGTTACTGCTTTTTTCATAAGCCCTAAATTTGTAAGGCAGTCAAGAAAGCAGCCATACGTCACATGATTTGGAATTATGCCATTAACAAGCATTTCCTTACATAAAATCTCGGCTTTATCTACTAATCCTAATTTACATAAACAATTTATAATCACGGTGTATGTTACAACATTAGGGTTGCATTTTTCACTAATCATAATATCCCAATAGCCCATTGCCTTCTCAAGATCTCCCACTTTTCCAAAAGCATCGATTAAGTTTGTATATAAAACATTATCAGGTTTCATTCCTCGGTCATGCATTTCTTTCAAAAAATATATAATTTTAGCAACATCACCTTGTTTAACGGTTCCATTTATAATCACAGAATAACAAACGACATCCATGTCAATCCCATTCATCACCATCTCATTGCAAGCATCAATTGCATCATCAATATATCCAGCCTGACAGTAACCTTGCAAGAGAGCACTATAACACATCTCATTTAGCTTATGATGCTGCTTATTGAGGTTATTTACAAAATCTTTAGCTTCAGAAACCCTGTTAATCAAACAAAGTCCACTAATTAAAGATCTGAATGTATACGTATCTGGTTTAAGACTCTTTTCCACCATGTCATCAAGCAGTTCAAAGGCTTTTACCACGTTGCCCTCTCGACAATACCCCTCGATCATAACGTTGTAAGTTATCTCATTAGGGCTAACCTTTTTATCCACCATTTCATGAAATAAATCACTTGCTTGTGTAATCATGTTTGCAATACAAAAACCAGAAATCAATGAAGTAAAAGTATATGTGTTTGGAAAAATCTTTTTTCCAGTCATTTCATGATAAAGCCTCAATGCCTTGTGCACATCTCTGTGTTTGCAATACCCGTCTATTAGACATGTATATGTTACAACCGTTGGATTTAAACCTTGAGAAACCATGTCTTCAAAAAGAGATTCTACAATTGTAAGTTTACCTGACTTACAGTATCCATTTATTAAAGAATTGTATGGATAAACAGATGTTTGGATTCCTGATTTATTCATTTCACTAAACAAAACACATGCACGATCAAGCTGCCCTCTTTTGCACAATGAATCAATAATGATCGAATAAGTAATATCATTAGGGGTTAAACCTTTGGCACCCATGTTTCTAAAAAGATTATCTGCTTCAACCATATTTCCCTCTTTGCACAACGAATTAATTAACGCATTATACACAAATAAATTCGGCACCACTTCAACGCACTCCAAATCTCGTACCAAACTATAACCACTAATAGCATCTTCACTTTTTCTCAACCCATCAACAACTCCAGAAACAACCGCCTCACTTGGAACAAATCCCATTTCCACCATTTCATTCACTAGAACCCTAGCTGTCTTAAACTGTTGTAACTTACAATAACCCATAATTAAACTACAATAAGTCACCACATCCGCTTTCAAACCCTTAAAACTCAACACCTTCTTCACCTCCATCGCATCTTCCACCCTCTGGCCCTTGCAGAGCCCATGAATCAACACATTATACATAACAATATTTAACTCATAACCATTACACTCCAACCACTGTATCATTTCCTTTGCCTTATCAAAATCCTTCAACTCGCACAAACACCGCACGACAGCAGTATGTATATACGCATTGCTCCTGACACCGATTTCACTCATCTCATCAAAAAACCTCAAAACCAAATCAAATCGCCTAATTCGAATCAATCCATTGAAAACATCACTCACAGTCCTAATCTCAGGCATTAAATCCCTCTCTTTCATCAAATTCACAACCAAAAAGGAATCTAATACCCTCCTATTTTCAACATACGCATGAATCAACAAATCAAACCCTAATTTTCTGGAAAAGTTGAAATTCACATAGGTGTTATAATAATACTGAAATAAAATTCGCGGATTGGAAGTTCGTTGTAACAGATTTTGGATTAGAGAAGATGCAGGCCATACGAGATTGGATTGGACGAGTGCGTGTATGAGGATGCAAAACGACGTCGTGGAGTGGTTGAAGTTCCTGTGAAGGCCTAAGAAATTGAAGAAGCGTAAAGCTAAGCGTGGATCGTCTAGGGTTTTGAGGAGGACCTTTTCGACGTGGTGCGTGTGTAAGTTGTTGGAGATGAATGTGTTGGTGAAGGATGAACTCCAGCTTTGGTTTCCTCGAACAATGTCGGTTAGAGTGGATACTAAGCTTTCGTCGTTATCAGGATTGGGGTGGTTTTGGTGTTTGGTAGGGTATGATGGAGCGGCGGTGGTGGAAGTGATCGGATTTGGGTGGGGGAGTGGCCGGAAGGAACGAGGACGGTGGAGGTTTCTCATTTGGGGGAATATGGAAGCGGAGGCTGAGTGAGCAGCAGAAGTAGTGAACTGAAAATATAAGAATTGTATAAATATTCCTTAAATTATGAGTCGAATTACAGTTTTTTGCTTTAAAGTTTTTAATTTGATCTTTTATCAAATTTTTTTAAGAACCCGGAAAACTCATCGGAATCCACTGGTACCTGTTAACCGGTTGGACAAGATAAAACGTAGCTTTCACCGGACTGATGAAAAGATCCGATCTTTTATCAAAAGTTACTGGACATGTATAATTCATTTTTATATAAAAATCACATTATACTGCGAAGAAGGCAATGTCAAAGGCAAAGACCACAACCTATAAACATATGTGTGAATGAATGGATACAAAAGAGGGAGAACATGATATGTTCAAGATTTCCAAAGCTATAGAGCATAAGAGGCATGATTTAGAAGTTGTGAAGTTTATAAAAGGAGTGGATGGAAGGGTTTTAGTTAAAAACAGGACATGCAAGTTGAGATGACAAACCTACTTTCAGAATCTTCTCAACTGCGGGAGGGCTCACCATGAAGAAAATGACAACGCCACCACGTATCAACGACAACAGAATAGCTACTAATGTTGTAGTATCACAGAGGAAGAAATGAGGACCACACTAAGAAAGATGGGAAGGGCTATGACAGTTGGCCCGGAAAACATACCCATTAAGGTGTGGAATTGTCTGGGAGAGGAAGGGGTCAAGTGGTTAACTACAATGTTCAACTTTATCTTCAAAACCGGTAAAATGTCGGATCAATGGAGGAGTAGGGTTGTAGTCCCTCTTTAAAAAACAAAAGTGACGCTCAATGATGTGGAAACAGTAGGGGAATTAAGTTGTTAAGTCATACTATGAAATTATGAGAAAAAGTTATTGAGACTAGAATTAGACGAGAGACTTAGGTTATGGCGAATCAGTTTTGATTCATGCTAGGGCGGTCCACCACCAAGGCGGTACACATTCTAAGGAGATTGATGGAAAAGTATAGGGAGAAGAAGCAATATCTACATATGGTGTTCATTGACCTTGAAAAGGCATACGACCGTGTACCACGTCCTTTGCTTGGGATAGTCTTGAGATTAGAGGGTCTCGAGGAAATATGTGGACACAATTAAGGATATGTATGCTAGGACTTATACTAGCGTTCATGCACCCGTGTGAGATATTGACTTCTTCCCTGTGGATGTAGGCCTCCATCAAGGTCCGCATTAAGCACATTTCTTTTTACAGTATTCCTTGACAAGTTGTCAAAGTTGATCCAAGAGGTTGTCTAATGGTGCATGCTCTTTACTAACGATATTGTGCTAGTCACAGAGAGTAAACAGAGTCTGAATGGAAGGCCAGAGGACTGGCGAGCAGCTTTAGAGAGCAAAAGTTTAAGGATTAGCCTCACTAAGATCGATTACTTGTATTGTAACTTCAGTAGTGTAAACGAAGTTGAGGACGTCTAGATCTCCATAAAAGGTCAAGTGGTCCCATAGGTAACCAGGTTTAAGTACTTAGGATCGTTTATAAAGGGCAACGGGGATATAGATAATGACGTAGTCCACCGCATCCAAGCAGACTAGTGCCAATGGAGATCAGCCACAAGCGTATTGCGCAATTTTGGATCAGAGGGCCTCTCTACTAGATCATGACACTTTACTAGATCAGAATTGGGTATTGGGTCCACTAGTGGGCCTAAAGTTTTGTTGGACCTTCTTGGGTTCATTAGACTAATATGGAAGCACGGCTTAGTTTTTCGTTATTTTTGGATTGCAAGCTAAATGTCGCTACCGACGTTTAGCTTAAGGGGGAATGTTAGTGTATATTAATAGTTGAGGCTAGTATAGTAATTTGGTAAGAAGGGTTTCTACATTTCTAGCCAGAGGCTTGTATTGTTCTCTACTACGCGATGAAATACAATCACGTTTTACATCTAAAACTCTAATTTATTCTGTCAAAATAAAATAAAATAAAATGAAAGTCTTGCTAGTAACTTCTGTACCTTGTTGCAATATGACTGATGCACGTTTCTCTATAAAATTTTCTCCCTTTATATTTAAGATAAAGAGTATAAGTAAATAAAAGGACAACGCATAACAAACATTGATTTTATCATGTAGAAAGGTGCTTCATTGCCTACATAAGATGCACAATGGACCATTCAAACATTTTGAATGCATAGAAACATCATTCCTTGTCATCTTTAAAAGCTCAATCATATATCAAGTAAGAACCATTTCCAATCTTTAAAGTCCAGGTATGACTCTTTTTAACAACCATGTAAAACATCACTTTCGTGTAACGTTTTCTCTAGTCGGGATATCTGTGCTTTGTATGTCCGAGCTTAGAGCATAGTGCAATCATCAAAGAACTCATTAGCAGTAAGGCCCATCTCCAACAAGCAAGAAAAATCCTTTTGACATAATTTAAATAAAAAAAAAACACTTTATGGTAGTTATAAATGGGTCTTGTTTTCGTTGTATTACAGACATCAACTGTACTGCTACAAAAGCAAAATGTTATACAACATCAAATAGCTTTAAAGCCGTTGTGGAGTAACCTTGAGTTGCTCAAAGCTCCCAAACTAAATTTAAACACGAGTATAGATGAACAATACAACAAACCCACATTGGCTCACAAGAACCAAACAGGCCTGCGTGATTGCAGTGAATGGGTCATAAGTAATTTGGTTAGCCATGGCTAAGACTGATGTGGGTCCCTTAACTTACGGCTAGGAAAAATGCGGCTCAAGATTGAATGCAGAATCGTTTGTATACATGACAAGACAAAGTTCCAACATGAAGATGGCCAGTACCATGGATACATTAACCGGAAGAAAATACTAATGATATGTCTAGGATATCTCCCCACCTGAATTAAAAGTTAGAAATAAAAAAAGATAAATTTATTTTTATATAGTAAAAGATTGTAAAATTTGAGATAGATTACTCACAGGGAAAAGAAAATCCAGTGCATCCCAGGCTGAATGACGAACAGCTCTTGTTGGATACATTGGACCACCGGGAGAAGTGAAGCTGTATAAGCATGTTTTAAGTCTCGTGCTTGTTGTCATCCTCAGTTCCAGACCTAAAGTCAACCATGTTGTGTTAATGCCCTAATTATGATTACGAAAACAATATTAATCTAAATCTTTGAATAAAATTTTAATTTGACCCGTTTGGAAATAAAAACCACAAACCAAACAGACCCTTTTGTAGCAAGTGTTGAATTTGCATCAATTTACAAAGCCATTAAACACCAAAAGAACAAAGATTACTTACCTTGGAGAACTTTAATGTGGGACAGATAATGTAACAGCACGGGTTCCACTTTCAGTTTTTGAAGCTGCCCAACAAGCGAAATCTTATAAAACATGTTAAATACTTAAAAACTGAATAAATTCATGAAAAGGGTAGTTTCTTGGACTTTACCTGATCAGTTAGTTCAATAACAAAAGTGTCTGCTGGACCCCCTACTAAGAAAGCATTTGGGAACTCCGGAAAGTTCTTGAAGAAGCTTTCAATATGGTCAACTGTAAGAAGACAAACAATACATTTAAATGCGTAATTTGATTTCATTATATATGAGCGTAACATAATCATGAAAGAAACTATGTACCTAGATTATAAAGGAATATGAACCTTGAAAGAAGAAGAAAGAGATCCCGTTGTGACTGCAAATCACAAGGATATAAAAATAAAATTTTGTCAAATGTAAAATGAATTTTATAGTTTGAGCTACTCTATTCATGTTCATTTACCTGCAAAGGGATTTTCTTCAGCGTCTTGGGTACCAATGCCACGTCAGCAAGAAGATACTACAACCAATTAAAGGAACTTGTCACTCAACAGATCTCGTTAAGCCATGAAAAATAAATGGTATAAACTAGAAGCCCTCACACAGAGAAAACACTACGGAAGTGTCTTGTGTTTGTTTGAATATCAATCCTACAAATAAGATTAAAATTGTATCAGAATTAAACAAATATTATCTTATCCCTACGTTTTCTATGCAAAGCCCATACCAGAAGACGTTTGTAGCACCTTGCACAAGCGCTGATGAGTAACGAAGGAGGACATCTGAACTTTCAAGTTCAACTTCAAATAACTGCAACATAGATATATCCAAGATTAAACATTCTTTTTTCTAAAAGCAATTCCTATAAGTGTTAAAAATAAGCTTCAAAACATTAGGATTCATATTCTAAGCGGATGGGCACATTCAATACAGGGGCACGCTCGATACAAAACCAATTTCAAGTAGGGAACTGCGAGAACCACATAAGCACTTGTATGCAGTGTATGGAAGATAATCATATGTATTGGGAGAGAGAAAGAGAAGTGGTTAAAAACCGTCTTACGTATCACATTTAAAGCAACAGATATAAGTGTCTATGCTGCGGTTCTCATCTTAAAATTGGTTCCGTATTAAACATCCCTCTTAAGCAGACTATATCAATAATAATGACTACAATGCAAGAAAACATACTAAAAGTAGTGTTTTGCATAAGTTGCATACCCATTTATGGAACAAAAGGGCAAAAATATGAGAAGCAAATGGTTGGCTCCAGAGTTGGACAATTAGAACAAGAATCGGTTTCCCATGCTCAGGTTCTAAGGAAAAATGATGAGCAAGAACATCATAAAAGCATATGGGAATTTTAACTTCTATCCATGAATCAGAAGCTGCATCATCTTCTCTGCCAAGTATTATATCTGTTCAAAATACATTGCAGGTAAATAAAAACACCCAAGATTAAACATTTTGTATGTTGTATGCTGCTCTCCTGTAACCCGTAAAGGTCTACATCCTAGTTCACAATCAGGATTTGAAGTGGGAATTGAAACTAGGTATGCTCTAGATCACCCATCTTCATTCTTTTCACCAAGTCTGAATTTTTGATTTTATGATTCTGTAAGCATTTGGAACTGATATTAGTATTGGAATTGTTCAATTGTCTGTTAGTATTGCTCAGTTGTGTGCTCATAAAGTTCTCTCTAGAGGTGTAGGATCTTATTTCACTCTCAATCTGATCATGTAAATTTGGATGAACCCTAATTTAAGAATTTAGAAGTGATTATAAGATTCACATCTGACATCTGCCCCTCCATGGATGATTGATGCACTTATTATGATTCAGCAGCTGGTAAATAAGTGTGAATCAAACTTAGAAAGTTTAAGTTTTCATAAAACAGGAAGAATGGTTCACATTTGACCTTTGAATGTCAAGAGAGTTACTTATTTTAGTTCATTTTTGGTAATTATTCTGATACGTGAGCATATTTGTAGTTTGTTTTACCTTTCTGTGATGTCGCCATGTCGGTAGTTTACAGTTAATATTTGTGTTTTGTTACTGTTTTGAATGTTATATGGTTATTAAACCTTGCATGTCGAGAAAAGGTTTTTGGAGCCGGGGGTCTCAACTGGTGCAACCTCTCTATCTTTCGAGTTAGAGGAAAGGTTTGTCCCCATCCTACTCTCCCCAGACCCTACCTCTAGCTATTGCTATGAGTGGATTTTACTGGGTACGTTTGCTTGTTTATGAAGACAATGGGTTTCCAAATTTGCAACCATATACTTCAATATTCCATTTTCTGATACTCCAACAAGGAAAGAATCAGATTCAGCAATTAACAACCCATCAACCACTTTCTAAAAGCAAAAATCTACAGAATTGCAGGCGAATTTCTACGGGATCTAATATAGATACACCACCCCCAATCAGACACCACTGCACCTGTCATGTCATACAGGCCGTACCGCCCAAATACGAGCCGTACCATACTTAGTCAGGCCAACCCAGACATGTCACATCAGTCACGTCGAGACATCATACGACCCGTATTGTAGGCGGAAAAAATGTAATACGGTCCGTATTGTATCTATCATACGGCTCGTATGAGTGAAAAACACACTCATACGGCCCGTACTGAGGCTGGTGTATTGATGAGACTCTCCTTTTCTATAACTTGTTAATTTTTTAATGTTTTCAGTAAGGCTGTAAACGAATTCGGAACCAAACCGAACGAGACATTCATGTTCGTTTGTTAAGCTTTTATCAAACAAACGAACGGTCCACAAGTACAACCACATAACTGAACGAAATTTTGTGTTAGTGTTCGTTTGTTAAGGAAAAGAATTTGTTCATGTTCGTTTGTTAACATTATAAACGAATACAAAAGAATACAAATGAACATAAAAACGAACATATAATAATTTAATTTTAACTGTAAAAATTTTAAAAATACTAAAAACTTGTAACAAACGAACATAAACAAACAAATTACCGAACGTTCACGAACACTATTGAACGACTGTGGCCTTTGTTCATGTCCGTTCACTTAATTAATGGAACGGAATTTCTTTCTTCGTGTTCAAATGAACTTCGGTCCTGAACCTTCGGTTCATTTGCAGCCCTAGTCTTTTCAGTATTTCCCCCCGAAAGTTTAAAATCATAAGCAAAATCGAAAGGCCTAATTTAAATCACCTCTGGCTCGATCATCAATTTCCAAAGCTACGTCAGCAAACAGCGCTTGTAACAAATCGCGTCTCTGATTCGGTGAACCTATTGCCTGAAGAAATCACAAAACAAAATAGTTCAAATTCACAAATTCAATAGAACCGATCAACAAAAGTTTTTTTGCGCAAAGAAATCATCAACAATCGTTCAAATTGAAACGGTAATTGACATTAATAAACGAACCGCAATTACCTTATGAAGCTTTTTATCGATCTCTTGTGTGAGCGCAGAGAAATAAGCAGAGCTTCTCGGAGATACGGCAAATGAAGGCATTCTTCTGATTGGATTCTCCGATAACAGATCATTTGATTTGAAAACTGAGAATCAAATCGAAATCAAACAAAAACAAATGGTCACATATTAACCCTAGGTCCAATTATTGCTCCATTTTAGATAAGTTATATGCCTGACCTAAATATAAAATGAGGAAATTTTGAACGGTTTTAACATCGGCATTCACGGTCACAACGGTCGACGGTGGTGGTGGAGCTGTGTCGGGCAGAAAAGCGACACCGTTGACGAAAGAGATGAAGGCTAGTGGTGAATTGATATAATGGTACCGGATTATCTAATAATAAAATTGTTATCGATTTTAATCCGTTTAAATCGATTCATAATTATTATTTTTCAAGTATTTTCATAAAGCATAGTTCTAAGAGCATTCACAGTAGTTACCTATATGTTACTAAATTGTCATCAATAAAAGCTAAACCAAGGAACATGGAAACAATACATGTAGAGGATGAGAGGTGGCAAGATGGGTATTTGGGCGGGTTGTGTTATGTGTCTTTTACCCTTTCTTGGGTACGGGTCAAACTAGGCTAGATTGATTCTGATTCTAAAACATGCAAACAACCTTTGCATACTTGGACCTGAGATTAAATATGTTCATTTATAAACTTGCTTTAGTTTTTATTTGACATTCACACTGTTAATTTCTTCTCACTCTTCCATGTTTTCCACAATATATTTACCTATTAACATATTCATATCATTTTCATTTGTCAGGGCATAATGATCCCATTGGTGTTGCCTTTGGAGGTATGTCTGACAAAAAAACTTTGTTCTTCAACCTGCCTTATGGAAATGTTTATGTACATATTATATCTTCCATTCTATAATCATTTAGCCATATTGATATGATTTGAGTGTACTTTTATGTTGAGGATCTGACTGAGGAATATGTGATGGACTGAGGAATATAGAAAATTTTGATGTAGTTAGTGGACCGGACTTTAACTGATACAAAAATAAAATTATTGTAATAAAAAAGCCAGATTTAAACTTTTAAACTAAAATGGTTATTTGAATCAAACCACATGAACTAAAATCGTATTTAACTATTAAGGTTATTAAATTTGTTTAAAATGAACATAGTTTAAAAAAAATACACATATGATCCCACAAAACAAACAAATGAGGTGGATCTCACCAACTTTAAACCCTCTTTCAATATTAAAATAAAGAATTAATTACACGGATGACCCCTGTGGTTTGGTCAAATTATGGTTTTGGCCCCTAGGATTCAGAAACTACAACTTTGACCCAATAGTTTGCATGATTGTAACACCCATGGCCCCTGGGTTGGATGTCAGTTAAGTTTTTCAGTTAAATAGGTGTAAAATGTCTAAAATACCCTTTACATTAAAAAACATCATAAATTAAACTAATACCACATGTGGGACCCACCAAACCTAAATCAAAACCCACTTCATCTTCTTCAACATTTGTCCTCCACCACTACCACCGGCGCCATTTCCGGTGACAACCCCACTTCATCTTCTTCAACAAACTCCTACCCTACCCCAGCACACCCCACCTCACCCCACCTTCAACGTCATCTTCATTACCTGCACCCCTCCGCACACAGATATAGTTTTTATTCAAAGAACTAAGAAGTATTTGTGAGATACGAATACGTGTGTCGGTGTAATCAGAAAATAATTACAACATAAAACCCAAATAATCCTCTATTCAGGCGCAACCAGACGAGAAATTTATTTGTTATTCGATATTTTTAGCAAATAATCCTCTATTCAGGCGCAATCAGGTGGGGTTGGCCGGAGAGGCCATTCGGAGGGGTGCAAGTAAAGAAGATGAATTAAAAAAGCTCCGCAAGCCACCGCCCACCTGTCAATTATACACCACGCGCTGTCATCGTAATCGTGCAATTTTCCGATCCGTTTCTCTTCCTCTTTCTCTTTTCTTCGTTTCCTGTTCTTGATAATGGTAGCAAGTTCTGGAAACTCCATTCCTGCTCCTGGTACTTGCCCTAATTCTTCGATTCTCTTAATTTAAATTTCCATCTGATGTTTTTATCTTCGATTTCCAGAGGCGATCCAGGTTTTGGTTTCATCCCTCGCCGATGTTTTTATCTTCGATTTCCACAACAGCCTGAAACCACCGCCGCCACCACCATCAATCTGAAACCACCGCCGCCGCCACCATCAACCTGAAACCACCAATCGCCAAGAGGGTTCCGACGAAACCACCACAGCCTGAAACCACCGTCGCCGCCACCAACAATCTGAAACCACCGTCGAAATAGGTGGGTGGTGGTGGTTTGACCCATGGTTGGGGTAGAGAGAAGATGGGTGGGATAGAGATAAGATGGGTGGGGTAGGGGTGGGGTGGTATTTATATTGTTTTTTAGTTTTTAATTTTTAAAGGGGTATATAGGTCATTTTAAAAAATTTAACCCCAAAAGATAACTGACATCCAACTCAGGGGCCACGGGTGTTACAATCGTGCAAACTATTGGGTCAAAGTTGTAGTTTCTGAATCTTAGGGGCCAAAACCATAATTTGACCAAACCACAGGGGCCATCCGTGTAATTAATTCTAAAATAAAAATAATTCTATTACTTACGAAAGCAAATTGATAACTTCTTTTGCATGTGGTACAACATAGTACTACATAGGTGATGTCAGCATTACACCATCATCAAAAAAAAAAATTCTTTCTTTTTCTTTTTTGGTTTTTGCGGGATGCATGTTTTCAAGAAATTTGTTTTTATATGTATATTAAAAGCAAAACGTTTACATAAACCAACGTATTGCAGCGAAGTATTTACTAATATTTCAAAAACTTTATAAAAACAAAACCATAACACAGATGTTAAAAAGTTAACGGGTAAAAATTAGAAAAAGAAAGCAAAATCGTTTAAAAATTCATACGCAAGTGCTTAGATAACTTGTTTATTTTTTTATAAAACTTTTTGGAATATTACTACCTATTTCGCTTTAACGCGTGCGTTTGCTTAAAAGATTTGTTTTTTTTATAAAAAGTTCAGAGTACGTTTATTTATTTCGCAAACGATAACCTTTTTAACGGTTTCGTTTTTCTATAGCTTTATGACCTTAATACTTAATTTTTTTCCTTTTTTTATTTTTTAGTTTTAGATTTGTTTTTTATTAACGTTTTTTACAGTTTCGTTTATGTTTTCGTTTAAGTTTTATATTCAAAATAGCCCACCCCGCCGCGGAGCGCGGGTTTGCATACTAGTTTATAAACAAGTAATATTTACTTAATACGTTAATTTATAGAAAACATTCAAGTTATATAATATATAGAAAACGGTATTTTTTTATTAAATTTCAAATTTTTTAACGTTTAAATATAATTTATTGTACTTATTCAAGGATTGAATCGATTATAAGTCAACCGAAACAAACAATAATTGGAATAACTCTCCATGAACTTTTTTATAACCAGAAAATATAACTCAAAAAACTGATTACAATAACTCTCTAACTCTCATGATAAAACCCTAACACGGTTACATCTATTTATAATGCTAAACTTAATAACGCTAACTTGGTCATTAAGTTACCCATTAAAACCCCTTAACACATTGGTTGGGCTTGATTCATGGGCCAAACAACAATCACTCCCCAATTGTTGTATCTGAATCACCCCCTAATTTTCGACTTGAAATAGGCGCATCTTCAACTTCAATCTTGTCATCTTTGTCTTGATTCTCCCGAGACACTTCTTGATCTCTTGTAGTGTTCTTCGGGCTCCACTTAGCTTGAACAAACACATGTTTCTTGTGATCACTACACGTCTTTCCTTGGGCTTGAATCTCTTGCTTGACTTTACCTTTGAATTCTTGAACTTTCTTCCTTGGACTTGGAACTTTGAAACTTTGATTTTTGATTGGAATCTGACTTGTACTTGGTTTATCATCTTTCAGTCCAACTCTTTGAAGATCTCGACCCGAAAAGTTCTTCACTTCAATGCCAGCTTTTATACCAGGACTCGCTATCTTGATGATAATCTTGTATAATCGGTTCTTGGTCCTTGTCAACTTCATCAAAAGCTTACCTGTATCATCATGAATGGTTAGCAAATCATGTTTCATATGGATATACCATCCAACTTCTGTTGCTTGACCAAGACTTATGATGTTGCTACGTAGGCTCGGGATGTAGTAAATATCGGTCAACAGACGCGGCTTCCCCGTTTTCCCTTCTAGCAATACCGACCTCTTTCCCCGAATATCAATATAAAATCCATCTTCGAATTTCACTTTTCCCGTGATGCGTTCATTCAACTTATAAAAATAAGCACGATTGCCCGTCATGTGACTCGATGCTCAGATGTCGAGATACCAAGTGTCTTTCTCCATTGGCTCGGTCTCAAAACATCTTGGTATTACCTTTTCTTCAACGAGGAAAACCGTCTTTTGATCACATCTCATCATAAACAAAGCTGGATCCTTGACTTCGACTAAGTTGGCCTCTTCCTGTTTCCTCACAGCTTCTTCCTGTTTCTTTATACGATCCGGACAATGTGACGCTAAGTTACCGAATTTTTCACAACGATAACACTGAACATGTGACATATCCTTCTTTTCCTTTTGGCCATTAGTTCTCCTTTGACCCGAATTCTTTGATCCATAATCTTGATCATCATCTCGACCTTGTCTTTTTACTTGATCCTTATAATCTCGGTTTGTGTACCAATTACCGGAACCTGAAAATTTAGATTTGTGACACATAAGCTTACCTTGGGTCTCGGTCTCCTTCTCTCCTTCCCTAACCCGTTTCTTGTATGCTTTCAGTCGTCCCACAATGTCTTCAAACCCGATAGTCTTGATATCTAAGACTTGTTCAATCGAAGCCACAATATGAATGTACTTGCTCCGGGGTAGGCATTTGAGGAACTTCTTCACTAACTTTGATTCCTCAACCACCTCTCCCAAAGCCTCCACCTTCGATGCCGAACATGAGAGCTTCACCACAAACTCGTCTATAGTCTTCGTTCCCTTCATTCTCCGTCCATCAAACTCGGACATGAGCGTTTGCAATCTTGCCTCTTTAACCTTATCGGCCCCCAGAACGCGTCTTAATCACGTCTCAAATCCCCTTGGCCGTCTCTAGGTTACCTACTTGAAAGATCGTAGTTTCCGGGATCGATTGAAACAACAACGCAGTAGCCACGTTGTTCTTGTCGGCTTCAGCTATACCCGGATCTATGGCGTCTCAAACCTTGTGCACGTTCATGATCACCTTCATCCGCATAGCCCATACCATATAGTTAGTAGGGTTAAGCATGGGACATTGGAACGCCGACGTTTTCCCACTCCCACCGCTTGTCTTCAGAGCATCTTTATCACCCGTGTTTTCCGATTTTCGTTTATATGTAACCGGGTAGATAGGTTTTGACCTAGACTTGTCAAACCCTAGCCACGATATCGTCGATCACAACTAAACGTACCGCTGGATAGCTACGATCAAAGACTACTACGAACAACATGTCCGAAGCTTCATGCGCAAGCTTTAAGGATTTCCGATCAGACCCGAAACAAGATGACCGTTGTCCTGTCTTTTTTTCTTATCTCTGAATCAGCAGTGCCGCCGGTGTTTTCCAGTCATGAATACCTCACGTAAAACCCAAAACCTGCTGTGCAAAACCGATCCGAACAGAACCCACCTGGTTTTGCTTTCCGATTGCCGCCGTACGAACCCCCCGAACGCAGTGAACAGTACCAAAAACTGGTGGGTAAGAGTTTAACCTCGCTCTGCTCCCAATTCAAGGATTGAATCGATTATAACTCAACCGAAACAAACAATAATTGGAATAACTCTCCAACAACTCTATTATAACCAAAAAAATATAACTTAAAAAACTGATTACAATAACTCTCTAACTCTCATGATGAAACCCTAACCCGGTAACATCTATCTATAATGTTAAACCTAATAACCCTAACTTGGTCATTAAATTACCTATTAAAACCACTTAACACATGGGTTGAGCTTGATTCAATGGGCCAAACAACAATTGAGCCAACCCTTAGTTACTTTATATTAAAAATATATATAGTTCATTAATATATTTTTTAATATAAACCCAAACATTCTAAATTTACTCTTAATCTACATCATTTGTTTATGACGAGACTAGAACCCACAACATCATTAGAACACCATATAACACACCTGAATACCATTAAACAAAATAAGTTTGTCTTATTAACCCTTAGGCCTTATCAATAAAAAGAACTTGTACGGTCATAATCGATTCCATATAAGTGTAGTAGGTTTGGACGAATATCGCAGAGACCGACTTCCATCCATTTCATTCAATGATTCCCTTCTCCTTTTGCAATCCACCCATCGTCTTCATAGCGTTGATTCTCCTAAATCTCCTACAATTATTCTTCCGGTCATCATCCTCCCTACAAATCAACCACACCGATCACCAAAACCGATCAACAATCTCAATTCCTCATTACACCGATCACAATCAGATGCCTTTAAATCCACAAAAGAAGCTTCAGAGGCTACCGCACGTCTTTAGCCAGGTTCTCGAGCTCCCTCTCCGATCACAAGCCGATGTTTTCATCGAAGACAGATCCGATTGCTTTAGATTCACAGCGAATGTTGAGAATAACGTCTTCGCCGGTGGCCAGGTGAGGGCCTACGCCGTGAAGATTCATCCCGCCGTGACGAAAGTTGTTGTCAGGGGAGGAAACCGCGGAGAGGCCGAATTGTTGTTGGATAAGTTGGAAGTTGATGTGTGGAGATTTAGGCTTCCGACAACAACACGGCCGGAGTTGGCGACGGCGGCTGTGACGGGAGGAAAGCTTATTGTTACGGTGCCCAAGGGTGGGGGCGGCTTATAGTTGAATAATAGATGGCAGGTATTTACGGTTGAATAATAATATCCTTTGAATCCTTGCTTGTAGAAGATGATTAATCTCATGAGAATGTTGTTAAAATTTGTGTTTAGAATTTATGGTAACAATTAAAGATATTCATATTTAATAAGAATCTGGAAACATTCTCATGCTATTATAGTTTATATTAGAACTAAAAACATAAACCAGAAAAAAAAATCTTAAGGCTTCTTTGATTTAGTTGTTCAAATTCTTCAAATTACATGCAAGTGCTTAATTTGATAGATTAACGATTTGAATATGCTTAGTTAAATGTGAAGCCTAAAAGTCTAAACTTCATATGTTAGAAACTATGTACTAAAGATTCTAACGGGCTAGCTCCAATAAGGATGAATTTGAAAATTTAAGTTCTTAACCAAATTGAAGATTTGTTTCTATAAGATGATATCACTCACTTAAGGACTTGATACGAATTGGTATTTAAACTGTTGATCCTCGTTTACTTGAGGACTCAGATCCCATTTTTCGATTATAAAGATTAGTTATGTTAAGAATGGAGTGTATGTTGGATTTGGCATATGTGTTTATGGACAAAAATCTTATCTTCCTAATCATTGACTTGTAACATTTAGTGAGTTGAATAGTATTAAGATTTAAGATTGTTGGAATATGTAAAAGAATTCACCTTAACATTCTTGATGAATACATGATGTACTATCAACTATACATATTTTTCATGCATAACCATCCTCATATTTGATCTATTTTTGGGCAAATGCATTGGAATTAGAACTGATTTGGTTCCTTTGAAATAATTATAGGTTATTTAGCTTTTCATGCTAAATAGAAGAAAAGGTCAAAGAAAAATCAAAGATCTGTGAAAGTTAGAGGCCGGGCACGACCGTGCATGACCAGACATGATCGTGCCTCCGTTGGATCCGGTCAGGAACATTCCAGAAGCACGCCAAGATAGTCAATCAGGAGGCACGACCGTGCATACAATGCACCCTCCAACCTTGCCAGAAAAAGCGACTAGAATTCTGAAAAGAAGGAATGGCTGGCTTTTCCTATTCTAGTGCAAGTTCTTGCTCGGTATAAATCGCTTCACTTTGAGTGGGCTTGGCCCGTGCCTTGACAAGGTTGTTGCCCTTCCTTCCACTCGTAGAGAGAGAGCCGGAGTTAGGCCTTTGTATGACGGATTGATTGATAGTAGGGTTTAGGGGAGAGGGAGGGACGGACGGACGGTCGGTCGGTCAGTCAGTCAGTTCACCAAAGATCAAGAAGCATTTCATAATCACTACACTTATCTTTGGTTTGATTACTTGTTTTCATTCCATTATTTATATATCAACAAGTGTTTGTGTATTCATTTGTATGATCATTAGTGGCTAGTCTTCTTGTATCACTTGAGTGAAGATGAAATTTGGTGTAAATTAATATTTTAAATTAGTAAAATGATGTGTTTATGTTTCTTGGTTATTTTTTTTACTATGATTATCCTGTATGGATGTGAGTATTTGATTTTCAGTCACTGGTGTCTTAAATCTTGTGGGTGTGTTGAACAATACATGTTGTTTAAACATTTATTCAAAGTTGTACGTCTTTATACAAGTCTTTGATACTATGCTAGTCCCAATTGTTAAAGGTTTAAACTTTTGTTGGTTAGGATTGGGTACTCAAGCAAAGCATTTGAGTTTTAGTTAAACCATGTGTTTTATGTCGGTATTTCTTCTATCCTCTTGTCTTTGGCTCGCAAAGGACTTCTAGCGAGAGCCATGGGTTTTAAAGCTTGAGGTGGAAGACATATTTAAAGGTTTTTGCAATCAAGATGTCTTTAATCCGGCCTTACGGTGGCTTGCATGTCTTATCATTTTATCTTTCCAATAGATTGAGGGTTGCGGTAATACTAACCGAGAGCTCTTCCATTTTATTACTAAAAACATAAACCAGTCAATTTTAATAATTTGGTAACCAGATCAGGAGCTAAGTCATCTGGATAATATTAGTCCGAATAATGACTCGAGGAGTAGACTAACATTTGTCGGAGCCTGTTAGCACTTCAACGGTCATTAAAAGAGGAGCCGTCCACTCTTACTAATAATTAGCCACATCATTAATTAATTTCTAAAATATTAAGTTATTACCAAGTGAATTCTAAACCCAAGTGATATGTCGTTGATCTGATTATCTCTCAAACTTCTGTCTTGTTTTGTTGTCTCACTTGTTTTTTGCTTTTACAAACAACTATCTTTATTATTAGACTAAACACTAACGATTGATTATTGATAGCTACTCTGTTCGTTGGTTTGATACTTGGACCTTACCTAAACTATATTATGATATGCGATATGTGCGTTTACCTATTGTGTGTAGTTAGTTAAAGTAAAAATTATTTTATAAATTTAAAACATGATAAATGTGTTAGAATAAACCCTAAAAATGTATCATAAAAATCATAACTAACCAACACCACATTAGAAAGAAACAGGAAGATCTTCAACAACTCAGACCGAGGTATTCACACGGTGGTGGAGGATATAAAAAACCTCTCTTTTACTTGGCTAAAGAATAGGGGTAAACTCTATAATATCGAGTGGTCCAAGTGGTGCTACTTTGACTTCTAACCGGGGAAAGTGGGGTGGGGATATATATATATATATATTTTTAACGGCGAACATTGAATGTTGTGACGTCGCACCCTCCGTTACATGGGAGAGACTTGTCCAACTCCGTCCAATATGTTGTCTTAACCGGGCCCACTTGGCGTCAGAGTTGGAGAGCATCCAAGGAAAAATCCCACCCAATACGGCCCCTTCCGGGCTTGAGGGAGAGCCAAGGCTCGAACCCTGGATCGGCGTGAGTAAAACCCTGGTGCATCAGCCTAACAACTAGACCTCATTTGCATGCCTCAGAAATTAATTGTGGTGAAAGGAATTGAACTCGGGTCCCTTAGGACTTCAGGTCTCACATCAACTACTACATCACAACCTCTTTGGCTGGGGTGAGGACTTGAGGGTCCAAAAACTTATGGTGTGTGAGTTTAAACACGATAATCTCGAGTGGTCCAAGTATGAATCTTTTCTCCATGTTGCCTCTAAATTGGATTTGCCCTATCCCAGCACAATTGTCCTTTATTCAAGTTTTCCCTATCCCAACACAATTGTCCTCTAAATTGGTTTTTTAACCGAACCAATTTGAAACCTAACCACCGGTTTGATCAAACAAAGTTAAAACCGGTTTGACGTCAAACCGGTTTAAGCGTTGAAAAACCCAAACCTATGAAACCGGTCCCGGTAGGTTAGAAACTAGTTTAAAAAAACAATTTTTTTAAGAAATTAAAATTTAAACATGTCATCTTTATTTGTTTTTTTGATGTTTGAAAATTACAAAAATATAAAATACATTACAATAAAAATTTAGAAAATGCGAAAACATTAAAAACGTTACAATATTTATTTATTTTTTGACGTTTAATCGTTGGCATCGGCGTCGTTATTTAGTGTTTGGTGTTTATTTTTCGCCGGAGCTATTGCTACTACTTCGTTGCGCTTCATCGTAAGCGAGGTCTTCATCAGTTAATGGCAATGACTTTCCTTGTTCCACACAACTTGCATCGAGCTCGTTGTGAACCGTTTGACAATTCACATAAATAGTAATGTGCCCAAATGTGTTGGTTACTCGTTGTTGATATAATCCTCACAACAATTAGTTCACTAGAAGAACCACAAACACTTGAGGAATCCATAACATTTTCTTTGAGATTGTTTTGAGAGCGTGTTTTGTGTTTTGAGAGTGTACAGAACGGGTTTGAGAGTTATGATTGAACCAAAACATCCACTACCTATTATAATAGCATATGGGGGTAAAACGGTCCAAAAAAACTACAAAAAATTTTCATATAACGGCTATATAGCAGTTATATAAAGGCTATTTTTTTTTCAGCGCCAAAACCGGTTCACCCAAACCATTTCTAAACCAATATTTTTTTTTTTTGTAAAAAAACCGGTTTCATACCGACGGTTTTAGTGAATTTCAAACAGGTTACGTCATCAGGCCGGGTCAAATTTCAAACCAATTTAAAAGACCAAACCGGTTTTTTTATGCAAGCCTCTTATCATCATAATTCAAAAACCCCTAATTTTCTTCGTAAGACAAAAACAAACTGGCATCATTCGGATAGCCCAAACGTAGCTGCTAGGCCACCTTTCAAATCAAAGACTATAAAAAATCTCGTACCATTCGGCCCAGGACAGCTCATCACAGATTCACATGAAAAACTGCCACGTATACAAGAATCAAGCACACAGCTCGCCATGTGCCCCTCCGACACCTCCTCAATACCAATCCTCCTCCATCAATTCTCAATCCACCTCCTCCTTAAATACAAATCAAATCAACAAAAACTAAAAAAAGTCGATCGTCATGGCATCAGAGCTGACCCCGGCGTACGCATACACGGTTGTTTACGTCAAAGATGTGGCCAAATCCGTCGACTTTTACGGCAAGGCGTTCGGTGCATCCGTTCGCCGGCTAGACGACTCCAACAGGTAAATTAATCCATGAATTCGATCTCATAATTTCTCGATTCAGATGCAATTTTTGTTCTAAAAGTTTATAAAATAAGAAACCTCGTAATATTTTTCAAATGACATTATAAACTAGATGTATAAAGGTATATTTACCGGTTTCATTAAAAGTGAAAAATATTATGTCATGTTCCTGTTACGTAACGAATCACTAAAATGTGTAATGGTTTAACTATCTATCATTAATTTAAATATATTTTTTTTAACCAAGGCCCCGACTCTTTATTGGTTGGAATGCGTTCCACGTTTACGATACAAGCGCGGAGCATATCCGCCAACGTTTGGATGGTCCTCCTTTGGGACGTGTTTTCACCTCAAAAGGGTTGAGGTGGCAATCGACATGAGCCCACTACAGCTTAACAAAAAAAATATTTTTAACAGTTATATTAAATTATTTGATATGAGATGTAACTAAAGATTATTTCATAATTATTTAATAAAGAAAATCTTTAATTTAAGGATTTAAAGATTAGAATAAATTAGATAGATTTATTCATCAAGTCGGTGATGTTAATAGTGTGCAAATGTTAAAAAAGTAACCCGACACGAACCGGGCCGAAAAATCTATAGTGTGCACAACAATTGTGTTAAAAAAGTAACCCGACCCGAATCAGGCAGAAAAATCTAAAATTGAGCGGTAGACAATTAGCCATCCGAACATCGAAAATTTTTGAGCCCATGATAAAAGTTCCTGACTGATTCTACTTGCGTACGTGTTAGATGGGGCGAATTAGAAAGTGGACAGACGACAATAGCATTTACGCCGGTGCATCAACGTGAGACAGATGATCTGACCGGCGAGGTGCAGGAACAGAAATCGAAAAGCCGAAGGAATCAACTGGAAGTTTGCTTTGCTTATGCGGATGTTGATGCTGCTTACAAGGTGTTTGATTAGTTAACGGTTGTTTTGTATTTGGAAAAGTTATGAGGCGTTTAATTGTTTGTTTAACTGCAGAGGGCGGTGGAGAATGGGGCGGAGGCGGTGAGCAAGCCGGAGGAGAAAGAGTGGGGGCAGAAGGTAGGGTATGTTCGTGATATCGACGGGATCGTGGTGAGGATGGGAAGTTATGTGAAACCGAAATGAAGGATGTGAACGACGGTCTACTCTCCTCTATGTTGGTGGTGTCATGTGTTAAATAATCACGTATGTTTATGATTGTTTTATTTTATTTTGTTGCTTTTAGTTTTCTTCGTACTTTTGAAGTGACTTCTGATTTAAAAAAAAATGATAACTTTATATAAAATGTTAGAATGTTTATATCACCTTATTCATTTCCATCTCTATAATTTATCTAAATATTATACTTTTTCCAAATTTATCTTTAAATTTATTTTAACCTCCCACGTCTCATTCTCTATCTGTATCTTACTCATAAACACTTATTTTATTATTTTTTCTCTTTCCTACACACTCACATAAAATTTAAAGATTTATAAAAATGAATCTCTATATTTAGAAAATCTCTATTTACTAAACTATAAAATTTAAAGATAAAGATGAAGGTAGAGATCCTGATTTAGGTTCAAAATAGAAGAAAACTCTAAATAATAAAGATGGAATGGATATAGAGATCCTGATGTGAATGCTCTAAAAAATGATAATTTTATATAGTGTATATATAAATACTTTGAATAATAAATGATTCAGAACTTGCGTTTAAGCATATAAAATTATTCACGGCTCTTACTTGAGCCTTAGACGTCATACTCGGAAATGTGCGAGCTCGATTAACGAATTATAGATATTTAAGGTTATGAAATATGGTTTTGATTTACCAAGTTTTCACAACCGGTTTCCCGGTTAAACTGGGAACCGGACATGAGAACTGTCTACTTAAGCTTGAACCGCTTCCTTTTGAATCGGTTGGACGGGTAAACCGGATGGAGTGATCAAACCGGATTTTAATATTTTTTTGTTTTTTTTTTAAATCTCATTTTAATTTACAAGATCTGACTATATTTTATTAAAGTTATAAATTAACCGAGTCATCGAACCGGATTTTAATAATTTTTTTCTTTTGACATCTCATTTTAATTTTCTACATCTTTAATTTACTACATCTACTTCACTAGACTTCATATTTTATGATTTTATATTTTATTAAAATCATAAACTTTAATTTACTACATCTACTCCATCAGACTTCATATTTTATGATTTTATATTTTATTAAAATCATAAAGTTACATCAAAGTTAAGTATTTTATATTTTATTTTAGAGTAAATTTCGTTTTGAGTCCCGTGGTTTGCTCAAAAAACCGCTTTGAGTACAGTAGTTTCAATTGGACTTTTTGAGTCCTCATGATTTGTCAATTGTCCCAATCGACTATGCGTCACTAACACCGTTTGATTTTATCTGTTAATTTTTGTTAAAAGACTAAAATACCTTTAATAAAAAAATACAAAAAAATTAAGAAGATATTTAAACTAAAAAAAAAGCCTCATCTTAACCTACTCTCTTTCTCTCAATCTCTCACCGATGAACACCCACCTGGGTCGTCTCCATGTTGTCTTCATCCTGAAACGTCCCCACCGGTAATGAAACTATTGTCATCAATGTCGTCTTCAACCTCAAACACCACCGCTCACTCTTCTGATGATGAAGCTACAGACACCACTTGACACACCGCCAAGCACCACTCGCTCCGGCGAGTTCTAGGGCAGATCGAGATAGAGGGATTCGTCATCGTTGAATTCTAGGGTAGATAGAGAGAGAGGAGTGCAGATCTGAAGCAACCTCCACCGCCCCCATTTCATCTTCCTCACCTCAACATTTTAACCATATGCAAATCCCTGATCTATCCAAATCGAACCCAAATCAACGCTCAAATCAGGTGGAGGGTGGAAGGAACGACGTTACGACGGTGGCCGGAAGGTGTACACTTTAAACAAAAACCCTAATTGATGAGGGCAGGGACTATTGAGAACGAACCCTAATTAAACGGGACCAGGAGATGGCCACATCCTTTTTTCTTTCCACGATTGAACTTATATATGTAGAGATTTTGTTCATCTTTCCCCCAAAAAGTTCCTCTTTCCCAATTTTGTTTGCTGTGTTTGTTTGTTGATGGAGGTGGAAGAAATGGAGGGGGTGATTGGGGGGAGCTTCTTGAGAGAGAGGGAGGGGAATAGTAGAGAGGAGAGAGGTTGGGGCTGGTTTGAATTCATATATTAAGTTATTTATTTATTTTTTTGACAGAAAGGGTAGATTAGCCTTTTCACAAAGAGTTAACACAAAAAATGGATGGCGTTAGAGATGCGTAGTCGATTGAGACAATTGACAAACCATGAGGACTTAAAAAGTCCAATTGAAACTATTGGAGTCAAAGCGATTTTTCGAGTAAACCACATAGACTCAAAACAAAATTTACTCTTTATTTTAAATTAGACATATATTTTTATTTTTTATATTATTTATCACGTAATCTATTTCTTAAATCTGATCCGATCGGTAAGACGGCCGGACCGGAACATGTAATGCAACTCTGAAACTTTGATAAAACTTCAAGGAAATATCATAAACCTTGTCAAACAAACAACGATTGGTTTTCTAGATATTATTTAAATAATTAATTAGATATGCTTAGTCATTTTTCTACATAAAATTTATGGTATAATCATTTATCAAAATTGATTTTACTTGATTAAAGTAATTAAGAAAATAATATTATACAATATTAATATTAACAAGAGCATACCATCTGTAGGTATAAATCTCTCCTGAAATATTATGTGTTTTTATAGGTATCAACAATTTATTCAAAGAACTAAACCAATAATCCCAGAATTTGAACAAGATGATAATCTTTCGAATGTGAACAGACTAAACAAAAACAAAGAATACTCTCAAAACATCAGAAGGATGCGCATGAACGTGATGAACACCAAGAACATAAACGAGAATATCTAAGCTAAATCAAGTTTCATCCAAGGATGATGAAACCCTAGAAAAGCGACGAATACGTAAACTAGAGAGAAAACGATTAGACGAACAAGATGAGATCAAAATGATAAAAACTTGATTAGGAGTTAGAGCAGTAACATTGGCAGAAGAAGAAGGCTCAGGTTTATTCATCACAGAATTATTAGATCTGTTTTAGCACCCTGGTCACTAGTTTGACCACCTCTAGGTTTAAAGCCTTGTGGATACCCAATTATTTCATAACACGTATCCATATTGTGTCACAATTTATTGCAGTGTGTACAATTCAAGTTAGGATCATGACCTCTATTAAACCTTTTCTTATATTCAAAAAAGGATGGTTTCATTTAAAAACAAAGCCAACATTTTGTGTTTGATTTTTTGAAGATGCATTTGTGCTTCTATGCCAGAAAGCAATTTTAATTGTGGGAAGAGGATCTCTAGTCAACATATGTATCCTAACATGTTGGTACACATTGTCTAGACCCATAGAAACTGCACTAGCATTATTAGATGATTAAAAATCGTTGAATTCCTTTAAAGCTTGGCAAGTGAAAGAGGGAACCAGAATTATTTGATCAAACTGTCTCGACATTGTATTTAGTCTATGATAATATTTAGAAACAAAAGTTCCATTTTTTACTTGGTGAATTAATCTTTTGATAAAAACCAAACACAACTGGCCCATCTAATTTTATCATAAGTTTCCTTCAAGTTTTGCCAAACTTTAGAAGCTAATTTAGAATAAACTTGACACATGTATTAGAAACATAATTAAGTATCCAAGTAATAACCACAGAGTTACACCTATCTAATTGCCTAGCAAGAACATCACTAACAACAGATCTTTTACACGTCCCATCAATAAAACTAGTTTTGTTATTTACTTGTAAGGCTAATTTCATAGCATTTAACCATACAATGTAATTCTCCGTTCCTTTTAATTTGACACTCGCTATAGTTAGGGTACTTGAGTCAGTTGCATGCAAATGTAAGGGGTCACTAGCATCTAGTTACTTTTTTTTTTGAAAGACGATCATTGAATGTTGTGACATTCCGGCTCATTTGGCGTCAGAGTTTGAGAGCTTTCAAGGAAAAACCTCACCAAATACGACCTCTTCCGGGCTTGAGGGAGAGCCGAGGCTCGAACCCTGAATCGGCGTGGGTAAAAAACCCTGGTGCATCAGCCTAAGAGCTAGGCCTCATTTGCAATGCCGCGGAAATTAATGGTGGTGGCAGGGATCGAACTCGGGTTCCTAGGGACTCCGGGCCTTACCTCAACCACTACACCACAATCTATTTGGCTAGCATCTAGCTACTTACTAAGGTCTCAGGGTGACGGGAGTGGTACCCATTGAACCAATAGAACCCTTTCATTTTACCCAATTAAATTTTGTCATGTCATTTTTACTCTCTTAAACCCTCTCAAACCCTAAGGGGAGGGTGTGGAACCATTAAGCCATTGAATATTTTTTTATTAAAAACAATATTTCATTAAAAAAAATAACCGTTGGTGCAATGGTAGCCCCAAGACTTCCCATAGTGGAGGTCTTGGGTTCGAATCCTAGCCACAACAAAAAAGGGGTTTGTGGTCAGGTCAGGGGGTTTACTCAGTTAGGGGTTCCTCCTGTGATGGACTGCCCTAGATATTCTAGGTGTTGCCCCGAGTAAACCCAAATATTTTAAAATATCTAGGTGTTGCCGTTAAAAAAAAACCTAAAAAAAAACCACATCTCTTTAAATACTAGATTTTCATTAAATTAAAATAAAATGATGCATATTAAAAACCTAAAATTTAAAAATAATAAAAAGTAAAAAAAAAAAGATTATTAACCTAAAAAACATGAAACATCAAAATAAAAAAAAACTAAAATTTTTATAGGAGGATGAATCCATTTTTTTAAAGTGTGAATGAGATTGAGAGAAAGTGTAAAAAAATATTTGTGTAAAAAAGTATATTTATAAGTGAAAAATAACTTTTTTGGAGGAGGATGGACCCTCCGCCGGTTCGGTTCAGTGATTTTAACCGGATAGGGGTTGGACCGGCCGGTTCTAGTGGTCGGATGGTCAGACCGGTAAACCGGTTGACAGGTCGGACCGAGATTTTATCTTCAATGCAGACAACCTTCGTTCTTCCCTCGTTCGCTGAAATTCTTGTCGGTTAGCACATCGTTCACGTGCATTTGTTTAGGGTAGTCAGAAGCGTGTATGTAGAACGGTGAGGCCATGTGATCGGTTTTCTCACCTTCACTCTTGTTTTTCTCTGGTTTGTCGCCGGCCATGATGTAGCCGACCTAGGGTTTCAGGTCCGTGTTTTGGTATTGCTCTAATGCCAAAAATAATTGGTATCAAAAGTAAGTTTATTTCATTGTCAAGGTATTATATAAATACCGATTACATGACTAGCAGAAAAGGAAATAGCAATATCCTTATCAAAATAAAGGCTTAACATTAGGAGAATAAACTAAATAAAGGTAGAGATATTAGTTTCCAATAGGATCACCCTCGCAAACGAATCACTCATCCGTCCGAATAATAGAAGAGGGGTGACCCGGCCTCATATCACTCAGGAGGAAATCCATAACTAGGAAAACTCTTTGCTTCAACCTAGAACATTTTATCTTAAACGAGACTCGAACCCATAATCTTTTATTTAGAAAATCATTAGACTGCCGTTCAACTTTCAACCTGAAGGCTCAGTGAATATTTAATTATATTATATACTTTATTATAAGTTATCACTTAAATAGTCTATAGAAGAAGATCTGATAGGCCACGAATTAAGATCCCATAAAATATTACAATTACCGACATAAAACACAGACAACAACAACTACATCAAACCACTCAAAACACCAAACTAAACTACTATCTTATTCCCAACAGCCTAACACCTCACCTCGTCGCTAAAACTAATTAGTGACAGAATATCACTTTCAGCTCTTTTGGCGACATACAATCATGCATTAGCGACGGACTGTCATGCGCGTAGGTAAACGTCGCCGGACACGCGTTCTTAAAGAACTGCGACCACTTCGACGGCTTACACGTCTGCACACTGTTGAAATGACCCCTGCAACAAAACTCGTCGGTGTTAAAAGCTTCGCATCCACTCTTACACGCGACCACGCGCCCGTCATTGTGTTTCTGCAACGACCAAGGACACGTGGCGAGCAGATCCGCTTTGCATCCGACGACGGGGCACGTGCCTTTACCCTCGTGGGTGGTGACCGTCATGGGGACGTTAAAGCCGTCGACGAGGCTGACGGCGTAGGAGGACTGGTCGGTGTGGCTGTGGTGGAGGCTGAACTGGGCTAGGGAGGCGGGGGTGGCGCCGCCGAGGCCGTTGCATTCAAGCTTGCCGGCGCAGTCGCCGGTGGCGCAGGTGAAGTGGCCGTTTTTGTGGGTGCAGTCAGTGCGGGCCCAGAGGCGGCCGGACCAGTGGATGGTGGGGGCCGGGAAGGAGCGGTGGGAGTGGGGGTTGAGAGCGAAGCCTCCGCGTTCGAGGACGGGGTGGCCGGCGTTGGGTTGGATGGCCGGCCAGACGGGGAAGGGGCAGTTGTTTACGACGGTGAGGATTATGGAGGCGTGGGAGTAGGAGGAGGATGACGGAGAGGAAGTAAGATAAAGCCATGGTGGTGGTGGTGTGGTGGATGTAGAGACAGAGAGTGTGTATATATAGACGTGAAAAATAAAAAAAAAATTGTACTGTTGTAATATTTATTATATTTGTAAAAAAGAAAGAAAAAAAAAGTTGGAAAACTTACAGGATGCCTGATACTCTGGCCGTGGTTCTCATGGTGTTTCATGTGGTATATTAATATCATCCTGAATTTGTTAAATAAGTGAATATTTTGAAAAAGTAAAAATAGTATCAAACTCACTATCGTTTGGATCAATGTTGGTGAGCATGAAACTTATTCTATCATAATTCATATAAAGTAGTTCTTGCGAGGAAGAAAACCCATCCTACCATATTTATCACCATTATTGTGGACAATAGCTTATCCGTAACATAGACAAACCGCATTGTGTAGTTATATTGTGTATTAGGTACGATGTGATAAGAAACAACGGTCTGAATCTCTACTTTTTTTTTAAAGGCAAATTTCTTGAGCTTCCCGGGACTTGAACCTGGGACCTTGATGTTAAGAGACTTTGCCCCTACCATTACTGCTACAGTGTATCTTTAATTATTACTTAAACTACCAATTACCGTTGGCCATTTGATGCAATGATAGCCCCAAGATTTTCCATAGTGGAGGTCTTGGGTTCGAATCCTGGCAACAACAAAAAAGGGGTCTATGGCCAGGTTAGGGGTTTTACCCAGTTAGGGGGGTTCCTCCTGTGATGGGCTGCCCTGGATGTTCTAGGTGTTGCCCCGGAAAAACCCAATTATCCTACAATATTTAGGTGTGGTCGTTCTTAAAAAAAACTTAAACTACCAATTGAGTTAGAGTGACACTCAGGGGCGGATTGATGAAGACACCCCCTCAAAAAAGAATTTCTAGTGTTAACTAAAAAATCTGTAGTGTTAATTGATTTCAAAAAAAAAATTGGGCCCCTCACGTATTTGTTAAAACCTTTAAAGGCCCCTTGTGAAAGCCCTTCCAGATCTGCCCAAATACCAATTTGCATGTTCATATTTTAGTCCAAATCATATGTGAAACCCAAATACCGAATGGCCTGTTCAATTTCCACTCGAAAATTACATATACAACTTCCAAATTGCTCGCCGATAACCAATTCCAACAAAGGAACAAATCATATATAGAACTTACAAATGGCTTGCTTATTACACGAAGCTTTATATTTATTTGAACAATTTAACTTTATATCTATTTGAACTTTATTTGATGTCAAGTGATGTGTCAAAAATGAAAATGACAATTTTTCTATGATGTGTCTATACACACGGACTTGCTAAGAAGATGAAATTAACCGTTTTTAAAAGTAGCACTTGAAAGTATTACAAATGAAGTTGTAGTTGACCGTTTTCAAAATATAAAATCACCTAGAAGACAATTGTTATATGTATTTCAATGACGTTTATTGTTTGCAACTTTAATGAAGTTTATTTTTACATTTTTTGTGCCCCCACTGAGTAAAAATCCTGGATCCGTCACTAGACTGACACTGACACTCGTACTTTCTATAATACCAAGCATAAATGCTCTAATCTAGAGTATAGAATATTGGAGGCTCTATGGGCACGTAAGCTCATTCAATTCTATCCACTCACGTGCATTTACTCCTTTTACTACTTATTTTTTTATCAGTCCATACTCGATACTTAGTCTTACGTCTAATTTGGATCACTCTAATTAATATCTGAAACACTTGATACCACATACTCATGTTGGGGATTCCTGATCCGTTTAACAAAAACAGATTTAGTGCAGCGAAAAAAAAAGATCGCGACACCATCTTTGATCACCTGATTAATATAAAAGAACTCGTGAAAACTCCCGAATAAGAAGAAGAAGATGACATGATTCAACGACAGAGATGCTAGCCTTAATAATCAAGTAACTGATGGATTGTCTTCACTTTATATATCCGCAACAATTCAACAACAGAGATGCTAGCCTTAATGCGCAGATATAGACACCCAAAAACGCGAACAGAAACGAGGCACCGGTTCCCCTTCTTTTTGCGATCGACCAAAGTCTCCAAAGGGGAGAGGGTGCGCCGATTTTAGGCCTTCCTTCTCTCTTGCATCTTATGCAAAGCCCTCTTTTATAAAACTCCAATTTGACATAATTTCCTTTTCAATGGACTTTTAATCTAATAACCTATTAATCATATTAAATAATTAATTAACCCACTAAAACATTAGTCAACTTAATTTATTTGAGTTGCTTTTAGTCCAAATCCAATTTATTTATATTTAACCCAGTTAAATACAAATAATAAAATCAAGATTTTGAATTTTAATTCTAATTATTATTCTTAATAATAATTACTAATATTATTTTTGGAGATTATAATTAATTTATTATTCCTAGAATAATTAATGCCACAATCCTTTATGGCATCTATGTTTTTAAACTATTTTGGTCGCATTACCTTTTGTCATTGTCTATTGTGCAACTCTTTAGGATCGTACATCAATGGTAACCCAACAATATGTCGATGTTTATATATAAATCCAACAATCTTCCACTTACGCATGTTATTAATCATATGTTAAAGCTGACAATAGAGGAAGCCTTGCAACATCATACTACCTCGAGTGATGTAGGATGCTTTCACAAGACATCCACCATTACTTAAAGTTCAGGTAACTCTATACTCAACTTCGTAACGGTTGTTGTACATAAGCCAAGTTATCCTTCTGTAATGGACATCTCGTTGAACATGAGACATGGATCGTAATCATTCTCATATATTGTTCAACACTATTCTTGTTCTCGGTCTAGATTTTCAGAGAGGTCTAATTCAAACTTTTGTTTGAGTGTGGCCACACATTTCGACCAGTCCGAATCAACGAGGGGCCTAGAGACGTCTTCCGCTTGTGCGGTAACAGATGCCATCTTGACTACATATAACTTTCAACATACTTCAAAATATTCTCAACTCTAGCTCTTATAGATGCCCGGTTAATGACACAACATTAAACAATTGTTAAGGAATACAATCCATATAATAAAGTTCAATATGTATCTCAGGTATGCGGATACGAATGACAATGCCAGATTTATAACCTACTTATGACGAAGATCCATGAAGTAGTTCTGAAGCGAATTACATCCATACTAAGTGTTGGGGATTTGTGATCCGTTTAACAAAATCAGATTTAGTGCAGCGGAAGAAAAAGATCACGAAACCATCTTTGATCAAAAACCAAATATGCCCTAAATAGGATCCAGATACAAGAACTCGCAAAAACCCGAAGTAGAAGAAGAAGATGATAGAACTAGTTAAATCATACCTTAATATTCAAGTAATTAATGGATTGTCTTTACTTGAGATATCCACAACAGTTCAACGACAGATATGCTAGCCTTAATGTGCGATTATAGATCACCCAAAAACGTGAACCGAAACGAGGCACCGGGTGCCCCTTCTTTTTAAGATCGGCTAAAGTCTCCAAAGGGGGGAAGGGGCGCCGATTTTAGGCCTTCCTTCTATCTTGCATCTTATGCAAAGCCTTCTATTTAAAACTCCAATTTGACATAATTTCCTTTTCAATGGACTTTTAATCTAATTAATTATTAATTATATTAAATAATTAATTAGCTCACTAAAACATACTCCACTTAATTTATTTGAGTTGCTTTTGTAGCAACCCAAGTAAGCCGTAGCAGAATATTGTCTGCTTTGCCCCCGATGAGTTGCCCATCCAGGAACTCACGATTTTGTTTTCACTGGACGAATTGCTCGCCAAGGTAATACGCGTTCGAGTAGGTAAAACGTGTCCCGATAGAGAAGGCTTCCACCCTCTTATAAGGAAGGCTTCGTTCTCCCCCTCAGAAGTGGGACTTACATCTCCACCCCCTTAGGGAGCCCAACATCCTCGGTGGCACACCGGCCCGACTCCTGTATCTAATACCATTTGTAGCAACCCAAATAAGTCGTGTCAGAAGGTAGAAGTCCTACTACGAATTGCTCGCCCAGGTAATACGCGTTCGAGTAGGTAAAACGTGTCCCGATAGAGAAGGCTTCCACCCTCTTATAAGGAATGCTTCGTTCTCCCCCTCAGAAGTGGGACTTACATCTCCACCCCCTTAGGGAGCCCAACATCCTCGATGACACACCAGCCCGACTCCTACCTCTAATACCATTTGTAGCAACCCAAATAAGTCGTGTCAGAAGGTTGAAGTCCTACTTGGGTGAATGGACAACATCGTTTGCTTCTGTTTTAAATCTTCAAATCCATTTAGACAAATAGTGCCAAATACATTTAATTAATGCTTCCCACCCCATAGCCTCCTTTTCCTTAGGAGCGACTATTTTATCCCAAGATATCTAAGGAATTTTTTGTTTTGAGCTCCACCCTTCTTATAAGGAAGGCTTTATTCTCCCCCTCAATTGATGTGGGACTTACATCTCTCCTCTAGGGAGCCTAGCGTCCTTACTGGCACACCGGCCCGGACCCTGGCTCTGATGCTAAGGGGTCACCCCATCCCTGGATTACTCTCACCCGAGCACGCTTAATTGTGGAGTTCTCCTCTTATCCACAGCCAAAACGCCCAAAACACATTTATGATATTTAAGGTTGATAATTTCTTATGAACCCGCATACCTTCTGTCCACTGTCGATGTGAGATTTGCCTAGGATATTACAGGTTTTAAATATTTAACCTAGTTAATATAAATAATACAATCAAGTTTTTTTAATATTAATTCTAATTATTTTTTGTAATAATAATTAGAGTTAATTACACGGATAGTCCCTGTGGTTTGGCCAAATTACGGTTTGAATCCCTAAATTTGAGAAATTACGGGTTTAGTCCCAGCATACTTTGATTTCCTTTCACTGACGATCCCTAGAGTGGAGGGGGGTTAACTTTTTTGTTAAATTTTTTTTAAAATGACCAAAATGCACTTAAAAATAAATGAAACAATTAAATATTAAATTATATTTATGTGGGCCCACCATAATAAAATAGATCAACGGTTATTAAATTCATGTGGTCCCACCCAATGTTTTGAAAACCGGACCGGACCGGGAAACGGTACTTCCACCGGTCCGGCTACATGCTCTGAGACCGTTTGCTGGTTGAACCGGGCGGTTCAGCGGTCGAACCGCGAATTGCGAACCGGTGGTCGAACCGCGTAGTTTAATTTAAAATTTTTTTTACTATTTTTTAATCTTTTTTATCCTATAGTCCTCCTAGTTACTTCTATTTACAATTTTAACTCAATTTGACTCTTTCCTTTTAACTTATACGCTGCCACATAGGTCCTTCAAAACCCTAATCAAAATTAAAATTGAAGATTCAAAAGAATTAAAATTCATACAGACCTACAACCCTCGTCCTTGACTCAAAATTGTTTAAATGGTTGTATATGTAGTATTTGGAATTTTTATATTTTTCTATATATTTTTATGAATATTTATATTATTTATTGCGTCATCCGGTTCTTGAATCTGGTCCGACCGGTCCGACCGGTGAACTTCTAAGACGTCCGGTTCATTGTCCGGTCCGGTTCTGAAAACATTGGTCCCACCCCTTCTTCTTCCCCACCTTCAAGACAACCCCTATCACCCTCCTCTCCGGCGACACCACCACCGCTCCCAACAATGGTGTTCGGTGGCCATGGCTTTAATGGAATCGCTTAAATCACCGACAATGGAATCCTAAAGCTCAACAACGTCAGCTCCAACCGAATCTGAATGGGCTTCTACCCTGATCCCATTCGTTTCAAAAAACCCGGCACCCAAAATGCTCGTTTCTTCTCCACTGTATTCGCCTTCTCCATTGTCCCGAAATACTGAAAACTTGGCGGCCATGGCTAATCTAACAACTCCTTTCTTCTCCACCCAAAATCCAAACGACGCGACGTCGTTTAGATCTATTGAGATCGATTTCTGATTTGGATAATCTAACAGAAGGGGTGTGGTCTTTTGTAGATCCGGCGAACACCTGATTTGGCTAATCTAACAGAAGGGGTGTGGTCTTTTGTAGATCCAACGAACACCCCTCCGCTACCGAGAGCCAAATCTCAGTATTACTTGAGTGGAGACACATAATGGTGCTTCCGATTTGAACAATAGTTGAGTTTTGGTTGTGCGTTGAGGTCGACGGATTCCGACCGGAGTTTTGGTGGTGCGTAAATCGCCAAAATGTACATTTTGAGCAAAAAAAGTGGCAAAATGTACAATGACTTTTCAACTTTTAAAAATTATCCAAATCAAAATCCCACCAATAACCATGCGACACGTAACTTAAAATTATTTTGAAGGCACAAATTTAGCCGGCCACCTCTCAACACAGGGGCTTCCCACGTGTATTTACCCGGCTAAAACGTAGCCGTTAAAATCCAAACCGGCACAAGCCTAGCCGTTAAAATCATAATCTCTTCCTCACTCCGACGTGATCATTTCAACAATCTCTGGTCAAAATTGTGTAATTGCTTGCAGGATTACGTTCCAGAGGATTATTACCAACAGATCTACGGAAGAGTTTTCAGGGGTTCTGTATCCGATGACTCTGCTTAACTGTCCTCTATCGGGGTGGTACGGATTGTCTTTCGTGTCAGAGAATAATGCGTTGGTGACGGTGATTAATAGTGTCGGAGCGGTGATTGAAGGGCTTTATGTGGTACTTCCTGGTTTATATTTGGCCTCCTTGGAAATGACCCTTTTCTCTTTTAGAATTTAGATCACAACGACCTACCAAATTTGTATCACAATTGCTGTGAATCTATGATCTTAGATCCAAACTTGTTACGAACTTGTAAGTCGTTTGTTGTTATGAATAAGGACTAACCAAGTGGTGGTGGTGGTGAAGACCGATCTATGTTTTAGGTGTTAAATGGTGGTGGTGGTCGGAGATGACGGTGGTTGCAAGGGATAATGGTGGTGGTGGTCGGAGATGACGGTGGTTGCCAGGGAGTGTTATTTAATTGGATAATGGTTTTAACAGCTAGACTTGTGTCGGTTTGGATTTTAACGGCTACGTTTTAGCCGGATAAATACATGTGGGAAGCCCCTGTGTTGACAAGTGGCCAACTAAATTTGTGCCTTCAAAATAATTTTAAGTTACGTGTCGCGTGGTTATTGGTGAAAATTTGATTTGGATAATTTTTAAAAGTTGAAAAGTCAATGTACATTTTGTCATTTTTTTTTTTCAAAATGTACATTTTAATGATTTTATCTGGAAATTGTTAGTTGGTCAATGGAGAAGACAAGTGATCCTAATGTTTTTTTAGAGTTAATTTAATATTGATTAATTTAAAATAAATGTGGTGGGGCCCATAAACATAATTTAATATATAAATGTTTCATTTATTATTTTTTTATTTAACCTTAAGGGCATTTTAGTCTTTTTACATTCACTTAACAGAAAAAGTTAACCCCATCCACTCTAGGGATTGTTAGTGAAAGGAAATCAAAGTATGCTGGGACTAAACCCGTAATTTCTTAAAGTTAGGGACTCAAACCATAATTTGGCCAAACCACAGGGACTATCCGTGTAATTAACTCTAATAATTAATAGTATTCTTTTTGGAGATTATAACTATTTTATTATTCCTAGAATAATTAATGCCATAAATATTTTATCGTGTCTACGTGTCTAAACTCTTTCAGTCACATTACCTTTTGTCATAGCTTGACGTGTGACTCTTTAAGATCATACATCAATGGTAACCTAACAATATGTTGGTGCTTATGCATATAAATCTAACAATCTCTCACTTACGCAAGTCATCAATCATATGTTAAAGCAGACAGTAGAGGAAGCCTTGCATCATCATACCGCCTACTATGATGTAGTACGCTTTCACAAGACATCTACCATTACTTAAATTTCAGGTAACTCTTTACTCAACTTCTTAACGGTTGTTGTGCATAAGTCAGGTTATCCTTTTGTAATGAGCATCTATTTGAACATGAGACATGGATCGTAATCATTCTCATATAGTGTTCAACTATTATTGTTCTCGATCTAGATTCAGAAAGGTCTAATTCAAACTTTTGTTTGAGTGTGGCCACACAATTTTACCATTCCGAATCAACGAGGGGCCCAGAGACTTCTTCCACTTGTGCCGTAACAAATGTCATCTTGACTACATATAACTTTCAACATACTTCAAAATACTCCCAGCTCTAGCCCTTATAGTTGCCTGGTTAAAAACACAACATTAAACTATTGTTAAGGAATACATTTCATACAATCAAGTTCAATATGTATCTCAGGTATGTAGATGCAAATGACAATGCCAAATTCATAACCTACTTATGATGACAATGCATGAAGTAGTTCTAAAGCAAGTCACTCCTAATACTTACACCTTTATTACTTTATGTGATTTTTGCCCACAACCCTTTGCCTATTTTCATTCATGAAAATCGTGTCAAACGCATCACAATAGTCTTAGTTTTGGATTATTCTCATAATCCAAATCGAATACAGACCTTTAGAATAAATCAAGTTTACTCATAGACTTAGACGTAATGTCAGGAAGAAGATCAACCAAGTCCTAGACTCAACTTCTTCATGACTACATACCTTATATTGGATTATCAAAATCTGCCTCATCCATACATACAACTTATTCATAATTATATGTTAGGAGAGTCATTTTGTTATCCGATTTCCATGCATACACAGATGCACGGTCCTAGCCCGGATATTACAGTTTGGTTTTGTATTTTTTGAAAATCGAAAAAACCGAACTGAACATATACATGTAAACTTTTAAAATATATTGTGTGCATGCACACATCATAATATATATTATATTGTGTTGTGTGCTTGTATGTTTCCACTATTGTATACGTAAATTTTTAAGTATTATGCATATTTGTATTAAGAGTAGGTTAAGATTTATGTTTTTTTTATTGAACTTATAGATTATAATTTTAATTTTTTAATGTTAAGTATTTTATAAGAAAGAATAAATAGTGTAGCCAACATATGTAATAATCATTTATTATAAAAAAAGATTAAGCCAAAAGTTTTAAACACAAATTCATTATTTTGGGCATTTTTTTCGGCCCAAAAATTTCAAGCCTAAATGACAAAACCGAAATTGAACCGAACCCATCTTGAAAACCGAAAACAAAAAAAGCGAAACTGAATGGTTTTCAAAAACCCAAAAACCAAATTTTTGGTTTTTGGATGAGTTTTAGCCCAAAACGGAACCAAATTCACCCATTACAGTAACAGTCAACTGTTGTTTGGACTAAACCCAAGTTATGTTCACAGTGGGCTTTAAAACGAAGATGGCGATTGGTCAGATCTTTAAAATTTTACCTGGGCCGCTGGGCCGGCGTACTAAATTAGTAAAGTCCCAATTATGCTCCCTATTATATGTTCCCATCTTAAAAGAGTTGGCATTTTCCATTTTAAATTGTTTATAAAATATTTGTAACTATGAAAAGTAGATATTTATAAAATAATTTCTACTCCTAAAAGGAAATACTACATGAACTAGCAGGCTTGATCGTAAATGGCGTTTTAGGCACCTGATATAAAATATGGGCCGCCGTTGGGGTGGTGGTCCAATGGTAGAGGCAAAGCCTTTTAAACACTTAAAGACCTCAAGGTCATGGGTTCAAGTCCCACTAAGTAAAGAAATTTGACGTTCAAAAAAATATAAAATACGGGCCAATATTGTTTTGCTAAGAGGATATACTATGAGTTCTTTTGTAAAAAAATATGTATTTCAATATCGAACAAGAGAACCACATGAAACCCTATCAAGGTTTACCATTCAACTTTGTATCTTGTGTACATAACCTCTATTGCGTTTATGAGCAACAAATCTAGTACCTTTTTATTTATTTATTGTCATGGTGTGGATTTTATCCATCTTTTCTTATATGTTGATATATTATCTTCACCGTCTCCTCCATGCCTTTTATCTCTTGTGTCATTTATCAATTTTCTACTGAGTTTATCGTGACTGCTATCAATCATATGCGATCTAAGTCTTGATAGTGTGTTATGTTCAAACATTATGATACTTTAACCATCTCTCGTATAACATATGCTTCAGAATTACATATAGATGCAAACAATAGTGAGATATGTTCAAAAGTAGTTAAATACAATGCCTATATTGGTGGAAGGAAGTTTGCTTATATATATATATTTTTAGAAGTTGCTTATGTATTTGTTTTATAACAAAGTTATATTATATTATAACATTATTGATGACATATGTATCATATCGGGTCGAATACACTGGCCGAGTTAAAATATAGTGATGGGGCCGTTGGACCGTTCCAACCCACATCATCCAAGCCCATTATGTTTTCACGGTTTTTATATTAAAATTGGTTTTTTTAAAGACAAATTTTTTTATTCTTGTGAGAGTGTGACTTGAACTCTTGGCATCATCAAAACTTGGTGTACCTAGAGGATTTTCCTCTAACACTGAGGTACCAACCCAATAACTTTAAAGTTGGTTAAAAACACCAATCTATATTTATACTATATAATAAATAAAAGTTTTGATGGGACACTTGTCACTCTCTCATGCATCCTCAACTTTTTTTTTCCCGCATCTCTCTCCTATTAATTATACAAATTTATTTAATTGTTTTTATAATTTTTTGTTTCCCGCCTCTCTCTCCTATTAACTAATAATGATTTCTATTTTTTTTTTATAAAACGTTTTCATAAATATGTAATATGTAAATCTTTATTACTAAAATACTAAGTATATATAACATTGCATTTATTCAACGCGTGTAATACATCGGGTTTCTAAAGTTTAATATGAATTAACATTTACCAGTTAAATAAAAAAAATTAATACTCAGCTAAAAAAATATTTTAAAAATTAACTTAACATAATTTATAACTGTCACGTAATATTTTAATCAACTCGTGTACACGAGTTTTTAAAGACATAAAATTTTTATTACTAAGTATATAACATTACATTTATTCAACTCGTATAATACACGAGATTCTAATATAGTTTTCAAGTAATATATGAATATTCACCTCATGTTTTCGTTTAGGTATTAGATATGTGGGTTCTTTTATTTGTTAATTTCTTTAATGTTTAAAGAATAAGTGTTTTCCTATTCATTGTAGTGAAAGAAAGTTCTAGTAATTTATCAAATGAATATTATTCGTTATAGAATTGTCAATACTTTATATAGTTTTAATAATTTAAATATTTAACTAAAACAAACATAAAATAAACTCAAAAGGTGTTTGGTTAATGGAATTTTTCTTAAAGAATTGGAATATGTTTTTGGTTAATGGAAATTTTTAAAGAATCGGAATATGAAATAATCGGATGTACAATCGAAATTAGTCAAAGAAATGGGAATTTAATGGCATTAGAATTTACCAAAATGATTAAATTCACCGTGTTCGAAAACCATTAAAATCAATCGAATCATTCAAACTGAGTTAAATCACCCGATTTGACCGGATTAGGAGTAATATGGATCGACTTATGGTTTGAAAAAAAAAACGGGTTTCAAAGTTTGATTTACGGTTTGTAACCGGCCGGGTACCGACAGGGATATTAATAAAAGATATTTTAAAAAAAACGGGTTTCAAAAGTGATTTTTTTGGATCTATATAATTTAATAAAAAATAAAAGTTTTTTTCCACCTATATGAATCTAACAATTACAATATGTGTAAGTATTTTTCTATTATAATAAGCATATATTGTTGATCTAATCGATTTTGTGCTAAGTTTTTTCTTCACTTTTTTCGTAAATTTATGTGATAATTAAAAAGTAAAACGTTGGCCTTCTTCCTAAGAACTTACAAAACATTGAAAATAGCACGACTCCATATTAAAAACAGCCCAAACTCATCAAACCATCAAAAAAATGAACCGTTTTGGCTGGTCCGACCGACCCAGCCAACTCGACCGATTTGGTTTGGTTTATCTAAAAACCATAGTTACCGGTTCGGGCAACCATAATTCCAATCAAACCACCCGAACAGGACCTTGAACATCATACCTGGTGTAATATTTGTGTTTAAATAATCACATCGAATTAGGGATTACAATGGGACGGGTATCGGTAATTTTAATCTCATACCTGGTGTAACATCCTGAAATCCACGACGAATACATAAGACGGGATACGAGAAAAGAAATAAAAGAAAGAATAAAAGAATAGCGGGCTCGAACGGGATCGGGCCTTGGGCTGAGCGAAAGGGGGGCGCATGGGAGGGGGAAGGGTTAAACCATAGTCACCTTCTCCACCTTCCCCACTTCATCATTTCATCTTAGAGAGAGAGAGAGAGCGAGAAGGCTAGAGAGAGAAAGTTGCATACCACACTCGAGATCTCCATTGTTGGCCGGAATCATTGCTGGAACATCACTGGACGTCGGAGAAGAAGGAATCACACGTATACAGGTAACACAAGACTCTCAGATTCGATTTTTGGCTAATTAATGGGTTTTTAGGGTTTCAAAGTGAGTTTCAATCAAATTCGGGATTTTTACGTGTGAATGGGCCTAAAAAGTATATATCTAGCTTCATGGAAGCTAGATATAAGTTTTGGACGTAAAAAGATCGAAGCTTAGATAAAAAACGAAGAATCTAGCCAAGAACAGTTAAATTGTCTGAATCTCTATGAATGGTCCGAAAACGACGATGTATCCGAAAAGTATTTCGTACACCATAGATTTCGGACACAATGTTTGAAACGAAAAGTATTTCGAATACCATAGATTTCGGACATAATATTTCAAACAAAAAGTATTTCGGACACAATAGATTTCAGGCATAGTATTTACAACGAAATGATTTTTGATCGAAAAAGATTTCAACCGAAAGAGATTTCGGTTGAAAAGGTTTTCGGACAAATGATTTCGAATGAGGTAGTTTGAACAGAGGAGGCTTTGAAAGAAAGGGTTTTCGGTCGAAATAGTTTTCAACCGAAAGCGAGGATTTCGGTTTAGGAGTTTTCGGATGAAATGACTTAGCATTGACATCTCTAGTTCGTGACTCTTGAACAAATTAATTTGCATACCACATAACTTGAAGTTTCATTCCTGAGTGGGATAGTTATAGAAGAAGTCAGTTGAGTTCTTATTGCCCATTTTTCCCTAACAGTTTTGGGTTAACATGCATACCGGTAAAAGATATGAAAGGCAAAGAATAGTTTTTATAAAAAAATGTTATTTTTATAAAGCGATAGAGAAAACTATAGTTTTCATAAAAATGTTGTTTTTATAAAAAAAAAGGAAAAGTGTTAAAGAGTATAGTACTATCTTTAAAATATATTTTTAAAGAAAGTAAAGAGTTAAAACAAAGAAGGTAAAGAAGCTGCACTTTGGTGTAGCTTGACAGTGACAGATGCCATATTATATGCTTATGTGTTAATATGTGTTATTTGTCTATTTGATATGTGTTTCAATGACATTATATTATGTGATGTAGTATAATTGCATAGTAGTTGCAAAGTAAAAGTCCTGCAGGCAAGCAAAGTAAAAGTCTCATCCCGAGGTGTAGGTGTGAGCAAGCAAAGTAGAAAGTCTCACCATGAGACGTGAGCAGTCAAATGAGTCTTACACTTAGGTGTAAGCGAGAAAGTCCCACCCTGAGGTGTGGCACATTAAAGTAAATGTCTTACCCTGAGGTGTAAACGAGAAAAAGGGACCTTGTCCTCGGACATTGATCCATATGTGATAGTTAAAGTATGTTATAGGCATTTGTCCTATACGAGTGAAAAGCAAAGTTGAAAGAGTAAAGGAGGACACCTTAACCGATTTCCTCAAAAGTAAAGTTTTAAATGAAAGATATAAACGGAATGATTTTATAAATTGTAACGTTGTAAAGTAAAAGCAAAGACAAAGTTGTTTTAAAGTAAAGAAAAAAAGCTTATTTTATTTTTATAAAACTAGTTATTTAAAGAAAGTTTACATTTTAAAGTTTAAAGTAAAGATAGAACTTACCAGCGTTAGCTGATTTTTAGTATGCATGACAGGTAGTAAAGGTAAAAGAAAAGAATGAGTAAAGGAGCCACGAGGGCTGGATAGCATGGATTGCCGAGCTACATTACTGAAGACGGACATTTCTTGTTCTCGATAGTTATGTATCAAACAATGTTTTAATGATTTTGGATTATGAATGTTTTGAATTAAAAACTTCCACTGTAACATATTTTGATTTCCGGTCTAAGAACTATATTTATTATGTTTTGTGCCAACTATGAGATGTACCCGGTTTGGGGCGTTTAGCCTGGTTATAAAATTGTGTCTCATACCCAATCCCTACCCGTCCAATACTAATAATTTGAGGTATACCCGTTTATATTCTTATTTGGTTAAAAATTACCATTGAGATGCTCATTACAAAAAATCTTATCTTAAATCACCTTAAAGCCGATTTGAAATATAAAATATTCTACTATAATTCTAACAATTTTATGATTTTAATAATTTTAAGATTCTAACAATTTCATCATACTATTTATTATATTTTTTTTAAGATCATATAATACATTAATATATTTGGTTTTGAAACGGATAAACAAGTTCTGGAAATCGAACAGGTATGACCAAATACCATTCTCATTCCAAATCTTAATTTTTTTTTAAAATCAATCTCATACCTAAATATTCAACCTAAAGGTTACTAGTTTCGAGTCTACTCGTGAGATTTGGTTCGTTTGAAGTCCCTACATCAAATTTGAAATTCTTGGTACGTTATGTAAAAATGTTTTTATTTGAGTATTTCATTAAAGATTTTGTCATTTTTAATTTACCCATCTTTTTCTCATAATTATTAATACAAAAACAAATAAATACACTACCATGGTCGACACTAATTCACCATCCATCCAATATTTGCTAACTTCCAAATTAGTAAACAATCCAAAATTTGAAATTAATATATTCCTTTGTCTTTTTTTCTTTCCCAAATATTTAATTTCCAATTTCATTTTCGGTAAATATTTATTTCCAAAATTATTTTTTTACGTTTGCCGGTCCATGTGACCTCTGTCATCCACATTTGCCAAATCTTTTTTAAATTCAAATCCCATTCTTCTTCTTCATTCTCCTCTCACAATTCAAATATTTCCCAATTTTCTTATTTTTTTTTTTGCAATTTAATTCCAATTTATAGGGCAAAAAACATAGAATTTTCATCTTCATATAATCATCTTTATTTATTTATTTTTCAGCCGTTTCTTTTACTTCTGAAAAAGCGTATCTAACAAAGCTTCTTCTTTTATGGTTTCACTTGTTTTCTGCGCATGTGAAGTTTGGGTGAAAGGTCACCTTCTTTGGCTCTTTCTAGTTTTTCTACATTAAAAGATTCTCAATTTCATGATTTTAGTAATGGGTTTTCCTCAATTATTAGAAATCTAAAATCTTATTAAATTTCTTATGAATTCACTTCATATGATTCAATTTAGTGTTAAAAATCTTGGAAAAAAATTGAATCTTTTTGGAGGGTAAAAATGTCATCTTCTAGTGGCTTAGCAATTGGTTTGAGTCTTCTCTTTGGATTTGTAGTCATAGCTTTTGTTGCAGAGCTTTACTACCTTCTATGGCGGAAAAAGAAAAGAGAAGATATTGAAAACCAAGATTCATCATCTTCTTCCAATTATACCCCTACTCATCTTTCTTGCTTCAAAAACCCTAATTCTTCAAGAATCCCAAAAACCCATGAAAAAGATTTGCAGAATTGTGTAGATGAGAGTGAGGATCATGAAAAACAACAAGAATCCCACCAAAAAGATTTGCAAATCAAGGGTTTTGGAGAAGAAAGTTTGGATCTTGAACTCATGAGGCTTCATAATCTATGTGGGCCACCAAGATTTCTTTTTACAATCAATGAAGAAACTAAGGAGGATTTGGAGTTGGAGAGTAGAAAGGGTGGTTCAAGAATGAGTTTGAGTGAGCTTCTTTGCACACCAGAAACACCAATTTCTTCACCATCACCATTGAAGACTTCACAAGCTTCCAATTTGGAAGGGTATTTGAACCCATTGTATGATTATAATGAGTTTGATTTTAACAAGATTAGATCTTCACCACCTCCCACTTTCAAGTTCTTGAGAGATGCAGAGGAGAAGTTGTTGAAAAGATTGATGCAATTAGAAGCAGAGAAAAGGGCAAATTTGAAAAAGAATCAAGATCATCATCATCATCATCAAATGTCTACACCTTCACAAGTACTTCCATTAGCTTCTTCTCCATCAAATTGAGAATTGGATGATGTTTATTTTAGAAAAAAAAATTTATTTTTTGTTTGTTTATTTTTTACTTTTGTGTAATACAAGAATTTAAAGGAGTTTGTAGAACTTGTTTTTTGTTATTTGTTCAAAGAATCGTTGAAGCATAGAGTTCAATATGATGATTGATTATTTGACAACATTTTGCCCAAAATGATGGCACAAGCATGATGTTTGGAATTTTGGTTTTCAAACCGCCTATTGGAATCTTTTAAATTAATCAAAATCATATAATCTTAAAAAAAAAATACTCATTGATTATAAATTTATTTTACTATTAATTTTAATATTCTAAAATATAGCACTTATATTATGAAGTGTCAGTAAAATAGTCCTAAGTAGACCAATTATATCCTTTTATATTATAGGTTATATTAATAGGTGTGGATGATGTTAATGGGACGTAGAACACCGCCCCTCTCAAGCGTGATTGGGCTGTTATGGGCGCTGGTGTGAGGCGAATAACGAGCGAAGGGCGCTGGGGTGGGTCATTTCAACCAATGAAGGGGTTAAAAGTTATACATTACATATTTTAGTGATTTTGGTTAGTGGTTTCACTCCCGCCTACGTGACAAAGACGTGACGCCACGTTTATGACGAGTTTTGTCAAATATATAATCTTTTTTCATCAAATGTTCTTAACAAAAATCTAAAAATTAATGGGCAATCCTTGTCCGGACCACTCTAGCTCAAGACTTATAAAAAACTATTGACCAACCTTTAAGATCATCAATTTTGTCAGCTTGGGAGTGTTTGACGGTTGGCATCTTGAGCCAGTCAAGCTTTATTTTGGCTGGCTAGCTAAGACTGATGGTTGTGGGGCTTTATTGAGAGTGGATTCATCCTCTAATATCACGCCATGTGGCGCTGACTGGATGCTGACTAAGCAGTGGATAAAGCCCCTGCTGAAGCACTTGAGGGTGTTGTGGTGCAGGTGAGCGGGGGCTTTATCGAATTAATTTTTTGTTTAATTATTTATTCAATTCAAATTTAAAAACTAATAATTAATTAAAAATAATAATAAAAGATAAAATAATTAATTAAAAACATTCAACATCCTAAAAAAAAAAATACATAGAAAATAAAATACTCATTCCAATTTCTCGACATTTTTGGTTGATGATTTGTAGTAATGTAGAGAGTAGTTTATAAAATTGAGAGAAAATAGGAAGTTTATAAAGATTTTGAGAGATAAATGAGTGAAGAGGAGTTAATTTATATAAATAGAATTTTTTTTTTTTTTTTTAATACCCCAATGGCTCTTCTCCCCAACGGTCATGCCAGCAGCGCTCGCTAGCCCCACCACGCCACCCCGCTCGCGCCCCCCATCGCCTGAACATGTTGTGGTGTGCGCGGCCAAGGTGGCTCGCGCCCACCGTTGGCGCCCCTCGCTCGCCTACCACAACCAACAGTCTAAGTTCATTAACTGTCTTGACATAGACGCGAACCATTATTTACACGAACGACTGGTTGAGACCTATGTCAAGACATAATCATAAGAAACATGATAAAAGAATACCTGATGATTGTATTATATATTTTTGTAGCTAATATCCTTACCAACTCAATTTTTGATGAATTTATGGTTTTGTTCTTAATTAAATTGTTATTCAATATCAACTATGATTTAATTATGAACCTCTTTCAACATAAAAACAATTGTTTTCTTATTTCCATTTTTGCTACACAGCTAAGTACATGTACAGCCTCAATTTCTTTTTTCAAGTTATTATAATTTATTTTCTACACGTTGAAAATTGAATGGGTGGGTAACAGTTAAAAGGCAACAATAATTATTATATATTTGATAAATAATTATAATAGTCAAGAATTGCTTATATTTTAATATCTATAAAAAGTATAAGATATGGGCCATATTATAAAACTTTTTTTTTGATGGGTGTAGTTAACTTAGCCTTAAAGTTTGAACCTTCTACAGAAGTTGAAGTAACTTAAATGAATAAATAAAGGGATAATGTTAGGCAGAAAACACTTAGGAATATTAACATTAAACTTTACATTTTATCAAATGTATTCTCAATTATGCTTTTTGGACTTCAAATCTTTAGCATTATTTTTTAGGAGGGATACACTTTCAACATCTTAACTAGTTTTCTACCTAAGGATTTATTAAAATTGATCATCTAAAGTAATCAATATGCATCTGCATTCACCGTATGTGAGAGCGGTTAGCTACACTTAACTAAAATTATTGATCAAATCATTAATTGCAGTTTCATAAAACGGTAAATTAAACTGATTAGGCTATGAGTTATACAAACACTGCATGGTGCGGCACACTGCGCTCAACGCAGGTGGGGCAGTGTTACCGCACCGACGGCAACCCCCGCAACACCACTTCCCTCCTCTTTATCCCCTTTGTGCGGTGAATATTTACCGCAATTTCTTTTCTTTCTGTCCAACCATCCAGGGCACTATGCCACATCACTGACGCATGATGCGGTGAGGGTATAATACATACCCTTAGGTTGGTTGGATTAGCCGCTCATGTTAAACCGGTTAAAACAATTCCTTTAAACCAATTTTTTTAATCAAAATTGTTAGTTTGTATTGCATTTCTAAAATGATAAAAATTGTTCGTGAATATTATACTTAAGGATTACTACATATTTCAAATAATTAAATGATAAAGTTAAACAATAAGCTTGATTTATATTGCCAGTTCCAAGTTTCAAAATCGTGAAAAAATATTTATAGGTTCTTTTTTAATAAATTTACAAACTAAAACAACAAAAGAAAACAATGCAGTCTTTATAGAATATTACTAAAAACTTATTATAATTTTTGGAAGTAAACTGTTATATTTTTCAACCATGTTTAATTTAATAATTACATCTTACTTATTAGATCCTAATTAATTTAAATCTTATAATGATGCATTATTTAGCAATCCAAACTTTTTTAAGGAACATGTTACTCTATTTGAAGTCGTGTCATAATGACTTTAATTGTGAGCACATGTATTGTTCTCTGTTTTTTTGTTTATTTTCTTAACGACGCTTTATTTGTTTTTTTTACCCGAAATACTTTATTATCTTTTATCTTAAAATATGATAATATTTATTATGAAAGGTATTAACAAATATAAATAGTATTCTAAATTCATTTTATTTGGCTTTTTCAATAAGCATGCATCTTTTGTTCATATAAAAAATTATGAAGATGTGCTATTCTATTTTGAAATTTTCTTTGTATCATTTGACTAATTGTATTTTGGTTGTTGCAATTTTGAATTTTGTTCATTTCATGTTTTTATTATTTTCATAAAGTGCTTTTTATTGTCAAAAGAAACTCAAGTTTCAATAGGTTTTAAAAATGGAAAGTCAAAGAGGATATTTTAAGACTTGTTATATTTTTGTTATTAATTCAAATCAACTCGAAATCAACATGCATTTGAATGTTCGAATTCGAATAAGTTTTTAAAATCTAATTTGAAATTTGAATCCATCTTCAAAATTTTAAAACTCGAATAACGCTTCGATTAACTTGAGAAAGCTGAAATTCAATTCGCTATTATTATTATTATTATTATTTTACCATTCGACTACTTAGATGTTGAAAGTGCTACACAAATCAGATACCTAATAAATAAGTAACTGATTGCGGAACGTGTTATAGTTCTGTAAGCCTAATATTCTTTTTCTCGCTTATTTTTTCTCAATCCCGGTATTATAAATACACCTTAATCGCATATATAATTAGTAACTATTTAAAGTAATTTCAACCATATCATATTTTAAAATATCATTTTATAATTTCTAAATCTCCATTACTAACTATAAAATATTTCATTTTTTTTTTGAAAGGCGACTTTTATTTTTTAAGTGGCAGTCGCATCTCCGACAAGTTGGAGACCCGTTACCCCTCAACCTGACCACTACGTTGTCTGAACCGGGCCCGCGGGTTCAGAACGAGAGGCTAGGCTTTCACCGGGAAACCATGGAGCCTGCTGCCACTTGACAGCAGTTGCGCCGCTACACGGGCCAAACCCCGCTAGCGTAAAGCACTCCGGACTAAAACCCGGTTCGGCTCGGATTCGAACCTGCGTGGGCAGGTTGAATCTTCATCGCCTTATACCACTGGACCAAAGCCAGTGGTTATAAAATATTTCATTTATTTAACATGTATTACACGATTTCTAACCTACTAATAAATATAACGTGTTAAATGAGAAAAGCTGAATGTCAAATTAAAAACTTTAATCGTCAAAATAAAATTGAGAATTCATCTTCTGGTCTGGTCTGGTGAACTTCTATATTCTTATGACTTGAAGCCCAATGCAGTAAGCATTAATGGTTTTTGGGCCTAGCATAAGAAGTTAACTGTTATGGGCCATAGCAGTTAATAAATTTGTTGGTCCATACCAAACAATAATGGAAATTGGAATGCTTCACAAATTTGTTGGTCCATACAAATGTTTGAAAATTTGATTTTAATAAGTCTAAAGGATCCTATGACTGAAATAGGACAACAATACTTTTAACACTTTTATTTTAATCCAAAAGTTTCAAATTAATTTACATTTTTAACACTTAGATAATTATTTCAGTAAAGTAGCATTTGTATCTTCTTGCTTCTTACTTGCACAGCCAACAAAACCCTCCTAGTCATTAAATATAAACTAGAGGAATTTATTTCAAGAGTTGTTCTTGAAGAGGTAGTAAATTGGTTAAATCTTGATAACACAATTCTCAATATAATATATTATCAGATTGTTTCATATTTTCTAGATATGTAATATGTTTATAATTAATTCAGAAATTAATAAAAACTTGGGAGTTATGCCCGCGTTTTGTGGCGGCTCGGTTTTGAATAAAGTTTATATCAAAAAGTAGGAAAAAATAATAATATCACAACGGTATATTCAGAATTTTATAAAACATAATATACTCAAAGTTATAAAAGAAAACCAAAATTTGACCCGGTTCGATTTTGAATAAAATTTATATCCAGTCGTAAATAAATTATGCGGAAGATAGGGACTGATGCATGAGCATCCATGGGTCTTTATACAGATATTCGGTCAATGGCACGGGCATTTATTAAAAGGGATGTTTGACCCGGGTACTGATCCATCCGGTTGTTTTGGGGTCGGTTCGGGTCCGTGGATTGGATGGTGAGTTCGAGAAGCTGTTGGATAACCCCAAGATTATTATTATCTTCTATTTATTTTGTTTATTTGAGTTTTAAATTGTATAGATTTGATTTCCTAGTCCAATTGTATTATAAATTATGATTCTAGGTTATAGTTTTAGTTACTTTTTGTTGATTATTGAAAATATTGTAATGCTTTAAGCTTTGTTTTCCGAAGCATTTGGTTAAAATCCATTGAATGAAATTGATTGTTCTTGATCCATTTGAATCACACATCCGTTTACATCAAGTGGTATCTGAGCTCTGGTTTATTCGAATGCTTGTGAAAAGGATTATCGTCTGAACTACAGATTCACTGGACGAGGCAGTGGTCAAGATGTGTTTGGATCACATGGTTGCAGGTTTCAGGAAACCAACTTAGAGACATTCATCAAGGGTGAAGACTTTGGGAAGGATGAGTATCCTGGAAGGTGTGACGAAATCTATCCATCACCTACTTACTTCGATAAATATGGGGACGAAGAGGAGTTCAGTGACGGTTATTGCATGGGTTGCCAAGGCCTTGAAAATGGTCGTTTTTCAAGAGAGTGAACCATCGTATGACATTATGGGTGACTTTTCGCAGGACAGTGGCACAGGGTCAAGGATGCACGAGGATCTATTGTATGGCATCATAGGCTATGGGATGGTAATCGGGCTGGCCAGAAGTTAGGTTTGATGGCTGCTTCTATAATCGTTGATCCAGCAGGGGTTCGTATTGGAGTTGGGCTCAGGGTTGGTTTGCCAGAGGAGATGGTGACTACTTGGGGTCGCGAGTGTTCAGCTGGGTTGGGTTCCCAAAGCCGCCATGCTAGTGTTTCCCTTGTTGGGCCAAGTATTGCTGGGTCGTCAAACACTAAGCCGGAAGAAAATGGGTGCCCATCCTTTTTATGTGGGCCTAAGAAGAGGATGATACCCGCTGAGACAGACGGGTCGTTCGCGGATCTTAAGAGGACCGTGTGGAATCCAAGATACGTCCACTTTGTTTCTTCGCCTACCTTTATTCCGGATATTTCAAAAATTGAAGGCTCTCATCATTGTTTCTTATGTCTCTCTCACACACAGATGTTAGGGTTTTCGGGGGGTCAATCAAGAGGCGGAGAAATCTCCTCAGGTCAAAGCGACAAAGAAGACGAAGGTGGAAACCTTCATTGAGGTTGATCAGGTCACGACGTGCACAACAGGAATGGTGTCGGGTGGTTTTGACGGTAGCGTAGTGTTCCGTCAATGGCGGTGGTCAGGGTCTACGGGTTCAATAATGAATAAGGAAACGGGGTCCCCGGAAGGTATTTCTTCTACCCCTCATGTGCACCCCTATAAAAGCGGGTCACGAGTCGTTTGGGTTTTGGATTACACTTTGTCGGGATGGTCAACACCATTTGAGTCCAATCTGGTGGTCGGAACGATGAGGTTAGCATCATCGCAAGAGCCAGGGTTTCAGCCTATTTCTCAGATGCGATTGTTGGGCAGTCGAGTACTACTCTGCTAAGATTGCTATTGGTCTTGGCGATCGATGGGATGGTTGTCTCTCGAGTCAAGTTTAGGTGTCGAGACTGGTTCGGTTGCTATGAGAGTGATTATCAGTCCCTTAGTAATGGTTGTTTGGGATTGCATGGTTCTCAACGAGGGTTTGGTATAGTAGTAGGGGACATAACGTTTCCAGCTCATTGGAATTTCAACAACAAGAATGTTTTTGGGACCAAGGGTTTGGAGGACTAGGTGTCGGTAGGAGTGGTGCAACGTGGAATCCAGGGTAGCATTTGGGTAGTCACAATGGGCTTGTCGGGTTAAGTCGTGGGGTGAATCGAAGGATCAGTTGCCTGGAATGTCCCTATCGTGTGGTTCGTGTGTTGGTATTGCTCATATCGGGTGCAAGATGAAGAAAACTGTCTTACAGACTTTGGAATTACATCGATGCGAGTCAATGATTAGTATTTGACTCGTGTCCTCCTGAATATTAACGTCAAGCTTAGATTACAATGGTTTAGAGATCCCAGGGGCTTTTAGGTCTTGCCGAGGGATGTTCAGTTAGGTTTAGCCATCGGGTTTGGGCTTGTGTGTTTGACTGGAAACTTGGGCCTCACGAGTTTACTTCTCTTGGGTTTTGGTAACGTTTGGAAGATCATTGCTTTTGTTATATTTTCTTTCTTCTCATCTATTGTTGCTTCTATTCCTTCTTTAGCATCAATTATTTCCCAAAGACCATACGCCTTTAATACTGTTTCCATCATCAATGCCCACGTGGTATAATTTCTTTCGGTCAACTTAGGACACCGAAGTGAAACATTTCTTTGTTCACAAATTGGTTTTGAACTGCTAGATGCATTTTCAGACTTGTTGTCTTCTTTGCCAATGATGTTTCCTTGCTTTGTTCTTCTTGCCTATCTTAGGATTCTTGCTATCTTACTTGTTGATTTATCTTGCTAACTTGCTTTTGATCGGATGATCAATTCCTTGCTTGTTTGATCAAAAGATCAAAACTTCTTGATTGGTACTTTCTTCTGGCCAACTTGCTAACCAGTTTTTCTTGTTCCTGACTGACTTGCTAATCAAGTTTTGCGTGCTCCTAACTGACTTGCTAAACAGGTATTGTGTGCAAACTTGCTTCTGACCGACTTGCTAATCAGATTCTACGTGCTCCTGGCCCACATGCTAATCAGGTTTTGACCTACATGCTAATCAGATTCTTGTTTAACCGGAGTAGACTTGCTTGACCAGAATTGACTTGCTTTGACTAAAAATTTGGTCTTTACTTGCTAATTGAATTACACTGATTCTGACTTGCAATTTGAACCAAAAATGGTTCTGGACTTGCTACAAACCAAATAGGTTTGTTTTGTCTTGCTATGAATCACAAGTTCGGATTGACTTGCTGTGAACCATGGGGTTTTTGTTTTTCCTACTATATTTAATCAAAACAGGGATTCTAACTTGCTACTTTCTAATAAGAAATTATGCAGTAAATTGAAAGAAATACTTATCTGAATAGAGATTCTTCCTTCTAATTTCAAGGTTCTGAATTGTAATTATCTTTCTGCCAATCGATCACTTCAACTTGCAAGGAAATCCCAGCCCTCGAACAATTCTAGAACCGGGTCTAAAATTCTTCCTAATCAGTGATGTAAGGTTGGATGCAACTTGAAATTGAGAGGCTGCAAGAGCAATTCTATGGTTCGATTTCTCTTACCTTCAAAAATTTTAAATCTATTCTTCATTCCTTCTGATTGTTCAGATCTTTTGTAGCCTTCCTTCCTTCCTTCTGATAACCGGATTCTAAGATTTTAACAAGACATGTGTTCCTTGAGGCAATGTTCTTAAATGAATTTTTTTCTATTCTGGTCTTGCGTGATTGTTCTGAATAGGATTTATTTTGCCAAAATTCAAAAACAACAATCCAATTGATTATGTAACAATTGATTCTAATGATTCTATCAAGGATTAAATCGTTCCGCAATTCTTGTTCTTGAAATTTTCTGATTTCCGATTGATTGAACAAGACGAAATTATCGATGGTGATTCTCGCCCCTCCCTGAGTTTCGTCACTTCTTGTTCAACTTTGATCAATAATCTTGCAATTTCTTCCAATAATCAATTGTCTGTGACTTCATTCTTTCAAATGAACCGTCACTTCCTCCCTTCTTCATTCCCTTGGATCGATAAAACGTGCTATCATACCAAATGTTGGTAATCAAGAATAAAATTGGATGAATAAGAACACAAGATTGTGATAAAGTTGCTGATTTGATTTAGTAACTTGCGAATTTTGTTCAACATTCAACAAACACATGCATACGGTTCAAAGTGGTATTTGTAACCCTAATTACAGACCGAAGCGTCTATTCCTAAATGACGTAACTGTTAGACTTTGACATAATTACACACAGACCCTTGCACTTCCTACAAATACATATAAAACACTAAACAAACTTTCTAGTATTTATAACTTTGACCCAAACTATTATTTTACTTAAATCTTTCAACAAATAGTGCCCCTCAAATAGGCTAAAATAGTGCCCCCTCAAGTAGGCTAAAACTGTAAAAATATTATATATTTATATATATAGGGGACGTTTTCACTAACAAGTGGTTTTTCACTAAAAAATTCTAATAAGTGGGTCAAACGAACTCCGATTGAGCTCATTCCAGCGGCGTTAGAACCGTTTCATCGAACCCTAACCCGGACCTAAAATCCTAAATCCCCCTCCACCCGCACCCCCAAAAACCTAAACCCCCTCCAACCCTACCCCGAAAATCCTAAAACCACCACCTCCACCCCCCAAAAACCTAACCCCCCCCACCTCACCCCCAAAAAAACCTAAACCATAAAATCTAAACCGTAAGGCTAAAACCCTAAAATTCAAACGTAAAATCTAAACCTTAAAAGCTAAACACTAAAATCTAAGATGGTAGAGTTCGACGAGACGGTTCCAACGCCGCTGAAATTAGCTCAATCGGAGTTCGTTTGATATCATTTCTTAAGGCTTTTGTCATTTATTAGATTAAACTACTTATATATATATATATATATATATATATATATATATATATATATATATATATAGTGCCCCCCCCCCCATATTAACACATTACATATGCCACTGCCTTTTAAAAAGGGGCCTACTATGCGTACACCACCCTTGTCACGCTTATACGACTCATATATGCATTATACGGGTCGTATAGGCAAAAGTTAAACCGACAGAACGTCTAGACATGTCACATCAGTCGCATCATGTTACACAATACGGCTATATTGTGTCAAAAAACGCACAATACGGTCGTATTGTTCCCTGCATTGTGTCAAAAAAAGCACAATACGGTCATTGCGTCAAAAAAAGACGATGGTATACATATAGCATCAGGTGGTGTACGGTTAGATGTTCCCTTTGAAAACAAACTTAGGAGGGTTTATATTATTTTAGAAAAATTATCAGAAATTTGCTCTTCTGTCAGTTTAACTCCGAACACCATACCACCGTATTCTCATTGTTTTCGGTCTCTACCATCACACACGAGCATTCCATCGCTACCTAAATTTTATTGTGTTCGCATATAGATGGGGGAAATCTGAAGTGAGTTTAAAAGTTTCTTTTTGATAGATAAAAATATGATGCTATATGTATACCATCGATAAAAAAATGATGCTATATATATAGATGGGGGAAATCTGAAGTGAGTTTAAAAGTTTCTTATGACCCCACTCAATTCGATAAAAAAAAAATATGATGACTCAACCAGATAAAAATAATCTTTTTGATAGATATATGAAGACCAAAAACTTATGACCCAGGTTAAAAAGTTTCTTTGTCCACCGGTGTAGACACATGCTTAGATATAGAGTTGTAGTTATGTAGTTAACAGAGTGTTGTTTGGGTTAAAACACATACAATCTGCCAAATTTTGAAAACATTTAAAAAAAAAAAGAAAGGCGTATGGTCTTTTGAACAACAGTTTTTATCAGCTTAATTTCTCTCATTGTAAATAACTTAGATTGGTTCAAATTTCATTAAAAATCATTAAGTAGCTACAAGGTGAGAGGAGTTTTTATTTTCTTGACTTTTGCAGTTAAAAAACAACCAAACTCAAGGTTAATTTACAAGTTAACAGACCACAACTTTTGAGGGTTTTGAGCACCTGCTACACGGATTGGATCGAAGCAAGAGCTACACATCTGGATCCAATGCAAGGTTAAATGATAAAATAGAATTGGCAAACAAAAAATAAAAACCTCAAATAAACATAAAAGAGAAATTCTTAGAATCCAAATGGCCTAACAAAATTCACCCCCATAACCGAAACATAACAATGTATCATGAGCACACTCTGCTCAAACAAAATAAACTTCAAAAACAGATAAACCAACACCAGCATCACATTTAGTCGACCTCCTCGATCTTGGGACCAGCACTGCTTCCACCCGAAGGAGCAGGCTCATCATCCATACCACTGGCACCAGCTTCACCAGCTCCACCCTGGTACATCTTAGCAATGATCGGGTTGCACACGTTCTCCAGCTCCTTCATCTTGTCTTCAAACTCATCAGCCTCAGCGAGCTGGTTGCTGTCCAACCACGCGATGGCTTCATCAATCGCTTCCTCGATCTTCTTCTTGTCACCAGGGCTAAGCTTCTCACCGATCTTCTCATCTTTGACTGTGTTCCTCATGTTGTAGGAATAGTTTTCCAATGCATTCTTGGCTTCAACCTTCTTCTTGTGCTCCTCGTCCTCAGACTTGTATTTCTCAGCTTCTTGAACCATCTTCTCGATCTCCTCCTTTGAGAGTCTACCCTTGTCGTTTGTGATGGTGATCTTGTTCTTCTGTCCGGTTGTTTTGTCTTCTGCTGAGACGTTTAGGATACCGTTTGCATCAATGTCGAAACAGACGGTGATCTGAGGGACACCACGGGGAGCTGGTGGGATTCCAGAGAGTTCAAACTTGCCCAACAAGTTGTTGTCACGGGTTCTGGTTCTTTCACCCTCGTACACTTGGATCAACACACCAGGCTGGTTGTCTGAGTAGGTGGAGAACACTTGTTCCTTCTTTGTTGGGATGGTGGTGTTCCTTGGAATGAGAACAGTCATCACACCTCCAGCTGTCTCTAGACCGAGAGATAGTGGGGTGACATCCAAAAGAAGCAAATCTTGAACCTTCTCGTTACCCTCACCGCTCAAGATAGCGGCTTGGACAGCGGCACCGTAAGCAACAGCCTCATCAGGGTTAATGCTCTTGCAAAGCTCCTTACCGTTGAAGAAATCTTGAAGCAATTGTTGTACTTTGGGAATTCTGGTGGAACCACCAACAAGAACGACATCATGGATCGAGCTCTTGTCCATCTTAGCATCTCTCAAACACTTCTCAACTGGCTCCATACACTTCCTGAATAGATCCATGTTGAGTTCTTCAAATCTAGCACGGGTGATGGTGGAGTAAAAGTCAACACCTTCATATAAAGAGTCAATCTCGATGGTGGTTTGAGCGGTGGATGAGAGAGTTCTCTTTGCCCTTTCACAAGATGTTCTCAACCTTCTCAAAGCTCTAGGGTTGCCGGTAATATCCTTCTTGTGCTTCCTCTTGAATTCTTGAACAAAATGGTTGACCATTCTGTTGTCAAAATCTTCACCACCAAGATGAGTGTCACCAGCTGTAGCTTTGACTTCAAAGATACCTTCTTCAATGGTCAAAAGAGAGACATCGAAGGTACCACCACCAAGATCAAAGATAAGAACATTCTTCTCACCAACACTTGTAGCCTTCTTGTCAAGACCATAAGCAATGGCAGCAGCAGTGGGTTCGTTGATGATACGCATGACATTGAGACCAGAGATCACACCAGCATCCTTGGTGGCCTGCCTTTGTGAGTCGTTGAAGTATGCAGGAACTGTAACGACAGCGTTTTTAACAGTTGTACCAAGGAAGGCTTCAGCGATTTCCTTCATCTTGATGAGGACCATGGATGAGATTTCCTCAGCAGCAAAAGTTTTCTCCTCGCCTTTGTAGTTGACAGCAATCATTGGCTTCTCAGCAGGTCCTGAGTTGACCTTGAATGGCCATAATTTGATGTCACTCTGGACAGAAGCATCGGAAAATCTTCTGCCAATAAGACGTTTTGCGTCTGTATATGCAAACAACAAAGTTATAACAAACTCAAATTGAAACCATACAAAATCTATAAATAACACCAAACATACAAAACCAAAAAATGGTCAAAAATTGAAAAAAAAAATGTAAAGGACTTCCTACCCTAGAATTGAAACAAACAAAGGAAAACATCAGCAGTATCTTCATGATTAGTAGTCAATATTAAAAGTTTTAAATTTATAATCGTGTGCTTTAACGAATATTGTTAAAAAAATGAACATCAGGTTATAAATTACTTATAAAAATCCTAAAACTGTCTTAATTTTAAAATAAATAGATCAACATTGATGGCTAAATAATCTGTTTATCAACATTGCTACTAACATCATATATGCTAGAAGAGTTGCTTTGTTGGCTTAATTCTAACTCTAAAAGCTGAACCAAAGACATACTTATGATGATTTTAAACATCTTAAATCTGAAACAAATATCATACCTCGCTAATTATGTTTGAATAATTAGCTACGGATGACATCAGAAAATATTAAAGATCCAACAACAAGTATAGTACAACACATGCTTAATAATGTGTATTAAGCAAATCAAAAGCTTCAATGAATAATAATACTAGAAAACAGACTCAGGTTCTGTTCATTAACGAGCAACATATGCAGATGAAAGCATTCAGATCTCAATAAGCATTTGATAGGTATGCAGACTAGTTCCAATAGATATATTGACTTATGTTCACAAGCAACATAACTTCTAACTGTTAAACCTCTAGCAGCACATTAGACCTCCTAGATTCAGATCTAACTTTGGTGTTTGTTTGTGCGTGTTTTCGTTCTTCAGATCTAAATCTACTCGTTGCACATAAGGTCACAAACCTTCAATACATAATTCATAAACTACACATCAGTACCAAGGCCAGAAGCACATGATATACGATTACTGATTAAAACAAAACATACATATATACTACAAGCAAAAATAAACGAATATAGATAAAAAAAAAAATATAAGATCCAATAATAAAGTAGAGAGAAATCGTAAAACAAGCATCAAACATACAGATCTAGCTAGTCAAAAGCATGAAAATCTCAGATCCAGCAGAAAACTAACATCAGAAGATAGAAAACTTACCAAAAACGGTGTTGGTAGGGTTCATGGCGACCTGATTCTTTGCGGCGTCACCAATCAACCTCTCGGAATCGGTAAACGCGACATAAGACGGCGTGGTCCTGTTACCTTGGTCATTGGCGATGATTTCAACACGATCGTGTTGCCATACACCGACGCATGAGTACGTAGTTCCTAGATCGATACCGATAGCGGGACCTTCACCTTTGCCGGCCATTATGTTCTCTCTCAAGGAAACGGTGAAATTAGGGTTTGAGAGAGAGGTGTGAGGGGTTTGCAACGGCTAAAAGGGGCGGTATGTATGGAGAAACAAGGAGAGGTGGTGTTGAGTTCTAGAATGTTCTTCAACCGTTCAGATTGATTTCAAACGCGTTGATTGGACGGCTGGATTTAAACGATGGAGTCGTCTTTACTATGGTCAAGCTCAGCTTATTGTAAACCTAATTTTTGGGTGCGTACTTTTTCCTCCAAGAATATTTTCTTTTTCTTTATTTTGATTTTTTTTTTCGTTAAATTCATTTCTATTATTGTGGAAGAAAAAAAAACTAAGATATTTGATTAAAAATTTCCGTTAAATTTTTTTTATTAAAAATTCATTTAAATATTTTTGTAATTGTTTATGTGAAATAAAAACTATATATTAATTTTTGAATTTTATCATAAATATTTGTGCATGATAATATTATGTATGAAACTCACAACCAAGTAAAATTCTTATAGTGGTTTTTTTCTTGAGTGTGGTGAAGATGATCGGGTGAATCAGTGACCCGTCGATGATCGGGTGGATCAGTGACACATCAGTGATCCAAATTGCCGTTAAAAAAAAGTAAAATTCTTATGAAGTTAAAAAACGGTAACTTTACACCATAGTAATTAAGTTTTTCAAGTATTACATTAAAGTCACTAAAAGTTTTTTTATCCCTCTAAAGTCACTCAACTTTGACTAGGTATTATAATCCTGGGTTCGTTATGGCGTGCCAGACCGTTACCGGGGGTGACGGTCCATTATAGGGTTACACGTGTCACATCTTCATCATTAGTCACCCTAACACGTGACAGCACCTGGTCAATTCCTTCCTCAGGCTGTAACGGACTGTTACAGGCGGTGACGGTCCATTACCACCTCATAATTCTTCTTCTTTGACTTTTTAATTCTTGAACTTTGGGATATTTACACAATAAGTCCCTTGAGTTTATTTCTTACCAAATTGGGACCAATTCTTGACTGGTGTTACACCGTCGGAGCGTTGGTCAAACCGGATGACATTACGAGGAATTCATAGTGCCCATATCGTGTACGGAATGCGGTCTTTGGCACAACCTCTTCCTTACTTTCAGTTGATGGTACCCCAACCTAAGATCGATCTTTGAGAACAACTTGCGATAGGTCATCTATCTTTGGTAGCTTGTACTTGTTCTTTACCGTTCTCTTGTTTAGCTCTCTGTAATCGATACACATTCGCATTGAGCCGTCTTTTTTTTCACAAACAGAACCGGAGCACCCCAAGGCGAAATGCTCGTCTGATGAAGCCTTTTTCGAGGAATTCCTTCAACTTGAGTCATCAACTCTTTCATCTCTGATGGAGCTAGTCGGTAGGATGCCTTGGCAACGGGCTGGACTCCTGGCATTAGATCAATCTGAAATTCTATCTCCCGATCGGGCAACACTCCTGGCAAGTCCTCAACAAACACCTCCGGAAAGTTGCATACCACGGGCACATCTTTTATCTCTGTAACTTTCTTTCTTTCGTCTATAACATAGGTCAGGTAAGCCTCGCATCCATGCCTCATGAAACTTTCAGCCTTAATCATCGAAATGACGTTAGGCAATGAGATATCTTTATCTCCATAAATTGTGACTTCATTGCCATCGGGAGCTTTGAGAAGAATCCTCTTTCGTTTGCATACAAATAGGGCTTCATTGGTAGCGAGCCAATCCATCCCCAACACTATGTCAGATCCTCTTAAGGCTATTACAAATAACCTAGCAAGGAATCTATGGCTATGTATGGTTATAAAGCAGTTCTCTACGGCCTCTATTTACCTTTGTGTTTCTACCCACAACAGGTTCTATAGTAAAGGCCCGTTCTATCTTGGAAATGGTGCATTTCAATTTAGTGCAAAATGTAGAAGTTATAAAACTTTTGGTAGCGCCATAATCAAACAATATCGATGCATAAGTGTTATTGGCGAGAAACGTACCTGACACCACGTCAGGGTTTCCACGTACTTCTTCTTGAGTGATAGCATAAGCTCTTGTTCTAGCCCTTGGTTTGTCATTCTCTTTAACCCCATTATCCCTCTCTTTCCCCGGCTCAATATGTGTCGGCCTCCTACAATCTTTGGCTGCATGCCCATAACCTTCGCACTTGTGGCATCAGGTCGTGCTGAAACAGTCACAGGAGTAGTGCCCTGTAGAGGTGTACAAATCGGGTTTTCAAGCTAAACCGGTTCGGGTTTAAAACTGGGTCGGGTTGGGCCTAACCCGCTTTGACCGGGTCGACGTACAAACCGGTTCGGGTCACGAACCGGGTTCCAGGATCATCGAACCCAACCCTACCAAACCGGATCGGACCGGGTTGAGACCGGGTTGGCTACTAAACCGGTTCGGGTCCAAAACCGGTTTACCCGGATTTAAAAAAAAAACGTTAATTTTTTAAAAAAGTAACCGTTAAAGATATTAACTTAACTTAAAAATTACAAAACATACAAGATAAAGTTTAGAAATTACAAAACAAATAATTAAAAGTTTACAAATTAAAAATACATTAAATATAAAAGTCTTCTTTGTGGATATATTGAAAATCCGGGTAGTCGGTACTAGTCGGATGTAGTCGGTACTAGTCGGATCCCGAACTCCTCGTAGGAGGTCTTCGCCGATTGCTTCAATCAATCCTCCTTCCACCTCGTCCTCGTATATCTCTCCCTCGACTTTGAGTTCGCCTTCAAGGGAAGATATATGTTGTATTCTTTCCGCCGCGTCCAAGCAATCTTTTAAGCAAATGCACGTTTCCAACGATGGCGGAGTTAGTCTTGTTCTTCGTAAAGAAACAACCCTGCCACTAACAGAAAAAGCAGATTCCGAAGCTACCGTAGAAGCTTGGACGGTTAGTAGATCACGGGCCATAGCGGATAGGACGGGAAATTGGTTTTCCTTCCCTTTCCACCAAGCCAAGATATCAAATGTCTCAAAATCATGAGCATTCATACCGGTTAAAAAATTCGAACCGATATATCTACCTAATTCGCTACTTGGGGTATTACCCCGTTGACGTTTACTATTTTCATTAAGTATAGTATTAAATAAGTTTAACATTGAACTCCGACTAGTATTTGCACTTGATGGAGCGTTTCTAAATTGCTCATGAACGGTAGATGTTGTACCATATTTTTCAACATAAACAGTAAATAAAGTAGACAAATTTTGTGTAAAAATAGTTTTTGCTCTATCCGTTAAAAATACGTCTTCTTCGTATAAATCCAAACCGTAAATTATTTTTTCAATTAAAGTTTCAACACCCGAAACATTTAAGCACGGGTTTAAGGCGGCGGCGCAAGTAATAATCGGAGGCATTTCTTTAAAATATTTTTTAAATTTCTCTTTCATTGGCGGTATCATTTCTTTAAATATGCCGCCTCGCATGGAATATTCGTTTAATTTTTCGACCATTAAAAAAAGTTGATTTAAAACCAAAGGACTTGTGGGATAGTAAACTCCCGATAAATAGGTTGTAGCGGTTTTAAAAATATGGAGCATATCGGCTACACCTTCAATGATACCCCAACCCGATGTCGGAAATTTTGTTACTTTATTTTGCCTTGCTAGTTGGGCATGAAACATTTGCAAACTTCGTTTTTGTTGAATGGCTTTTTCGAACATTTTACACGTTGAGTTCCAACGTGTTGAAACGTCCCAATTTGGACCTAAACATTTGGTTTGCCCGTCTTTACAAAATTTTATATATCGATGATATCTTCTTTGACTTGTATGAAAAATGTCACGCAACATTTGTTTAAATTGATTTCTAACATCGTCAATGTGTTTAAGACCATCTTGCACAACTAAATTAATAATATGTGCAACACATCGGCTATGGAAAAAAATACCATTACAAATCGGGTTATATTTTAAAATAAGTTGGTTTACCGCGACGGTATTATTCGAAGCGTTATCAAACGATATTGAAAAAACTTTAGTTTCTATTTTAAAAGTTCTTATAACTTTGTCTAAAATATAAAATAAATTGTCACCGGTGTGGGGGTATGCAAAAATATCGAACGCAATAGTACGTTTCATCATTTGCCAACTTTCCGGATTTATCCAATGAGCGGTAACACAAATGTAAGAATCCGGCAAATTGTGGGGAGCCGACCAAACATCACAAGTTAAACTAATACCGGTTTTTAAATTTTCAAATTCATTTATTATTTCTACTTTAGCTTTTTTCCACATATTTATACAATCTCGTCTAAGAGTAGCACGACTTACATGAGTGTAGCGAGGTTGGAGCGTTTGTTGAATAAGCCAAGTCAAACGCTCGTTGTCAAAGTGTTTGAAAGGTAGACTCTCTTGAATCACAAAATGCGCCATCCTCTCCCGAACCAAGTCAACATTATACGCAAAAATATTACCTTCGTTTGTCATACTTGTTTGACCTTGTGAAGCTTGAGACTTTTTAACCGAACAATAATTTTTTTCAATGTGATTCTTCAAAGTTGTGTTTGCGTCTTTTCCAAAAAAATGCCCGCACAACTTGCATCGAGCCTTATGACCACCATTCGACATTTCGCATAAATCGAAATGTTGCCAAACATTGGGATTCCTTGTTGTAGGAATAACCCGCACAACCGTGGGAGCACTAACACTTTGAGAAGCACCAAGAATATTAGATTGTTGAGATTCGTTTGCCATTTTGAGAGTTTCGACTTTCGAGCGTGAGCGTTTTTGAGAAATAAGAGCGTTTTTTAGAAATGAGAGCGTTTTGGAATTGTGTGGTTGAACCAATACAACCCACACCTATTTATACAAGTTATATGGGCTCCAAAATACAAAAAAAAACCAAAAAAAACGGTCAAATAGCCGTTGGAACGGCTATAAAGACGTTAAAATCGAAATTTCCAACGGTCCGAACCGGTTCGGAACCGGTTTGAGAACCGGGTCGGGCCCGAAACCGGTTTGAGAACCGGGTCGGGCCCGAAACCGGTTTGAGGGTGAAACCGGACCGGGTCGGGTTAAGAACCGGTATCCAAAAATTTTTTAAAAACTGGTAAAACACCTACGGTTTGGATCGGGTTTCGGATCGGGTTGGGTGAAACCGGTTTGGTTGTGAACCCGGTTCGGGTCGGGTTCCGGGGACCCGGTTTGAAACCGGTTTTTTTACCCACCTCTAGTGCCCTGTTTAGCCACATCGGAAACATAGGTTTGTGACAACGCGACACTCCCCTGGGTGACTTGCAAACACTTGTTGCACTGCTTTGGTCCCTCAACCCGAGCTTTCTTTCCTTTCTATTCAGACCACCCTTCTCCCTGTCGTTTGTTTGAACTAAGCCATCTCTTTGGATTATCGAAAGGGAGAGGCCCTTCAGAAGATACATCATCATACACCCTACCACTTAGGGCTAAAACCGACTCATAAGTGTCGGGAGTGTTGGCCTTCACAATGGTGCGTACTCTTGGGGGCAGTTCTGAACATAGCATTTGATCCTTCTTTCTTCAGTGCTTACCAAATGAGGAACCAATCAAGTCAGCTCATTGAACTTTGATGTGTATTGCCTGTGAGTCAAATTACCAGCCTAGAATTCCACAAACTCAGCCTCAACCTTGTCGATTTCGTTTTGGGGATAAAACTTTTGGATTACCAGTAGCTTCAAAGCTTTCCATGTCATCTTTCGAATCACACTCTCAGTTCTAGCCATTTTAATGTTCTCCCACCATCTCAGTGCCTCGAAAGTGAATAAGTGGGCAACTTGTGTAATCCCCAGGAAATTTTCGGCCTTATTTTTACCTTTTCGGCAAATTCCAGTTAACTTAGTTAACTCAGTTAGAAACCCCAGGGACTACTTCTGTCATTTTTTCAAACCCAAACTACAAGGACTAGAAGTGTAATTAGTCAAAACCTATTCCGTTGACTTTTGATAAGTCGAACTAACGAATTCTTAACCTAGTTAACCTAGTTCAACCTCAAGGACCTTTTCTGCCTAAATTCAAACTTAAGAACAGGAAACTAGAGGGACTAGTAATGTATTTAACCAATTCTTGATTTCTGTTGACTTTTGAAAGTCAACACATTTGTTCTTGACCAAATCCGCAAGCTTTACTCGATTTCAGTTGAAATTGTAACTGAAATTATACAATTATAATCATTAACGGCCATCATTGAGCAATTAACATCTCTTTTATGCGAGAATTAAACCGAATTATGAGAATTAAACTAGGAACCGTCGACCTTTATCACTCACTCATCGAATTCGTCTATATCTATCATCATTCCACAATCAAACCATCTACGCAACTTGTTCGAGCCTCTGTCAAGCTTTTGAGTACATCTATTCCACCGGAGAGACAGTCGGGAGCACCGGAGACCAATCCATGCAAAGCCGAGAGCCCTTCTAGTCGTATACCTTCAATTCCACACCAATTCAGGTAACTAAATACACCACTAGCTTCGTTTCTATCCCCTGAATGAAAGCCCTAACCTTCTGAATGCTTACAACATCGAATTGATTATGATCCGGAATCTAGGGTTCTTATGAAACCGATTTAATCGATCACCACCCTAGACCCTGTCTTAATCCAATTAATATATATCATTAGTTTCGCGATCCATTTCTCTGTAAAAGCCCCGTGTTAATTTTACCAAACAACACCGAATTGTTCATGATCCGTAAATTAGGGTTTGTTCTTATAACGAATAGGGGGTTTTGATCCTTGACACGACGTAAAAGGAAATTAAACCACATGATCAGATTCGCAATCCTTCGTTTAGTAAAAGCCCTATGTTTTCAACAAGTTTTAATATCAGATTTGAGTAATTTGATTCGGTGTTCATATCCAGGGTTTTCGGTTTCTAAAACGGGAATTAAACGATTCAAAAGTTGATGTTTTTCCAATTAACCTTGTAATCAGGTTCGCATATTCCCTGTAATCAAAACCCCTATGCTTAACTTCCAAATCGTGATCAAAATTTATGGATTGGGGACGGGATTCGAACTAGGTATGCATATGGGAGGGAAGCCCATTTGACTTGTATGTTAAAACCATTTGGAACCGGATTATATCGCGACACCCTAGAGGGCTGAACCTGTTAAACTCATGTGTTGGTAGGGAGGGGACCCGGGTTCGAGTCCCTCCAACCCCAACTCTTTTTAAATCAATTTTTAATCATTATTTTTAATATAAAAACCATTCCACTATTATTATAATATATTATATTAATGTGTTTTAGTCCGGGAAATCACCCGTAGGCTCGGGTTTGGTTTGTAAACCATATTCATTGAAAATACCCACTTTTAATTATAATATATTTATATTATATTCAAAACACGACTTCGTATAAAATAATATATTTAACCCGTGACTTCTATTATAAAATAATATATATTTTTTTCGTCTCGTTTATAAACCTCGTGTAACGTTTCAAACTAATTGATAATATAATTATTTATATTATTTTACTCACGTATTATATCCTCGAATAAAAATAACATATTTATTATTTTTGCCACGTAATTGGTTATTGTGCTTTTTCTCCGAACTTAAAATAATATAATAAATTATATTATTTTCTTATGCCATTATTAAATGTTACAAACGCACAGATGTTTATTAAATAATATTATTCGTAGTTAGAGACGTTCGACACGTAACGCATTCATCCTAATTATTATATTAAGAAACCTTATTCCCGTGGACAATTTTGTCTACTCTTTAATCGTTAGTGCGTCTTAGGACGTTCACTCTTCCGTGTCATTGTCACAATATCTCATATGTCCCTAATTATTATGCTTATAATTCTAGGACATACGTAGACGGTTCACAAGCAAACTTTTGTGCTTTTTATTGCATCCTTGTGTGGTGCTATCCACTACTAATACACAACTCAGGTGAGTTTCATAGACCACTTTCTTTTTACTATTGCTTACAAATACTCGGGGTGGAACATGTTTACATACTTTACCTACCAGATTCAATACCATTGTTCTCATTCAAATTATTATGTGCTTTATGTCTTAAACTGTTTGGTGACCATTACATGTGTTCATGCTAGTACATTCATTAACCTGCTACCCAGGTCTAAGGTAGTACCTAACATGATCATTTATAGGGGAATCCGATTCTAGTTAACACGAACCTTGGCGGGTTTTGTGTATACCATATTACTATTTTTCCAAAACACAATCAGTGGAATTGTACTTACCAGTTTTCCATTTACTACGGATTGAATTGTACGCTTGGAACCTTGTATCTTTTCACATTTATGCCATAGTTAAGCTTTGAACATATTGAATTCCAAATCCTTTTTACTTAACTTTTGTTTGGTGTCAAAACCTATGTTACTCACCAACCACTTATAGTTGACATTTACTCACATGTTTTAGGTGCACCGGTTTGGGGACACTACATGATCACTTAGAACTTCAGACCTAGCTTTAATATAAACTTATGTTATGTTTGAACGCTTTGTTTTTCATTCCTACTTGTAACGGATGCATTTAATTTTGATGAATAAATATTGTCACATTTAATAGATGATCGTGTGGTTATGAACAACCGCGTCAGCCCCGACGTATAATCCACCGCCGGCCGGGGTGTGACAACTTGATCGTCCCGGCATTCGTTGATCTTGTTGACCGCACTCATTCTGTCAATCGAGTAGTAAGTTGTTATGGCATCCTTCCTTCCATCAAAAGTTGGGGGATCATATCACCTAAAGGATTTGTAGTTACACCCGTGCATAGACTCATCGTCGATGTCATAGTTTACATTTTCCTTGACTAGCTTGTTCTCTTCCTTATCGTTCCCTCCTTGGGTTTCATTATTTTCGAGTCCAATCTCTTTCAATGCTTCGGTTAGAGCTGTTGGTAAAGTGGCTTTCAGAATCGTTGCCACTTCTTCAGCTATAACATCCCTAACTTCTTGTTTCAGAGTCGGCTTTTTGTCATACCCAGCATCAGGGTTAGTCAAGTTGTTTTCATTTCCATCCCCATCGTTACTAGGGCAATAGAGGGTCCACTTCCCACTAATGGTGCACGATCGGCTGGGCGTCTGCCCCTCTGACCAGCACCTTCAATTTGTCTTCCTCTAGCCATGTCTATAACTAACTTCAAAAAGGAAAATGCTCGTATTATCTTGACATGTAATTATTTGGAATACCTCGAGTAAGGTAAATTATTAATTACAGAGACCGGTATGAAGTTACTAATTTACTTTATTACTCGGGTTCTGAACATTTCCCATCAGGAATAACATTCGTATTTCACCTTCTTACACCTCATCTTAAGGTATATAGTGACTACTGTCTATGTATACTACCTGTACTAAGGCCATTATCATTTACCGTCATTATTTACCTCTGTGGCTTGGCTGACATAGTGGCTACCTGAACTGACATTCTTGCTTTGGTCCCATTCTTAGTTTGAGTCCAAGTGTCTGGATCTATCAAACTATTACTCTGATTCCAACTTGTAAGGCCCCGATACCGGGAAGCCTCACACGTTGGATTTACTAAATCACATATAGTTCAAATACTGAAATATCATAATTAAACTTATGGCATCGGAATTACATTCGCTGTTCATACATCATAAATTGTCAACCAAATTTAAAACTTTCAAACATTGTACTTAAAACATAAGCATAATTCGGGATGTCAGTTCTTGAGCCGAGTAGCCATCCTATAAATCCAGCCAGCCCATTTTGCATCTTTGTTCATTCTTTTCTTTTACCTGAAGTGCATACTAAAAGTCAGCTAAAGCTGGTGAGTTCTACTTTAATCAATCAGGTAATCATTATGCATTCATCATATAATCATCATAGTTTTCTTTCTTAAACATAAATTGCAATCATTCAGTTTAAGCACGTATAGATGACCATTTCATCACATCTGTCTACCGAAGTTGCTGTTTAACATCCGTCTACTGAAATAGCCGTTTAACATCCGTCCACCGTCGTAGCCGTTTCATTCGTCTACCGTAGTAGCCGTTTCATCATCTGTTTACTGAAGTAACCGTTTCATCCGTCCTACCATCGTAGTACGTTTAACATACCGTCTGTCGTCGTGCCTAACATCTGTCTGCTATACAGCGTATAATAGCCGTTTCATTCGTCTACCAGCGTAGTCATTTCATCCGTATACCGTAGTCGCCGTTTTACATCCGTTTACCGAAGTAACCGTTTCATCCGTCTTATCGTCGTAGTCCGTTTAACACATAACATTTGTACTTTATTGTCTATGGTGGCATGTTTACACATATAGCCCTTTATAATTTAACGTCTGTGGTGGCACGTTTACATGTATAGCCCTTTATACTTGTTTACACGTATGGCCCTTTATACTTTAACGTCTATGGTGGCACGTTTATACGTATAGCCTTTTATACTTTATCATCCATCTTGGCACATTAACACATTTAGCCACATAATACATCATCATGCATATAGGCACACAATTATATTTATCCTATTTCATTCATTATTATTCGTCTCTATACTTAGCACGTTTAGCCGTATCGTAACATTCATGATACGAGTATGCACCCCAGCCCAAAAGTTACAGACAAATGGGACTTAGAACTCACCTGGTGGTCTTTAAGTAAGCCTAAATTGGATGATTATTAAGGATAACGTGCTAATCAAATTCAAAGTCAGTGTTTCTTCCGGCTTTCCTGATTACAAACGATGAAAATGAATGTAGGAGCAGATCTTAAGCATTATGGAGCTTTTTCTTGGACTTTCTCTCTCTAGAACTCCACTTTCTCTCTCTAGACGATTTTGAGGTGTTGTAAGAATGAAGATGGTAATGGGCAAGTGGAGGGTAGCATCTAGGTTAAAGCCTCCTCTTTGTTCTCCTTATTTCGTTTGCACGTGTTTAGTCCCCGACCTTTTATATTTCTTTCATTAAATCAAATTGTCGGTTTTCGGGTGTTACATCAAGCTGACCAGATTTCCTCCTCCTGAGTAGGTTGACTCTTCGGGGTATCTTGTCATGCTGACCAAATTTCCTCTTCCAGAGTAGATTGGCTCTCCTGAGTGAACCGGTCATGCTGACCAGATTTCCTCCTCGGGAGTAGATTGGCTCTCCTGAGTGAACTGGTCATGCTGATTTGATTTCCCCCTCCTGTGCCAAGTGCTCCATCAAAACGCCACATTATGCCCATGCCACGCGAGCGCAAGTGCGGGTGTTTTGCACCGTATATGGTCCCACTTGTGTTTGCCTTAAAGGAAACAAATTCCCTTAAGAGTCTCCCACTAATATACCACTCCAAAACTGGTCTCCCCCACACCTATGTGGGACAAGATTTCACACTTTTCTTTCCAATTTTCACAGCTTTACACAACCCTATACACCCAACTTCGAGCATCGATATCTCATTCATCGATATATTTTATTGCCACCTCTTAAAGTGCAAACCCGAGAACTTCTCGGGTTTTTCAGCATGATTTGCTACGGTATTCGTACCAACCGTGTTATTAGCCAAATGAGTCACAAGGTTTTCAGATGAGCTTGCCATGTTTTTGAAATATAAAACTTTCCAAGTTAGGTTCTAGAAAAAACAATCTGTTAGTAATCAGAAAGTGTGACACCAGTCAAATTTTCGTCCCAATATTGGGAAAATCAAATTCTACAAGGACTATAATTGACGGAATCCAAAAGATAAAAAGGTAAAACAAAGAATTCTGAAATTCACAGGATAGCAGACCGCTACCCACATGCTAACGGTCCGCTACGGACAGGACTTGGTTGGCGGACCGCTAACGTTCAGGCTAACGGTCCGCTACGCACCTCTCTAGCCACCCTCTGCAAACGACACGTGTCTTGGACGCGTGTAGGGCTTGCGTAAGCTATAGTGACGCATGGTCGGTAGCGGACCGCTACGGCAGTCCCACACGGTCCGCTAAGGAAGTGTGGTACGCGTGCGCTACATGGCCACCACGTGTCACACATGCACGAGCTCTAGGCGGTAGCGGACTGCCAGCAAGCTGGCTAACGGTCCTCTACGGGTGCGTTAGCAGCCTATAAATAAATGGGCAATTCATTTGTAATCCACACCAATTCACAAACAAACTCGAGTCATCAGCCTCTACCCTGATCCCGAGCCTTCCTCTGCCATCCCAACTCCCGAGCCATTCACCCGAGATCGACTGGCTTTCGCTTATCAACAAGACTTGCGTTTGAAGCCGAAGGAACCCGAGAAGCGCGTAGAAGCCGAGATAAGAAGCTAGAGCTAAGAAGTCTCAACTCTTTAGGCTATTACGCACCAAGTTAACCATCTTCCCACTTCAAATCAAGGTGAATACGAGTCTGTTAAAAATACGGTTTTACGTCGTGAGTGTGCTACAAACACTCTCACACAACGATCAAACTACTTACGTTTACGAAAAGGGCAAAACACGAAAATTAAATACTTATGCATACAGATATAATCCCGGGGGTGTTTGGTTACTGTTACCTGATAAAAAGTATACGTAAGGTTTGATCAAATGCTTATACTCGTATCGGTCTATATGGTCGGGCGAGGTTGGCACACAGGGTCGAGTGAATGTGTAAAGCGTGGAGCCTGTGTCACCACGTGTCCGCTCGGGTATGTGACCAATGTATACACACATAAAAAGGGACGGAGTGATGTGTTCACTGTCTCACTTCGGAAGTTATGTTTAATTATTTAATTCAACTATTTTGCCATTTGATAAAGGATTTTGATGTCATATGATACATGTTATTTTTTATATATATTTCATGCGTATTAAACACTCGTTTTTAGTCATTTTATTAATAATTTCATATGAATCGGTGCTTAATTACTTTATATATTAATTTCGTAGGTCGTAAATAACGAAGAAATTGGAGAGGTGGTATAACTCTTTTGACATTGGAGAAGTAGAGGAACTAAAACAAGTTTGGATCAATAATTAAATAACTCGGCTACATTAATTAGTTGGGATTAAATTGAAATGGGCTCATATTAGTTGAGTGGGCTAGGTTAAAAAAAGAAATTAATAAATAAAAAAGAAATATAGAGAGATGGAAGATTTTTTTGCCGTGAAAGGAATTGGACGACAGAAGCTTAACACGACAAACTTTGGAGTTCTTTGGGCACAATTCTCGAGGAAATCAATTAGAGGTTACGGCTGTTTGAGAGGAGTACTAATTGGGTTTGGATGGCAGAAGCTTCATGAATGGGATTTGTGGTTGTTTTCGTCGAACAGAAGGAAAAACATAAAAAAAGTCAAAGCACCTCTAAAGGAATCATCGAAAGAAAGAAACTTAAGCAAACTAGCACATAGATGAATTATTTTAAGCTAGCTAGCAGGTAGTTTAATTATTTTCTATTTACGATGAACGTTTTTATTGACTTTGTGAGCTCTGTTTTTCTAATGATTGGCTAAACTTGTTTATACTACCTAGGTTTGATGAATATTTGTTGAGTTTTGTATTTTTATCGGTTTTTGGTTATTGTTGATGGATTAATACTTTAGTAAAGAATCTTTTGATAATCGATTGATGTTTGTGCATGCTTGGATCAGATTTGTATTTGGTTTTCAATTTCATATGTTACCTGTTGAATGTCTTTTAGTTAGGGTTTCATATTAGATCATTCACTCTGTGTTATGATTAGTTTATGGTTTGTTGAATTCACATTCCATAGGAATAGAAATCGTTCACATGTTTGATCCTAGTGTTCTGCCTATCTAGATAGCTGAAAGGTGATAGATAGTCGGGTTGTCTTTGGTATTAGATGTCCAGGTGTAAAGACTCTGAAAGGAGGTCTCCCCTAGGGTTCTTAGTATTCTTTGCTATCCCGAGTCAATTCGATTGTTCTTAGATTACCCCTTGCATTCCTTGAATGTATTGAGACAGTGAGACTGAAAGGTAATCTGTCTTTTCGGGTACTTTAGTATTGTTGGAGAGACTGAAACGTGATCTAACCGGCTAGTGAGCGTCACACACCCCTTAGGGTTTCCTTCTAGGTCACACCTTGAGAATGATCAGGGATCCTATAGATAGCCTGAGGGTGTAGTATTCATAGATCCTGGTTCCATCATTAGTTTCCTTAACCAAGAGAAATCTAAGATTCACAAGTAGGATTCTTAACCTGGGTAGTGTTTTCCTCATTCTTGAGTCTGTCTAATTGCTTGGTTGATAGTTGGTGTTCGTTAGTTAGTTCTCTTTAGTTTGTTAGATTTAGAAACACAAAAACCCCCCATTTAAATCACTTAGTTAGTTGAGTCAGAGTCTAGTTAGTTGTCACTAGTGTCCTTAGGGTTCGATATCCGGATTACCGTTAAGCTTAACTACATTCGATAGGTACACTTGCATGTCAGTGCGGTCTAGTTCATAGGTTTTCTAGAGTATTACTTAGGAGTCTAGATTAGGTTTTTATTAGTATTTTTATAGACCGTCCAGCACACATCATCATAAAGTATTCACCAGCACATAGCTGATGTTTATTTTCAAATGTTTTAAGGGATTAAATGATCTTTAACCAGTCGGGACTGGCTACCGCTTTAGTCCTGTGGATAGTTTTGTTGTATATCCAGGTCGGGCTACACACCTAGACTCGGTGCAACCAAAAATATATTATACAGGTTCGTGCTATGCATGGGAATGACATGGGGAAAAGATACAAGGTTAGGTCCCAAAAGGATTACGATTCCCTAGGCAGATACCTTCCTTGTAGGATTTACTGACTTATGTCAGGGTTTTGATTTCGGTTTCAATGTAACAAACAATCGGGTTATTATACCCAAGTATTTAAATAAAGATCTTTTGTTTACACGACGAGATTCTCTTATTTACAAACCAACCCTTAAGGTTGAAACTGATTTATGAAACGATCCTCTGAAAAACGTTATTCCGCCGCACACGATACAAACTCTAAAATTAAAAGCAGATACCACTGGTGCCAACTGTTGTTGCAGCCCGTGAACGTCCCTGGGGTGCCCCCGACGGGGTGTGACAGAAAGAAATCAAGATTTTCCTGTTTTGACACAAAGTACCACTTTAAAATGAAAACAAAAAAAGAAAAACTGTTTTTAAAACACTAAACTATTCTGAGACAAAACTTGTTTGAAACAAAATAGAAAAGCTTTAAAAAAATGAACGGTGTTTTAAATTTTGTTTTAAGATTATAGGAACAATCCGTATAAAAATAATAAAAACAATTTTACTAAGTCTAACTACAATGAAGAAAGGAAATATAGAAGTAAATTAAAGTACATATTGCAACTGAAATAAATAAAAGAGTAAACCACAATTTGCACCCCTATGGTTTATGCCCGCTGACACTTTGCAACCCTCTTTTGAAAGAAGTGCAATTTGCCCCCCTATGGTTTGGTTTCTCTATCTCTTTGCACCCTTGTCGTTACAATGCCCGTTAATTTCTTAACACTGTTAGGGGTATTATAGACTTTTCACCATAAAATGAAAACCTATTATATTTTGCACCATTGGCGTTTTCTTTCTTTCACAATTTGCACCCTCGTTTTATCCTCTGAAGACGCTGCCGCCGCTTGAAGAATCCGCCGTCCGCCGGTAAATCGTGTCAATCAACCTGAACTGATCAGTCGATAACCAAGCATCTGATCGTTCATCTGAAGATCGGTGTTAAGTTCTTAACACCGGGAAGATCAGTGTTAAGTTCTTAACACCTTAACTGATCAGTCGATAACCAGGCATCAGTGTTAATTTCTTAACACCGGAAGACGCTGCCGCCGCCTGATCAGTCGATAACCAGGCATCTGATCGTTCATCTGAAGATCAGTGTTAAGTTCTAGTGTTAAGTTCTTTCATAACCCGAACTTTTCGTTCAAGTATGAAAGGGAATCAACGATCTTCCGGCCCTGATTTTTTGGTAGGGGGGTTTACGATGGCATCGGCCGATGGTTTTGGTGGGGGGGTTTGTGTTGGCCGATGGTTTTGGTAGGTGTTTAACAGTAGTATTAGTTAGTTCAAGTTCAAGATTTTTGTCTCCGGTTATTGTTTTTTGATCGGAAAATGTAAATAGAAGTATATTAATCTTGTTTTTAGCCAGTTTTTTTGTGGTTTCTTGAATAATTTGGCCAATGTGATAATCGGATATGTCAATCCGACTTAGATTTCACCGGTAATGTTAGCCGGAAAACCATGTGTTCACCGGAGAAGAAGAGGGTAATTTTGGGGTGAGGTCAGGGGTATTATTGTTTTTTCATTAGAAAAGATAACGGCAAGGGTGCAAAGAGAGAGAGAGAGAAACCAAATCATAGGGGGGGAAGTTGCACTTCTTTCAAAAGAGGGTTGCAAAGTGTCAGCGGGCATAAACCACAGGGACGCAAATTGCAGTTATACAAAAAACGGGGAAGAAGCAGAGAGTTGTGGATGAGGATTCGTATTCAATACGGGTCCCTTAAAACAAATTTTGAGTCTCCCAAGAGAACTCGTTTGTTTACCAGGGTACAACAACCGAAGCAGTATGTACTGTCGGGGAGGACCTAGCACCCGAAAGAATACCTTGAAAGTAGAAGAGTAGGAAGAACATAAGCTTTGTTGGTTTGTGTTTGGGATATTTGGGATGTCTTTCAACCAAGAAGCACCTTGGTATTTATAGGGGAAACAAAATCGAAACAGTTCAAAAATAATTAAAACGAAAATAATTCGCATTGAACGTCTTCAATGCATTTTATTATGTTTTAGTTTCTAAATCGTAATTGACTTGTGTTTGAAGATTTTGTGTAACGGAAGTTGTGAAACTGATCTTGTTACTTAGGTGTAACTGGTCATGCTGACAAGATTTCCTCCTCTTGAGTAGATTGGCTCTCTTGAGTGAACTAGTAATGCTGACCGGATATCCTCCTCAGGAGTAGATTGGCTATCCTGAGTGAACTGGTTATGCTAACCAGATTTCCTCCTCCCGTGCGAAGTGCCAAGTGCGCCATCAAAACGCCACATTACGCCCACGCCACGCGCGCGAGCCTGTGTGAGTACGGGTGCTTTGCACCGTATAGGGTCCCACTAATGTTTGCCTTAAAGGAAACAAATTTCTTAGGAGGCTCACAATAATATACCACTCTAAGATTGGTCTCCCACCTATGTGGGACAAGTTTTCACACTTTTCTTTCTAATTTTCTGCAGCTTTACACAACCCTAAAACCTAACTTCGAGCATCGATATCTCATTCGTCTTGGCTTCGTTTTGGACGGGTTTTGTTCGTTACGAAGCCCAACATAGAACACAAACCCAGAAAGAAATAAGCAAAAAGACATCGTTTGCATATATTTATTTATGTCCAAAGTTGACAAAAAAATATTTTTGTAACTTAGTGAAAACCACATGTTTTCACTCAAAATTTCCAACATTTTCAGCCAATGGATCATGGTGTGAATTATTAAAATCCAATTTACCTAAAATTTAAAGATACTCTTACAAATAGATGGATGTTGGTTGGGAAGAGACTAGGGGATTAGCATGATCCTGTCCAGATTGACCGAACTGACGGCTCGAACCAAGACCAAACTGGAACTGGCCGGGATAAGTGTATATGGTTTGGTTCTTGGTTTGTACTTTCAATGTTTTTGGTTCCGTCCAGAACCAACCAAGTTCGACCAGGAAAACTGATCAAAATCTCAACCACCGATCGTTGTTCATGTGCATGACCTTAATCCTAATAATGATGTGCCTATTCCCAAGAATCAGCATGTGCATGTTGCTCATAAATTGTAACCTACACAAAATACGAAATTCCATGAATCCCACATGAGTTTTACAATCAAGCAAGCAGACGGTTTTAAATTACTGCAGGAACATAATATTAATCTCATAATCAAATGCAGGTGGGAAATGAAATTTTAATTAATGCAGGTGGGAACTTTTTGTGGAGATCATGTGCTATTACCAATTCTTACATCACCAACATTATACTAAATGTAGTTTTGAATACAAAATATGCGTTTGGAGGGTGGAGATGGAACGTCTACCGACTCTAACATCTCTACACAAAAGGAATATTCACATTGACTCCCAATTATGTTGGCTTTGCGGGGATGCGGAAGAGACGGCCAACCACTTATTTACATCTTGCTACTTTGCATATGTGAATGTGCTTTGGAAAATGATAAGTAGTTGGTGCAAAATTCCTCTAATTTTTACCTTCTCGGTTAAAGATCTTCTCGAGATACACAAGACAACTACAAAAAACTGAAGCCCAAAAGAAAATGCTACATGGAATTGTCATGACAACTATTTGGTGCATATGGCATGCAAGAAATGAGGCTCAATTCTCTAATAAAACACAAAAGCGGAGAAAATAATTAAAAACATCAAGTCGCTCGAGTTCCTATGGATAAAAAATAGATCTAAACACAACTCACTACAATGGTCCAATGGAAAAATTAGTGTAGCTTCAACATAACATAATATGTGTACGACCTTTCTTATTGTATGTTCTCTCTTGTATGTTTATTCTTCTGATGATGCTAGTGTTGTCTCTTTGAAATAAAGTACGCCTTAAAAAAAAGAATAGACAAATGGCGGGCCTGGTTCAAAGGATACCTCAGGTCGGGCCGAGCTTCAGTTCTCGTTAACGGGTCTCCTACGGATGAATTCCTTATGGAACGGGGGTTTAGGCAGGGTGACCCCATCTCACCTTTTCTCTTTATCATTGCCATGGAAGGCATTTCGGCTATGATTAAAACTGCCTCACAACTTGGGTTTTTCAAAAGTATTAAGCTTCCCCATGATGGTCCTCTTATCACTCATTCCATGTATGCGGACGGCGTATTTTTTTGGGGTGCTTGGGATAATGAGAATATTGGTAATCTGAAATTGATTCTCCGGTGTTTCTATTTGGTCTCTCGACTCAAAATTGATTATTGGTTTTGGTATTTCGGATCAGGAATCTCAGGAGGGTGCTTACACGATGGGCTGTCTGTATGAGGCCCTGCCTACTGTACATCTGGGTATGCCGATTAAGGCTAACATGGCTCTTGCAAAGAACAGGGTATCGGTGGTACAAAAATTTAAAGAAAGGTTGAATAATTGGAAGGCAAGGACGCTATCCTTCGGGGGTAGGCTAACCCTTGTAAAGTCTGTCTTGGGTATCCTCCCTTTATATTTCTTCTCTATGTTTAAAGCTCCTTTGAAGGTCATAAACGAACTTGAAGCAATCAGGCGAAAATTTTTATGTGGGGGGGGGGGGGGGGACGGGAACAAATTCTCAAAAAAAAATACATTGGGTGGCATGGGAGAAAATTACTAAACCTAGAAGGATGGGAGGTCTTGGCGTTGGAAGTCTCAGAATCATGAACCTAACCTTGCTAACCAAATGGAGATGGAGAGCTTTCAATGAGGTAAACTCCCTTTGGGCTCAGTGTCTTCAAGCGGTTCATAAAGTCTCCTTCGGATCGTTGGAAGACATTAGGAAGCATCGAATTTCGGATATTTGGTCCCATATTTCCTCGTGTGATAAGGAGTTGATGTCCTACGGGCTGAACTTGAACAAAGTGGTCCGAAAAAAGGTGGGTAATGGCAATAACACTACATTTTGGAAAGTGGGTTGGTTTGGTTTCTCCCCATTTAAAGACCTCTTTTCGTTACTGTTTGAATTAGAATCAAATAAAAACTGCATGATCTCTGAGAGGGTATCAAGATTGGGGGGTGGTTTCCAATTTACTTGGAACTAGAAAAAGTGGCAGGAGAGCGGCATCTAGGGGGAATGAAATTAATGACCTTGAAGAAATGGTAAAATCTTACAAGTTCTCGGAAGGGCCGGACAGTTGGGCATGGCTTGGGGACCCGTTGGGTATTTTCACTACTGGTTCATGTAGAAGATGGATGGAAGAGAGAATGATCTCAGGTAATAGGCTGGAGATCCCTTGGTTGAGATGGATCCCGATAAAAGTTCGTTGTTTCGTGTGGAGGCTGATCCAATACAGAATTCCAGTTGCTGCTTCGTTAGTTATGCGTGGCGTCCCACTGCCATCATCCTTGTGCTCCTTGTGCTTACTGGAAATTGAAGATGAAGACCACTTATTCATCCGGCGCCCGGTTGCTAAGGAAACGTGGAGAAGAATTTCGTTGTGGTTGGCTTTTGACCTCTCTCAGAAATCCTTAGTTAAAGAATTGGCGGATTATGTTCATGATTCGGTGGCCCAGTCCGGGGTAAAAAGGTTAGAATTCTAATCGCCTATTGCACGTTTTGGGTCATTTGGAATACTCGAAATAAATGGAAGTTCTCGTGCATCTGAAAATTGGTGGATAACATGGTGGAAGACATCAAAGTTGCATCCTTCAATTGGCCGGAAAACAGGGGAAGATCGCCTTGTGTAAATTGGTCAACATGGTCACAATTCCCGTCTACTGGGTAGGTAATGTTGTAATTGAGTTATCTCTCATTTTTGTTCTTGCTGGTGGCGGCCTTCTTGGCTGTGTTGTCTTTGTTTTCCGGGTGTTTTATTTGGGTTTTTGCTAGTGCCCCGCTAGCTTTTATATGAGATTTTCTCATTGTTGCCGTAAAAAAAAGTGGACCCCTGCACACTTTAATGTAGTTGCTAATTTTAATGTTACTAGCTTTGATTATCCATAAATTTTGGGGAAAATTCCCAAAATAAACATATGACTTTTCTTTTTCCCCGAAATAAACATTGACTTTTCAACTCTCACAAACTATACATGCCAAAATCACCGGAACTTTCTCCAAATGTGGCGAAATAGCTGGACACATGGGAGTAATAGAGAATTGGCACGTGCACAATTTCACCCATTTCGCCGGTTTATATACTTCTCCCGGTGGTATCGCCGACATCTTATTCTGGCGTTCAGTCCAAATGTTTCGGCGAGAAGACTTCCGTACTTATTTGACGGCGAAACGCGGAAATAGGCTATAGGTTTTACGGCGAAACGCCGAAATAAATAACTATTAGGGCAAAACACCTAAACAAGTAAGTTTACGAGTTCCAATTTCAGTCAGATTCAACTCTAATCTTCACACACTGAACGTCAAGGCATGCACCAATGACCGAACTTTAAATTAGTTGGTCTAAACATAATGTTTAAAATCAAGAGTAGATTAATTATGTGCAATTATTTATTAATAGCAGTTTTATTTAAGTGCCATGTATATTAACTATTACGGTAAAACGTGGTAACAAAGTCGGCGAAACGCGGGAAGAAGTAACGATTAGGCGGCGGTGTCGCGAGTAATGGGTATGTTTCGCAAATTTAGACGTGTCATTTGTTTGTGAACCCATGTATGTCGGTGATTTTGCCCCATTTGATGAAAGTTCTGACGATTTTGGCATGTTTAGTATTTGTGAGTTGAAAAGTCAATGTTTATTTTAAGGAAAAATAAAAGTTAGAAGTTTATTCACGGAATTTTCCCTAAATTTTGGGTTTGGCTCGGTTTAGTTTCAATCCGACGCACACCCTCGGTCCAGCCCGATCTTAAAGGGCCCGGTCTAACCCGGTTTTTGAACCCTTGCACAACCCTAGATGAGACCAACCAAAATCTAATCTCTACGGGTCCACGGAGGCACCCAATTTGATGTGTATAAGTAATATAATATATGTGTTTCGTACCATGGATTGTTCCCTAAACCGTTCATGCTTTGGTTATTATCTTTATGCGTATATGAGTGTAAATTGTTTAAGATATTATATTTTTATACATTTTATTGTGTGCATATTTTTGTAATCGTGACAAATATTATTATCATTACACATTCAACCAAATTACAGGACAATAAATACATAAAATCTTTACATCTGTAGTGACGTGTTCTTTCGCATCTTTCCACTTAGGTTGCAATAATAAGTTATGTGCAATAATGAGTTATTTTGGGTAAGATATTTTGCATCATTTTATCAATTTGGATAGAATAAAGTTCTTTTTTTAATCAAGGGAAGGGGTCATGACATAAACTGTATCTAGGATCCGGTTATGATGTAAAATATATGTGGCAACTGAATGTATATAAACGTACATTAACGCTATGTTCCCGAGTGTACTAAAGAAAAGAAAAGAAAAGACTCCTTTCCTTTTTTTTCTTTCTCTCCAAATCTCTCCATTTTGAAAGGATAAAGATAAAACTTGTTTTCCTTCCGTTTCCCTCCTTAAAAAAAATCTCTGGAACACACATCCCCCAATTTCCTTTCTTTTCCCCTTCAAAAAATACTCTGGAACAAGGTTTCATTCCCCCTTCTTTTCTTTTCCCTTCTTTTCTCTCCTTAAATAAGACTCGGGAACACAGCGTAAAGGGTGACATGACCTGCGAATTACGGAGCTTGGTTCGAGTAACATTTTGGAATTTGAATTGGAATTTTTAAAAGACTCTTTTAAAAATCCATAATGTGTTATGTTGTAATTTTTGTTATTGAAATTAAAATGTAAAGTTATCTAAAAAAGATAAAATTACCCTTAAAATTAACAGCTATAAATAAACATCAAAAAATTAATTAAAACACAAAACCTTTAAGAAAACAAACCCTCCTCTTCATCCAGACCGCCCATTTCCGTTTCCCGTTTCTTCCAATAGCCTCATCAACAATACGCTCAACAGCGTACCTTCAACATAGTCACCGGCTACGGCGGCGGATCGGAAGTGACGTTCGGCGGCCAACGCGGCGGCGAGATTTATCCGCGGCGACTGGAAGGTGCACTCGGGATCATCGAAATTAAATTGTTGATGGATTGATTCAACAACGTCGTTTTCGTTGTTTTCACGTGTGTGTTCATAACGGTCGTTCCGAAGCCCCAAGCGGACCCGTAACAAACCATGCTCTTTAATCCCAGCCGTTCATGGAGGCTCTTATGTCGTCTCAGCCGATCACCTCCATCCACCGTTCTCCTATATGTTTCTTCACTTTCCTGCAAAAACAGAGCAATTATTTCCCCAAATCGGCTCATTATTCCAACAATCACTCAAATTTTTGGTGCAATTCGAGTAATAAACCCAAAAATGATCAAATTAATAAACCGGAAGAAATCTAGGGGCGTGGAGATCGAGAAAGAGTGGTTACGTATAGATGTATGGAGATGAATTCACATGAATTTCACCAGTAGCTGCTAGGGTTATTTAGGTAAGTTACAAATATTCTAGAGATTTTATAAACTTTCCTTCAAAATGTGGAAGGATTCTCAATTCCACTGGTTGTAGGATTTTATTGGAATTGATTCAAATTCCAATTCTTTCCTTTAGCAAACCAAACATACCAAGGAATATAATTTAAATCCAATGAATTCATGCCAACCAAATGCCCCTAAATCTTTTCAGACATGACGTCATCCTCGCCTCATAGGCTCATAGTTCTACTCTTATACCAAAGGGCTTGTACGCTAGCAGTATCAATGTGTGAAGTATTGTAACATCTCGGGTTTTTACCAACTAAACGGGATTATCGTACGTGTATATATTTTGTATATAGGGAACGGATTTGTGAAGGGAATCTGACAGAGTTTAACCGAAGACGCGGAAGCGGGATTCATTTTATGTAAATAAAAACGAGGGATCAACGAGTATTTAGCAAGACTTGGGAGGGGAGTAACACTAAAAATCACGAACGGGCCAAGCCCGAGAGGTTTGAGGTGCGCAAGGGCCGAGCCCGGCTTTAGGGAAACACCCTTTAGGGTGTTACGCATGGGGAGGAGACCCCATTTGTGGGTTCTTGCGGCTGTCGAGAAGAGAAGAGGAGTAGAGCACGTCGCGGGTTTCGTTCCGTGGTCAATCCGAGGTATAATTGTGATCCTCTATTCATGGGTTATGTGTTTTAATCCACGGATAATCGTGATAACCGTTTTGTGGAGCTAGGGTTTTTACACAAGGACCTAGTTCGAGAAGGAGTACGTTGGTGATTCGATCCACATAAGTCGCTCGGAATAATGGTATAAACTCGTAAACCTAATGCGGTAGTCATTATTTTCGTTTTGTGAGTGTTTACGGGCTAGAGGGTATTCGTCCGGACCCTTTGTGGGTGGCCGGCAAGGGTAACGAGGTCGGGAAAGGGCCGGGTGGAGAAACACGAGAAGGAGGAGAGCCAAGCAAAGCCGACCGAGTTGTGGAGCCATCGGAGGTGGCTGTGAAAGCGTGGTGGCATAGGTTTCCAATCGGTAACGTGACGGAGAAGGCCCGATAGCCTTGTTGGGTCTCGGAGATGGCGCGAGAAGGCTGCATGCGGGCTGTGGTGGTGTCGGTTGACCATGGCAGCCCTGAATAGGGCCGTTCACGGCTGCGTAGGGTAGCCGGGGCGACTCGAAGCCGAAAGGGTAACAGGGAAAAAGGGTTGAGTTGGTTCGTCGGTGCATGTTGCGAGTCAAGGAAGGTAAAAAAGGTGCCGGTTAGGACAAATTGTGAACTTGGTGAACCGGAGGAAGCACATGGGGGTTGTGCGAGTGATCACGTAGTACATGCGAACCATGCATGGTAACATGTATGCACGAGGGAAGCCATGCACGTTGAAATTTTAGCTTAGTGAGCGAGATGTGAGTATTGAGTCCCGTATTGACTCGTGAACTGTGTGTATTGTATGTGCGAAGTCGAAAGGAGAGCACGAGAAGTTAGCGGGCTCTAGAGATCGAAGCATATCAAGCAAAGGTGAGTTTCTAATCCCCTCTTTAAATGATTTTAATGTTTTTGAGGCTATCGTACATACTTGCAAGAGGTGTTTGTCATATTAAATGAATTGAGAGTTTGGGTATAACCCGAGGTGTTTTACAAACTAAACCTTTCATTAATCATTCAGAAAGTCTACGGAGTTGGGGTTATGAGAGTTATTGACGTGCGTGTCATGAGTTCGTCGAGAATCGAGTTAAACCTATGAAGTTTATATATAGGGGAGTTAGCATGGGAACCCGCATGGGGTTCATTGACTAGTCATGTAAATGCTAGTATATTGTTAGGTGTTATGAGTTAGTCAGGAGTAAGTTAGGAAGTGAGCTAGACGCTCATGAGTTTGTGTAGGATATATTATCCTGGGAATGTGTATATGGTGCAGGCCTAGTAACTAGGCATATAAATAATACGTGACGAGGTGTATTATGAGTTAGAAGGGGTGAGTCGGGATATAAGATAAACGCTTATGACTACATATAGGATGTGTTGTCCTAGTGTTAAGTGTGGGGTGCAGGTGCAATTAACGAGTCATGTAAATAGAGTATGATGCTATGTGTTTTATACATGTGTTGTGTGTACTGTGTCGTTGTCCTTGTGACACGGAAAGAATTGTTATTGTGTCATTGTCCTTGTGACACAGCGGGTATTATGCTTGCGTCGTTGTCTTTATGACACGGCAAACAGGATTGTGACGGACAAAGTCCTTCGGGAAGTCACCTAAGATGACAATTATTTAGCAGGTTAATGATGAGCTCGAGGTGTGTCGAACGCCCTGCCGAGGGTAACCCTGATGAGGGTGTAGTGATGAGGTATGGGTTTGTGTGCATATATGTGTGTGTTAAATTGCATACAAGTGTTGAGTTATATTTATTGTGCATGAGATGATATCAATGTAATGAGTAGATGGTATTAATGGGGTGAGTAGAGTTAGATTGACCGTTATGTCGGGATTGTGATGTGGTGTTTACAACTGTTATGCCAGTTGGTTTGTGAGAGTCTTGGTTAGGGCTGGTTAAGCCGGTGTCTACAGGGTGGTTGAGATAACCAGTGGGTGGTTAATATGTGTAGTAAACTTTGAGTTATCAGAGTGGTAAGTTTGATCCATGTTGGAGGGACTTACTGGGTTAAAAGGGTGGGGCGAGTCTGGGGTGGTGAATCATTCGGGATATTGTAAGATAACAGGGGTTATCTAGCTGTAAATAAATGACAAGACTATTTTATAAAGACCAGAGGGTCTTAAGTGGAAATAAATATTATGTTTAAATTAAACCACTAGAACTCACTCAATGTAGCTGACTTTGTGTGTTCGTTAGATTGTGTTACAAGTGAGCTTGGGGTCGGCGTATCTTGGCTTGGGAGCGGTGCTACTTGAATTGGTGTGCAGGCATCCGTGAGGTAAACTTAATGACGATAACGAGCTTATATGAAAATTAAGGTTTTAGAAAGACTTCCGCTGTAGTTTGATAAATCACACAAGTATTTTAAAGAGAATAACCAGTTATGAGAACCAACTGTAAGGTGCCTGGTTCGGGGACTTACAAGTAAATGTGTTTCTCCTCAAGTGGTTGATGGTTCTAATCTCATAATGGACATTACTGTAGATTTAGGAGTAGGTTTAGATAGGGTGTTTGAGTTAGCCGTTAAAAAGTTATACTCTTGAAACTACCGTCTCCCCTCCCTCTTAATCATTCTTTGGCGATACACCACCTCTCCCACCCTCTTCTCTTAATTGATGACACACCACCCTCATCTTATTTGATTCAATACACAATACCATACTCCATCTTTTTAGATTTAACAATGTAAGGTCTCAAACCCGAGAGACCTCACTTGTTGGAGTTACTTATAAACATAATTATCATTCACTGATCAATAAATAAAACATTCAAACATAGCAGAAGCTACAATCATTTAGCTACATAAACGGTGGAAGTCTTAACATTTAAAACATTGTCTTAACATAAAATCAAGTAAAAAGGATGTCAGTTTTCTACCAGGTAGCCTTCACGCCTTAGCCCGCCCTTTACTCTTGCTACCTGAAGTGCATACTAAAAGTCAGCTAATGTTGGTGAGTTCTAGTTTAAAGCAATTTGGTATAACATCATTCATTTGTAAGTACACACACACACATATATATATACACATACACACATCATTTCCTTCATTGAACATTCATTGGTAATACATATATGGTGATCAGCCCGTCATTGATTACGTAAGTCACAAAGACAGACGTACCGTCCTACCATCGTAGTCCGTCATTCATATCGTTTCTACCGAAGTAGTCCGTCCTTCATTACCTTCCAACAAACCTTTGGTTGTCCGTCATACCGTCGTAGTCCGTCCTTTCGCCCGTTTGCCCTAAGGCATCCGTTTCCCATACGAACTATATTTGCAGCTGTGCTTCGATTAAGGGCCTCTGTCTACCGTAGTAGTCCGTATTTTAGTCTACCTTTCTTGACTTTAACATACCGTCTGCATAATAGTCGTATGGTCGTCCGTCTACCATAGTAGCCGTCATCATCGTATCGTCCTACCGAAGTAGTCCGTATTTCCGTCCATAACGTTTTGTACATTCATAACATGCAATATATAAATATAAAGCAAGATTTCATTCATTTAACGTTAGGCCATACATTCATTTCATTCTTTGTAAACATTCATTCATCATTTCGTTCATATAACACATATGTTATATTATCATTTATCACATTCATTCACTTTGCACGTATAAACTTCAGCTCCAAAACATTGGAAAACATTTGCACATAACACATAGGGGGCACATAGAACTCACCTGATGAGCGGGTTCCTGAAGTATAATAATTGGTCGGTGAGTGATGACCGTCGTTTGAGTCATGCAAAAACATAACAAGCCTAGATAGATAGGGCAAGTAAGGTATCTTCATTAATTAATTTGTTCACTCAAGAACAAATATTTCATTTGTTGTAGCCCATCACATAAATTAATATTTAGCCCAAAATGATTTTTCCCTTTTTGCTATAGCCCATGTAAGTACTCCATATTTCTTTGGAAAAAAATCATAGAATAGTAATCAAGTTTGAGAAGTGTTTCAATTAAATCACTCTAACTTTTTTTATACTTAAAAAAGCACTCAACTTTCAATTTGTGTTTCAATCAATGTTTTAAAAACCGGTTTAAACCGGCCGGTAATACCGGTTGAACCGGGTCTCGACCACTAGCCCGGTAAGTTTAAGCCCGATAAATTGGAAGAATGGTATGTTAGTTGAACCGCCGGTATTACCGGTAATGCCGGGTTATACCGTTGTACCGGTTTTATTTACAAGTAAAATTTTATATTTAAACTTCAAAAAAAAATTTGTTTGCCAGGATACACAAAGTCACAAATACAATGCTAATTGATCAATTACCTTACCTACGACCCAGTTTAATTTTTTTTTTGATATGTTCATCTTTAAAAAATAGCGGCCTATGTAAAAACTATGATTAACAATCATCCTTCTGCTTGCTGATAAAAACTTTTAAACGATAAAACTTCTTATTTAATATTGTAGCAAACGAAAATAGTTATGATCTGGTTAATGAGGATGATGATGATAGTGAATTTCATATTTTAAGCGATCGTGAACTTGATACATTGAACACTCTAATGACATAAAACAATTATGCACTTTTATTTTAAAAAAACTTTGTTGAAAAATTGAGTGTTTTTTGATTATTTTTTTTATTATGGATTATTTTTTATTATGGAATCATGTAGTTCTGGATTACTTTTTGAGTTGAAGTTGTATTTTTATGGAATTATAGGGTTAACTAGTTAACCCGGTTGAACCGTCCGGTTGAACCATTTCTGAGCCCAATCCGGTACAGTTTAAAAACCGGTTTTTAAAACATTGGTTTCAATCTTGTGAAAAATGAAATCTTTTACGGGTTAGTGATGATGTGTCAGGTTCTTTTTATTTTCTTCTATTAATACAATATGACATGAAAATTAAAAAGAATTATGTGGCTTTTAACTTAGAAAAATATATAAAAAACAATTAGTTCTTATCACACCCCCAAATTTATTTACTTAATAAATAAATACAGGTTGCAACATTTGGTTCATTACACGATAGCGGAAGCTGTAATAGTGATTTCTAAGACTTGATTACATATACGATTACTAAAACTAAATACATACAATGATCTAAGTCCTGCTAGGTCAATGGTCGACTTGAGACTTGATAATCTATGCCCGTCCGGTTACTCGGACTTGTTCCAACATAGCTAGCCTATTCCAACCGCGCCATGGCTAAAGGTTACCTGAGAAACATACTTGAAAGTGTCAACACAAAGGTTGGTGAGTTCACAGAGTTTGTTCATTTAGTACAGTTAGTTTTCCCCGAAAACGTATACATGACTTAATCGTCATAAAATAAGTAGTTTTCCTTTGAAAACATGCCCATGACTTTACCGTCATAAAATAAGTAGTTTTCCTTTGAAAACATGCCCATGACTTTACCGTCATAAAATAAGTAGTTTTCCTTTGAAAAACATGTCCATGACTTAACCGTCATAAAATAAGTAGTTTTCCTTTGAAAACATGTCCATGACTTAACCGTCATAAAATATGTAGTTTTCCTTTGAAAACATGTCCATGACTTAACCGTCATAAAATATGTAGTTTTCTTGTGAAAACATGTCCATGACTTAACCGTCATAAAATATGTAGTTTTCCTTTGAAAACATGTCCATGACTTAACCGTCATAAAATAAGTAGTTTTCCTTGGAAAACATTCCCATGACTTTACCGTCATAAATCCAATGTTTAAACATGATCATTTTCCGATCAAAACTCTTTGTATGTATTACCAATGAATCCGAATACTAATCCGATCAATTGACCCCATTTGTAAACTTGCAAGGAATACAAAACAATATGTAATGTACGAGACCGTAACCAAACCCCAACTTTCTGTGCCTCACCTCGCCTTTCTGCGAGTTAAGACAATATGCGGTCATTCGGCCATTTGGACCCCTGATTAGCGCGACTAATCATGACCGGAGGCATCACCCCCAATAGTACTATCCATAAAATCCCGGGCTAAGTCCATAGTTAATGATTACTAATTTTTATTCCGAGGACTTTAAGCGCTTTATTTTTCCTTCAATACACACATACGGTCTGATCATTAGTTCATTCATTTACATACAAAAATTCTTTACAAGTATGTTTCCACCCCAAAACATTTCAAAAACTTAGAAAATAAAAAGGGGTTAGTGAAACTCACAAAGAGTTAAACCAGAATGTTCATATTGTCAAACGTGTAAGAAATTGTATTTCATGTTCTCAAAACATAACAAGTAAGTATGTTTCTCCCCCACAGTTTACAAAACATTAAAAAGCGAAAAAGGGGGCCGTGAACTCACCTTGTGTCCAATGAAATTCTAGCAAATAACAGTTCGCTAAGAGTTCCTGTCTATCCGTACCCTAATCACAGAAGGGTACTAATGTGTTAAGACTACCCGTCTTATACGTAAGTTGTTCATCCGACTTAACGAATCCCGTTAAGTACGCCTTTGTTTAGTAAAAATAGGGTTTTCATTTACGACTCATTGGTGATTATTATTCCAGTCTAGACACTTACACATTTTCCGAGAAAATAATATGTTTCCCTATTGGTGACTTACTAAGTGTACCAAAAATAAATATTATTTTTGTAGGATTTTCCTTAAAATATATTCACTTATGTTCCGCGATGTCATGTGATTATTTATTTTTAACCGAATCTCTTCATGTGTTCCATGTACATATATCAAATGTTCATATTAGGATACTAATCTTTAATTCCTAGAACATTTCCATAATTTAACCAAAACCGTACACCAACACATATATATCACAAATTTGATCCATAAACATATATTTTTAGTAACACCTTTCACGTTCATATGTTGATGATAATCGTTCGTATGTCTTCTTGAATCATAGGACACTACCTTGGGTCTTGCCAGGTAAGTCACACCTGATCATATAACTTCACGAACATGTATCCTTCAACATAACACATGAATATAATGAAGGGTTTATGAAGAACACCATCATCCAAGTGTTATTTTATGTGATTATATATATGTAGTTTATATTTGATGTGTCCTTGTCTTGTCCATGGTCCTTCTAGTTTGGTATTTATGTATTAATATGTACATGTTTAAATATATGTATTCGAACATGACTTATGAAGAAATAAAGCCAAAACTCATCAAGACTTTTATGTTTTATTTTGTTCTTGAAAACTCAGATTTTTAGGCGTACTACGAGTAGACTTTTAGATGGTTTTAGAAGACCAAATGACTTGGGGTTTTCTTCTAAAATCAAGTTTATTGAAACCAAAGGAGATGTGAAAAAGAATTACTGGATTTGGAGTTGTGTAGGTACCTCAAAACAGGAAAATAGAGAAGAGGTGTCCAGATTCGACCTGCACTGAGCGGTCTTCTTGCGCCGGCTGTTTGGAGGTCGAATACTCCATGGATTCGAGTGATTCCGCTTGGGTTCTCCTCTGTTAACATAGAGCTTCATTCTAGAAAAAGAATGGACTTATTTGGCCAAATAACGAAGGAGATATGTCCTTCCGAAGTTGACCGAAAATCTGGCATGAAGCTGAGTTACGGGAACTGTTTGCATTTTCGGTTTTGGAGAGGGGAGATTGAGGGAGATTTCTTCTTGAAGTACTAGGGCTTGAAACTTGAATTTGTGGGTATGTGTGTGTGTTATTTGAGCCGAGAGAGGGAGAGAACAAGAGGAAACTCTTGTTCTTCCTCCATACAACCTTATATATATATGTTGGATGGAGTGTTGGATTGGTGATCATCATGTATCATTATTACAAGGTATGGTTGATGTGATGGAGGTGACTCTTGCTTGGAGTCTTGGTAAAATGGGTATGGCCTTATAACACATATGATGAGTGAGGATGGTGGGATGGCAAGGTGGGTGGCCCCACCTTGGGTTCGGCCGAGAATGGGTTAGGGGTGGGGGGTTGGGTGTTGTCCAATCACTAGCTACCTCTCAGTTGCTAGTTAGTTTGGTTTAAGGTAGCGTAAACCCGGTAGGTGATCTCGTGATATAACACCCGGTGTAGGAACTTTTACTGATGTAAACTTTATATTTATATACCTAGGTATTTTTATATATATACATATATATATATATATATATATATATATATATATATATATATATAATTATTAGATGAAACGGGGGTTGAGTGTAGATCTCAATAAGTCATCATTAACATGATTTGATGTTGGAGTGAAATATAAGCAAAGATATAATGATTGTGATGTGATCTTTAAGGTTGCTTGCACTCTTGGTCATAATCATGATGATTATGACGCTTGAGTGTTGTGTAAGCAAAACAATCATGATGAAGATGTGATTGATTTAGACGCGGTATATTACCCGAAATTAATACCCGCCTTAATATCTTTAATTATTAAGATGTCCTACATTTTGTGTAGTTTGACTAGCTTTAATAATCTGCTAGTGAATTCCCGACATAGTTATTACTTTAACTATATCACACATGTATACATATAAAATAACTCAAGGTCATGCAACCAACATTTTTATGTCTATGTTTTAAGGTTTAGTCACCAATGTATACGTTTTTATATTAAAACGTGTCCCTAGACTTTTACCGGAATAAAATCTCGTTAATCACCAATGAGCGTTCAATACGGGTTATTATCGTTCATTTCCTAGTAATTCTTAAAAATTACTAAATATGACACTTGTCCCTTTGCTAGACTCCTGACAATACTATGTCAAAAATAATATTCCAAGAAATATAAAATAGGAATGTTCAAATATGACTATGGGTATTGACCTGGACTACTGAGTGTCACAGTTCTCCTTACCGATTGCTTTAGTTGTGGATCATAATGTTTTTTTATAAAAATAAAATTAAAAAGAAATTCTAATTCTACTTTTAATTATGCTTATCTTTTGTTTCAATTATGGTTTTTATTGGTCTTTTATTGTTTTTTTCGTCAAAGGCATGCCGTGCCTACTTACTATTTCGTTGATGAATAATTCTGTCAACTTCTCGGTTGAGAAAGTCTCACGTATCAGTTTTTCATGTTTATGGGCATGGTTCAAATTGGCACAACTAAGACTATCTCTAATGATCTGACGTGGAGAGAAATCCGTGTGAGCGAGGGTGATATGGAGGGGAGAGGAGAGAGAGAGGGAAGAAATCATTCTCTAAGGGCTAAGGGTGTCGCCCGTGAAATTTTATGAGAGGAGGAATAGAGAGAAGAGGAGGGGAGAGATGAGGAAGCATGTGGAAATTCATCCTGATAGGCTGACGTGGAAAGGCAATCCACGCCAGTGGGAATTCTTCATTGGAGACGGTCTAAGAGCACATCCAATAGGGTGTTTTTGAGAAGAGATGAGAGAGATGGGGAAGCATGTGGAAATTCATCCCGCCTCCACCTCCACCTCCGTCGCACCGCCACCAACATAACAACCATCATCGCCACCACCATCGCAACCGGCGTCGTCGCCACCAACATTACGACCAATGACACTGACCGTCGATGCCACCTTCTCCAACACCACTACTGCATCGCCACCGCCACCGTCACAAAAGCAACCACCGTTGTTACCAATGGCCACGACTGCTTTCTCCACCACCCAGACCGACACCATCATCACTACTGACACTACCGTTGTGTCACTACCACTGACGCCGCCATTGTTGCGGCCTGCATCGTAGCCGTCAGTACCCATTGCCACTAGCCGCCATAAAAATAAATATAGCGGTTGAACCCATTTTGATATATATATATATATATATTTTGTTTTTCTAAAATGACATTTTAACCCAATCTAACTTTAGTATGAAATGGTTTTGACCTGAACCTAAGTAATGTTCTTTAAAGTAAGCCGTTTTGACTTGTACTCATTTTCATCAGAATCCGTTCTAACCCGAACCCATTCTGACCCGACACCTAACCCATCCGTTTTAGAAGGCTTAATTCTACTTATAGGGTCCCATCTCATATACAACATATCATGACAATTTTAACTTGCAATAGACCATCCTTTGTGAAAGAACCCATAATCTATATAATAATTTATATTTTTTAACGACAAACTCACACACGCCTAAACCTACTTCTAAATCTACATCACTCGCCCACAATGAGACTTGATTCCTCACCACTTGAGAGGGCAATGTTTCAACACCTTGATATCATTTGACTACATGTCATTTGGTAATAATTTATATTAATCTATACTATATAATAAATAAAGGTTTTTGTATGTCACGTGTCGCCACCATATTCAATCTCATTATTCTTTTCCTGCTTCTCTTTCTTATTAAATGCACCCATATCTTTTAATAAATTACTAATTATACTAATAAAACACATTTATTTTAAATTATCATTTGTTATAAAAACTTGAAATCAAATTATATAACTTTTATTTTCACAAGGAAAGAGCAATAGGCTGGACCAGCCTACAAAAACGAAACGGCCCCTACGTAACCAGTCATCCATAATATCAAACAAATCATTTTCGTCTTTGGTAAATTTACCAAGGGCTATAGTCATTGTAATCCTTCTATTCAACTACTTCGACCATTTCCGAACACCTCATAGTATTTTCGGGGCGTCCAAAGAGTCGATCATTTCGCATGATTTTTTTCTCGTGCACTACCCCTTACAATGGGTTTCGAAGATAAAAATCCTTTATTGGCCCATTAATTGGCCACACAGGTAAATTCATGAATTCAATTTGATTATTCCTTCTTATTATTAAACATCTGAATCATGAATTGTCTTCTTATGACTCATGAATCAGATATATTCTTTTTTTGAAAGAACTGTTACTGAAAGTCAAATTACATTAAATAGTAATTGACGTATCTTCGAAACCCAATTATATATTATTTTTTACATATTTTGAATTTTATTTTCTATCCTTAGTACATGTATAGTAATACATTTTTACACCTGTAAAATACAAAAATAAAATTTGAGAAATTTATATATTGATATTTTTCACCCCGTGTGTATTACACGAGGTCTAAGCTAGTATGTAATATGTAAATCTTTATTACTAAGTATATAATATTGCATTTGTTTAACACGTATAATACATCGGGTTTCTAAAGTTTAATATTAATTAACATTTATCAGTTACATAAAAATAATTAATACTCAACTAAAAAAATATTTTAAAAGTTAATTTAACATAATTTATAACTGTCACGTAAAATTTTATTCAACTCATGTAATACACGGGTCTATAACCTAGTTTATTATATACAAAAGATAATGAAGAATAATAGAAAATTACAAGTTGTTTGATACTCAATAAGTTGACATAAATATAATGGGACAAAACGTAAGATGTCTCCATTTCTATATTTTTCATAACTAATCTATTTTGATTATTAGAAAATACGATCCACCCTAAGGCCTAATCGGCTAATTCAACCCCATTCAATTAATAAATTCAAGTAAATTTTGTTTAAAAAAAAAGCAACAAGCTATAGAAGTAGGTTCAACTAATATATTATTTATAAGAAATATAATACAACTGTTTTACCTATATTATTAAAAAATAAAAAATACAAATGCTAATTTTAATGACAATTTTGTTCGGTTATTTATATACAAATAACTATAAGCAAATCATAAAGTTCGGTTACAAATAACCAATAATCGGACCAATGGTGTCTCAATTGGTTCAGTTATTTTGGTTTAATTTAATTTTCTTTATTTCGGTTATTCAATTTTTTTCTCATCCATAATCTTCAGGGTGTGTTTGATGTTCAGTGGGTCGGTTTTTACATATAACCGTAACGATATCATAGGTTATTTACTTTTAAAAAACCGAACCATATGTCTTAGTAATAGTTCGACTATTTTCCGTCGGTTATTTAGGTTTTAGTCAAGTTTTTATACTCGCATCGCATCTAGTTTTAACTTGTAAATGGAGTGCCCATATTATTAGAATATTCAATACATCTTATCATTAAAATGGGTTAGCCCTGCTGGGCCGGCCCTAAAAGTTTACGTAACAGTATACTGTTTAGTTTTATTCGATTAATCGCAATTCTGGCCCAAATTTATGTTGATTTGGTTTTCCATATTATGATTGCCTAAAAATAACTCCCTGACCCAAATTATGCTTCTTAAACCAAATTTCTGTCATTGAGCCTTCCATTATACATATAGATTAAAAGTTTGAAACGTAGGTCGATTCAAAATGTGACACGTCAATTTATTTTCTTTGTTTGATTACATTTTTAATTTTATCTCTTATACTATATATAATATACGTTTTTAATCCGTTTCGTTTTCTATTAATTTCGTTTTCCTTTAACAATTTTCGTTTGTTAACTTTTTTCAAAAAACGGAATGCGCGATTGTTTTTAGTTTTTTTTGTGGTGGTGGCGGCAGTAACAACAACAACAAAAACAACAACAACAATAATAATAATACAGAGGTATGAAGTTCTGATACAAAATGAACCATCATAAAATTCATAGGCTTAGGTTTAGTTTAAATGGGTTCATATTAGTTTCGGTTCGAAATCGCAAACACGTTTAGCTATACAGGTGGGGTTGATTCAACCTAACAGGATCACGGGTTGACCCATTTATTTATTAGTTAAAAGAAGGTTTTTTTTTTACCAAAATTAAAATTTCTAAGAGAACTGAATATCTAGTTTTATAGTTCAAAATAACTTTTTATGCACATTTGTATCTGTAACACCCGACCCATACGTGCTCCAATACGGGCCGTATAAGGTCATACGAGCCATATGAGATAGATACGGGTCATATTCGCAACCCTCTAACACAACGATTAAAGGTTATACGAGCCGTATTTGTTTAGTAATACGGGACTTATTGCATTTAGCTTATCAGCACTTCCGTGTTTGAAACGCTTGAGACACTTATCAGCACCTAAGGTCGGTTTGTTCACTATAAATACCGAGCTCTTGCTCCAGTTTTCCATTTGTTCACCTCAGCAAGCCATTTCAATCCTCTCCAAGCTTCCATTATTTTTAGGTAAGTGATTTAATTAAGTAAATTAAGTTTTTTTAACCTTTAAGGTTATATTGGTACTAAATAGGAATGGTTATGGATGTAGTTGTGGAGTAGCTGATGACCGTCGTTTGAGTCATGTAAAAACCTAGTTAATCTAAATAGTAAGGGTAAGTAGGGTATAGTATCCACCGGGAGTTAGTGGTTAACGTTGAATCTGAGTTGGTTATTTAACTATTCCTAAGTTAAACTACTCTCAAAAGTTGATTGATTGATGAACAGATTTAGGCTTGATTAACTAAACTGAAATTCAATTGATTAAAAGCTGATCTTACTCGGGTTTCAAGTTCGGAAGCACATTGTATGACCTAACTTTAACAGCAAGTTGAAAAGTCATATAGACATAACTTTGTTTAGGTTTGATTAAAATGATAATCATAAGATAAAACTCTGGCCGAGTTACCTAACAATTAAGATATTGAACAATTATCAACTCAAATTCAACCAAATATCATAATTGTTAATGATTCATAGACCAATGAATAATGGATTACTTAATTGAATTTAATAAAGATGAACCGTTAAACCAATAAAAACATATAAGCCTCATCTAATCATCACATAATCATTCTATCTAATAAAGAATTATATCCAAGAAAAGTAGAAAATTACGTTGAATACAAATTACTAACACAAATCCTACATCCGGGTTGATCACGGGTGAATTAGCCGCTCATGTTCATATTTGGATCTTCAAAACTTGATTTGCTTCCAAAAACCGCCAAAGTCGCCCCTTTTGGTTGCCTCTCTGCCGCCTGGAATTGATTTTGTTTTTAAAACCCTAGTCGCATGTGTATTTATAATTGCTCGTAACCAACTTAAATCGGCGTTTCACGCAACCCTGGTGTAAGGTACGCCCACTTTGACGTTCATTGGTGAGTATATAAAGTTAAACCCAAGTCTATAAACGTGTAGCCGGGTAGAATGCGATATGTGACCATGCATGCATTAAAGCTCATACATGATCAAGATGTGTTTAAATCGTATTGATTTAAGTTGTCTATTTATTTAACTCACCAGTATTTTGTTTACATATATTTTTAAGTGTGTATCTCAGGTGATCGCTAGTGGACATACAGGAGGAGATTTCTATCGGGTGCTTAGGAGAATTTTTTCCGAAGATATTGTTAAATTTCTCAAGCAGTTGATGTTTTTTTTTAAATTTGATTTCCTTTGTATATGTAAACAAAGATATAATGAAGTAAAAGTTTATCTCTATTAATTCTGTATCAATCAGTCATGTATACCCTATTTTGAGTGGGGTGTGTAGCATCTTCGGTTGAAAGTTTGTAATTTTAGAGTATTATAACAACAAAAATAAAATAAAATAACTTTTTGGTCAAACAAGTCATGTTCGAGTTCACATCTTTTGTTCGGATTTTCTCACACAATTTTCAGGTCTGCATCGTTTTCAAGTTCTTGTTAAATTTTAGATTTACGTCGGGTTCGATCGACAACCTACGAACATGGATCATTTACCACTCCGAGCATAATATAGGCTCCACGTGAAAGAATTAGGAAAACAAGAGAACAATATTCAACTGTTCTATTTAAATTTATCAATTTATCTCATTTTCAATTTAATAAACAATAAACTTACAAAAAGGTAGAAGATAAAGCCTAAGGCTATGTGTTATACATCCGCTTCACTTTGCACATCTTTCACTCCATCTTAGCGTCACATATATCACCATCTTTCACTGCCTGTTTCACCCTATGTAATACCCACCTTTCACTTTTCATCATTTAAAAAAATAAAATTATATATGAGAGAAAGAGGCACAACTATAACCCAAATGTGTGGCCACGTAGTGAGGGGGCGTGGTGTTGCCGTTGACGCCACACAAGCCACATATACATTACAATACCCACAACAAATGTATAACACATGCCCTAAAAATGATTTGCTTTTAGGATGTAAAACTAAAATAATGGAGTAAACAATATTCTTTTTGAAGCTAAATGAAAATTAATAATTAAAAAGTTGTGAAGAAAAGAGAAAAAGAAAAAGTGAAAGGTAGTCATATGTAAAATGTCAGATGATAAGGGGGAATTAGATTCTAACAGCGCACGAACCTTCTCCCAATGTTCAGCATGCATCCACGTGGTTAAAGTTCCACAAATCAACAAGTATTTCTTTTCACCACTTCATCTTTGAGATTTTAACATCTTTAGTCCTTAGCAAATGTTATTTTGTTTTAGATGTTAGAACTGCATTTTTTTATATCCCATTATATCTAAAAAAAAAAACTATTTGATGTTTACCTTTAACATGTCTTGATTATTACAATTCAAACATTATAAAAAAAAATAACAATTAGCACTAAAAATTAAAAAAAATATGTTAGTAAAACTTTATCTATGTAAATAGTTCATCAAATTATTACATAACTAATTCTTATTGTGTATCGTTACTAATTGATAAAACATTCAGTCTGTTTAATACCTTTTGTGAAAGTATTGATCTTAACCAAAATTTTAGTAACTTTGTGTCAGAAAACCTTTTTTTTCATATTAACAAAAATAACGAGATTAATTCATTTATATAATCTATATCTAATAAAGAATTAACTGATTACGTCACGTGTCACGTGTTACAATTTTGTGAGCTAACCGCTTATTTTTTCTTCGTTACTAAATATTTAATATTTACTTTATTAGTTTATAAATTTTCATTACTATTTTATATTTCTTTATTAATTCATAAATCTTCATTACTATTTAATATTTCCTTTATATTTTCTAAATGTTCATTACTAACTATTTAATATTTCTTTTAATTAACCATTGTAAAACACGAGTTTCTAACCCAGTGCACTTATATATATATATATATCAAAATTTTAATGTGTGATCTCTTTTAAAATGTTTAAATATGTATAAATCCAAATATATCTATGTATAAACTACACGTTTTTAAAAATCTTTGAAGATCAAAATAGGTTTCGGTACATATTTTCAACAAGTGATTGGAAGTTTATATCACAGGTGTGTGGAAAAATGTTATTTCCACTGAAAAGGATTTCTTAAAACTCAACATTGATATTCATCACAGACTTAAAAAGCATAGTAGGATCGGGGGAGAAGACCTATTTTTGGATTGATAATTGGCTTGAAGTTGGAGTATTAAAAGAGATTTTTCCATTGTTGTTTACTTTGGTAAGCATGGTTCGAAAAGACAGAGAGATTTCAAGGGTTATAACACGGAATTTAGATGGAACACTTGGGTTCCACCCAAGGTCAGATATTTCACTTGGAGAGCCATCGACTGGAGGATTGCGACGTTAGATGCTCTTTTTGTCTCTTGACAACATGATTTGTCCTAACTGTGGAATTTGTCAAGAAAGTGCGGATCATATCCTAGTCTCTTGCTTGTTTGCTAGAACGATTTGGTGGCAGATATGCGTTTGGTGCAAGGTTCCCATCCTAACATCCTTTAATTCAATCAAGGAGTTGTCTTTTGTCGAACAACTAAAGGTCACACACGAGAGAAAAAGATTGATACATGTCATTTTTTGTCTACGGTTTGGAATTTATGGCTAGTTCGTAACAAGAGAGTTTTCAAAGGCAAGGCAACGTCGGTTTTCAACCGCGTAAACGAGATCAAGGATCTATCATTTCTATGGATCACCAACCGATCCAAGATTCAACATATTTGCTAGGAAAAGTGGTGCAATTTTCAATTAAATGCACCCGTGATGTATCTATTTATTTTCTTTGGCTTTTGTATGTTTTGATCTCCTGAGGGTGATTCTTTTGCTATATGATATGCTTCTTCTTGCGGTTAAAAAAAAAGTAAAAATATCTTTTGTATTTATGATCAATCATGTCAAATTTATTTGACTAAATAGTTTTATTTACTATTTAAGTTCATGCTCTATTAATTATAAGTTTAAATTCTTTTAGAGATAAAATATAATAAAAATAGCTGAATAATAATTTATTATAAATTATAAAATTTTATATTTTAAGTCACATATATATAGGGGAAGCTTCCATTAAAAAGTGGGTTTTCACTAAGAAACGCTAAGAAATGAGTCATACGAACTCTGATTGAGCTCATTCCAGCGGCGTTGGAACCGTCTCATCAAACCCTAACCCGCCCCCAAAAACCTAAACCCCCTCCACCCGCACCCCCAAAAACCTAAACCCCCCTCCAACCCCACCCTGAAAAGCCTAAAACCACCAACCCCCAAAAACCTAAACCCACCCCCAACCACCCCCAAAAACCTAAACCCCCCACCTCACCCTAAAAAAAAACCTAAACCCTAAAATGTAAACCTTAAAAGCTAAACCCTAAGGTTAAACCCTAAGGCTAACCCTAAAATTCAACCCTAAAATCTAAACCTTAAAAGCTAAACCCTAAAAGCTAAGATGGTAGAGTTCGACGAGATGGTTTCAACGCCGCTGAAATGAGCTCAATCGGAGTTCGTTTGATATCGTTTCTTAAGGTTTTTATCATTTCTTAGTTTTTTAGCGAAAAACCACTTTTTATTTGAAACCCCCCCCACACACACACACACATATATATATATATATATATATATATATATATATATATACATTTATTTAATATCATATAAATTTAATCCTAAAAAATTAGGTGGACTCAAGCAGAAAAATATTTACTTCTCTTATATTTGAATCATTCATAGTAATAAGAAGGATTAAAGATTTTTTTATTAAGTTAAATTTGATAAAACATATGAAAATTGGACGTTAGATATAGACAAGGGTACGTGGAAAAATATGTTGCCTAAAGTGATTTTACCTTTGATTGGGACCCTTTGTAGATTATGTCTCCTTTTGATATTTAACGTATCATTCACAAAATAATTTTCAATTACGCGTGACCAAATTCTTGTTTTCACATCTAACTACTATAAAGTATACCTAATATTAACATCAATCTCTTAATTATAACTAATTTATTCGATTACATTAACGTTGTAATATAAGACTTTACTTGAGTTTTTATAATCAAACACACGTACTGTCGATAGCGAATGATTCTTGCAACTTGTTTTTGTCTTGCGGCCTATAGTTTGCTTTTGTCACATGCAACTAATCAACACTTTTGTATCAGCGTACATTTAGACATCACCAACGACCTTAGCCTTTCACCTACCCTCGATACGACTCTTTGGCCTTCTTGCCATGACCTTTTATTCTTTTAGGCCTCAAGTCAACTTCTGATGTATTTCTCGACTCTCAAGTCAACTACAATATATGTTGTTATTTACTATCAGGACTGTTCAAATAGTTGGTTTGTATGTTTTACAGTTTAAGCCTAACCGCCTAAGCTAAATCTGGTTTGGATCGAACTATGCTTGTGAACAATCCTGATTATTATTAGTATGTTTGATCTAAGAATGTTTGTTGTTATTCTAGGATGTAATAGTTGTTGTTGTCGTTTTCATTAAGATGCTTTTCTTTATACCAAGTTATACAATCTTTTAATAAATTGTTGGCCTTGTCTTTAAAAAAAATATATTCCCTTCTACAAAAGGAAAAAAGAAAATTATATTTATTTATTTATTTATTTATTGGTACCAACTAAAAGAAGAATGTAGAGTGGGGTCCGTGAGGAAGAATCACCGACCAAGGGAATCCGTGAGACATTATTCATTGGTGAATGGTTGAAATGGTAGGCTCATTATCTCTACTCAAATAATCACAGTTTGGTCCCCCCATAATTGCATGGCTCCCACGAGACCCCTCATTAGGCTCATAGCTTTTGCACTTCAAAAACGATTCCCAATTCACCTTTTGCATCGTGTATGACTCATATGCACATATGGATATTGTTCCACAATATTGGATTTTGGATAATGTTTTTGTTTTTCTTTAGCGGCTAAGAGATACATTCATTAGAATTCAAGGAGTAATGAGAGGCTAGATACATAGTTTGTCACTTAAAAAAAAATCGTTGGCTATTTGGTGCAATGGTAGCCCAAAATATCCCATAATAAAGGTCTTTAGTTCGAATACGGGCCACAACAAAAAAAGGGTCTGTGGCCGGGGGTTGCCCTGGATGTTATAGGTGTTTCCCCGGCCCAATTATCCTATAATATCTAGGTGTTGCCGTTCAAAAAAAATTGCAAAGAAAAATTAAAGAAATTAAAATTACACCATCAATATCATTCCAAGGATGAGATTTGACCCATAAAAAACGTGTTTGATTTAATCTCCTCCAACATCTTTCCGATAGGTACTGATTGATTATGAAATATCTTGCTGTTACCAGGGGCGGACCTACATAGCCCGGAGGGGGTTCACCGGAACACCCAAGTTTCGAAATTTATATTCAACGGTATGTAAAAACACTGAGGTGAACCCCTTAAAAAACATAGAGTGAACCCCCTGAAAAAAATTCCTGAATCCGCCACTGACTGTTACGGGAGTTCCAAATTAACCATACAGTGGCTAAGAAGATGCATTGAATCACCATTTTGGTTGACTCCAGGTTGGATAAGCTCTTCGGGAACTTGAGAATTTCTTCAACTGTGGTGCATTATTGGGGTCGCGACCAGATGCTCCTCGCATATGAACACATAACAAACAGATGATCAGGGGACTCCATAACAAACAGGTGATCAGTGGACTCCATAGGGAATACAACCCGACTAGGCAACGTTGAATCCACGAACTGATAGTGCCTCTTTGGTAGGGACCCTATTTAGCGCTGCTCGCCATCTGAAACAGTTTAATTTTACTGGAACCCATTTGATCCAACAATGAGCATAACCATGTAGAGTGAATATTCTCCTTTCTATCAACTGTCGCAGCAAGTGGACATGGAACACACAAGAATCATCCACCGTCCATAGCTATATATCTATACCTTCATCGACCAACACATTACTAAACCATGAGCAATACCGGTTAGGTTGCCGAGACCAAGCCCACTCCATGTCACCGTTCCGTGAAGATTACTTAACCTGTCAGCCACTTTGCATGTTTCTTCTTCTTTAAAGCATAAAGATCTATAAATTTATCTTTTAGCTTGCCAAGATCACTCCAAATGTCATGCCAAAATAGAATCAAACTTCACCGTCCAAGTTTTCTTCTGATTAACTCATCCGTAACGATACCATATTTGAGAATATCTGCTCCAAGAAACAAAACACCATTGCTTGATCCAACACTAAGGCAAAATACAAGGCTCTTGCACATAGTACCATAGAGATTCGTATAGGAACCATCCGCATAAAGTATATATTAAACACTTTTCATAACTAATTACATTACATAAAAAGAAATGGAAAGTAGTAAATTACAAATACTCTTACAACTGAAATAAATAGAAAATACAAGAACGTATTTAATACGGGTCCTTTAAAACATATTTCGAGTCTTCTAAGAGAATTCGTTTGTTTCTCAGGGTACAACAGCCGAAACAGCTAGTAATGCAATGGGAGTACACAAACACCCAAAAAATACCTTGAAGATGAACAAAAAGATAATAAAAGATAGCTAGAAATCTTTGTTGTGTGTTCACTGTGAATTCTGGTGTCGCCAACTACTAAGGAACCCTTAGTATATATAGTGAAACAAAAGTCAAAACAACTCCATCAAAATTAAAACGAAAATAAATTAGAATGAACGTTTTCAATACATTTTATTTGGTTTTAAAGACTTTGACTGAAACTGGAAATCTTTTGTTTCAACTACTGCTAAAGTGGAAATAGTGCTGCAGTTTTAACTGTTGCGCTAGTTGGAACGCACCTACGGGACTGTCTGCATAAGCTGGAAATGGCGTACCACTCTGCACTTGTCGCACACGAGTTGAACGCTCAAGCGCCAACAATCGCGCCCGGATCCGCGTGTCCGGACCTGTAGTGCGCCATGCAGGCCGCGTGATCTTACCTTTCACGCGCTCTTATCTGTTGCACCGCAACGCTGTTCCGTGCAACGCCTCGCCATGCGCCACACGGAGCCGCCCACCACGCCACCCAATGTTCAGACGCCACACGCGCCGGTCCGCGCCATCAGGCGCTATACGCTCGTTGCACCACTCCCCGTCATGCGCTAGGTGTCTCTTGCCACACTTGCGCTGCATCGAGACGCCTAAGCAGCACAACTACACCTCGCGCCATGTGCTCCTCCAGATCTGCGCCACCCATGTTACGAACCACGCTCACGTGGTCAAAAATACAAAGCAGCTCACGAAGATGGAAACAAATACCTTACAAGGCTCCTACATATATACCACTCAAAATTTGGTCCTCCCACCTACTTTTCCTTCCCAAAAAAATTCCAATTTTCGTAGCTTCAAAAACCCAACTTCGAGCATCGTTATCTTATTCATCTTAGCTCCGTTTTGGATGCGGTTTGGTTCGTTGCGAAGCTCTCACATAGTAAAACGCAAACCCAGAAAGAAATAGGTATATTAACCACTATTACATATTATTTTTTCAACCCAAAGTTGGTAAAAAAATCATTTTGTAACTTGGTGAAAAACTCTATTTTTCACCGAAGTTCCAACAATTCAATGGATTATGTCTCTTCTACATGAACTTCAGATTACTATGCCAGTCCACCTACCTTATCGTGTGACACATTGGAGCTACATATTTAGTAGCCAATCCAGTTTTTCACCAGCGCATCAAATTTCTAGGGATTGGTCTTCACTTCGTACGAGACATGGTTCTTGCTAGCAGCTATGAGTTAGTGATGTTCCTACTGCCTTCGTGATTGCTGATTTGTAGAGTAAAGGTTTGTCCGGTGCACAATTTGATCTCTTTCAGTCCAAGCTTCACATTACTGACCCGTTCAGCTTGCAGGGGCATGTTAGCTAATTATTCTTCTCATGTGAGTATATGATGGCACCATTTTGGCTGTTGGTTATGTATCATCATATGATTATCCAGTATTTATGTTTATCTTTATGTAGTATTTAAGTTTAAATATATTTGACAGAATACTAGTATCTCATTATCTTTTCTGGAGTTCATATATTATGGGTTAATAAATTTGATAATCAACTAAATTCAGATCATTTGATGCACTAAATTATATAAGCGTATAAAGTTTAAAGAGTCGTAATGGGAAGGCAAGTTCCCCATGTATTCTAAATCATGATACCCAAATCTTGGCACCAGATTAACCATCATCATATGTTGGGGCTAACTCGACCCGATTGATGATTGATCTCATTGGCTATACAGCGATATGATTTGCAACTCAACCGACTTACATGTTCGTTACCAGTCTACTCAGTTACCTACTTAAGTTGAGTTCGGTGGCAAACCTCGTTAAAGATTCGGTAGCCCGCCTTATAATGACTGGTTTTGCTGAGAACCAAGTACATACGTACCGAAATAAAATGAACCTTTTTTTCTAATCAACAAATACAAAATAATAAAACAAAATAAAATTTGGAGCCATAAGAAGTAGAAGAATAAAATCTGGGAAAGAATAAGAATCATGTAGCAAGGCCAATATATATATATGCATGGCTGACAGTTTAGTTAAATTGCATTCGCTTTACATTTTGTTTAACTTGTAGCGGTCAAGTCCTAGTATGAGATTTGTATTTTAGTCTAGAATTGTATTATGATGCAAGTAATTATATGCCTGTTTTTGACCGTGCAATCAAACCGAGAAAAAAGGGTTTGTGTTGTAACCAAGAAAAGAAGGGAAAAAGAAAAAGGAAGAGAGAGATTGTGCGCTGTGAAATTACACAAGTTAGTTAAAGGGTGGTCATTTCTTCAATAAAAGGGTGTACTGCTTGGGTTGAAATGATTGAAACCTAGTTTATAATGAGTTATCAAAGGTGTATATATATATATATATATATATATATATATATATATATATATGTGTGATGTTATTTGGACAACCCTAAAAATAGTTGGACACCCATTATGTGGCTCGTATAGCTCTAAACTACCCGTATAAGGTTTCATCAGCATTAAATGCACACCTATACGTGCAGTATAGGGCTATACGGGCAGTATAACTTTTTGGAACAATAATTAAACAAAGAAAAAAGTTATATAAAAAAAACAAAATTCTATAAAAATATTTGAAGTTTTAAAAAAAAGTATCTATATGATCCGTTAAAATATTATAAAATTTTATAATAATAGTTAAACAAAAAAATAAATTTTATAAATTTTTTTTGAGTGAAATTTAAAAAAAAAAAACCTATACGGCCAGTATAGCCCTATATTATACCCATTCTTCCTCTCCCAGCCAACCAATCATTGGCAATCATTGGTAATTAATAAACCTTATACGGCCAGTATAGCCCTATACGGGCAGTATAGGGCACCCAGGATGTCCAAATAAAATCAAAGGATGTCCAAATAACCAACCATATACATATATGCCGATAAATATATGAATAGTAGAATTTTCTAGCATAATTTAAAGTTGGGAAAATTCCCAATGAACATTTTACTTTTTGTTTTGTCAAAAACAAACTCTGAAATCTCAAATTCCACGAAATAAACATGTTAAAATCGTCAGAATTTCACTAAATATATGGACCGAAATCGCTGAAATTGATTTCGCCAGAATTGATTGTTTTTACCGGAAAATCGATTGTTTTCGTTAGAAAACAAACGTCCAATTTCGCTGGAATCTCAGTCGGCGTTTCGCCAGAATCTGTAAATTTTGATGGATTTTCGTTAAAAAAGTACACGTGTCTATTCGCTGAGTTATTCATGTGTATCGGCGAATTCGCACTCGGGTTAGGATGTGTCGACGAATTTGTTATGTTTATTTAGTTTGAGTTAAAAATTCAACTTAGTTTAAGGAAATTGAAAACTCAAATGTTTGGGTATTTTCCCTTTAAAGTTTCTAGTGGCTTTAAAAAGAGTTAATTAAAAGGGTCGATATATCTGCCTCAGTTATTGCATTTTATTACTTTGAAAAATGATTATTAGAATATATATATGTTCGTTTTTCCTTATAAAAAGGTTTCACTGTAAGCTAAATTTATTTAGTGTTTTATTATGACGATAACAAATTTGGAAAATTATTAGGGAGAAAATCAATAAATTAAAGGACTTTTTGCTCAATAATTAACTAGCTATTAACGAAGTATTTTGAATAAGTGTTTCTATTAATATCACGATTTGTCCTAACGAGAGTGTTTAACGTTGATAATGAAAGTAAATATTAGCTGCGATATATGTAGATCAATATATACTAGAAAAAAATTAAGAGCATAATTACCGTTTCACATAGTTAGAATTTTCGTGAGACATAAGTGAATATCTTTATGAGTTAAGAGCAACCGGATAAATTAAACTTTTCTACGAATCTTGTTGAAATGTTTATTGCTACAACAAAGAGCCGTATCTACAAAGGCATCACGTCACACTGATTTTTTTTATGAGTTATATAGTATCTGATACTTATTGTTTATGTGTTATATATACACCCAACATTCCTTAAACATTTTCAAATAGTGTCACAAGTAAATAAAAATCTCGGATGAGCTACATGTAGCAACACAAATCAGGTATTCATAAATATATTTGTATAAAAATAGTGAAACAAAATGCCATCTCAGTATGTACTAATTAGTATTATATATTTTCGGTTGCAACTGCAATGTATAAAACATGAATATTTTATATGTGATACAATAAATACAAACTTATACGCAAACACAAATAAAAGATTATGACAATTATACACTAACCGGGAAGCTATCAAATATATTAGAGAAAATTCTGAAAATAGTGATTTTTGTGATGTGACATTTATACACATGTTAATAATTAATTATGTCAATAGTAGCCAATAGTGGCCGGGAGATACACGACACAATATCATTTTAACTCATGTATCACTCTTTAATACAAAAGATACTCGCTTGTAAAAAGTGTACCCTATACGTGCCGTATTGGGCTATACGACGAGTATAACTTTCTGGTTGGCGTCGTATAACTCTATACGGGTCATATAGATACGATGTATGAGATTTGTACTTGATGCATCTGACTTTCCAGAAGTCAGTCTGTAAAAAGTGTACCCTATACGCGCCGTATAGGGCTATACGACGAGTATAACTTTCTGGTTGGCGTCGTATAACTCTATACGGGTCGTATAGGTATGACGTACAAGGTTTGTACTTGATGCGTTTAACTTTCCCGAAGTAAGTCTGTAAAAAGTGTACCCTTACGCGTCGTATAGGGCTATACGACGAGTATAACTTTCTGGTTGGTGAAGCATTAAGCCCTATACGAGCAGTATAGCCCTATACGGCGCGTATATGGCTAGAAAGTTTTTTATAAATTCAGCATACGGGAACCATTTCATCTAAACGAAATTTTTTTATAAATCCAGCCATTGGTACAACATCCGATGTTTGAGGCTGAGGAGGTTGACATGGCTCATGTTGTTGAGCCGGACGCGCCGCACGGCGGCCAGCCTGAGGCAGAGGTCCAACCTCAGGTTGACCCGACGCATCCACCAGAGCCGCCACAACATCCTCAGCGCGTTTATCATGCAGTGAGGTAGCCTGTTTCCACCTAACTTCTCCTCGAGAGGCTTGTGGCGGGTCAGACGGAGATGATTCAGCTCCTGACACGGTAGGATCGGCGGATCGACCGGGTGGAGGATTGTGTGGTGTGGATGATGGAGAGCGAGGCTGAGAGGCGTAGAGATGCGGGTATGCTGGTTCGAGACCCGCCACCGCCACGTGTGTATCCGGATGCGGCCCCGTCCGGCCGGTACTGATAGCGATAGCGACATGTAGTACTTTTACGTTTTACTTATATCTTTTGATTATTATTGTACGAACTCATGTTATATATTATATTTTCGGTTGTTTATCTATATTATTTGTTTAAATTGTTCGTTATGTAATATATGTTCAGTTTGTTTGGTTGTTTGTTTTATATAAACGTTTGTATTCGACATGTTTAAATATTTATAACGATAAATTATTTTAAAACAATAACTATACAAAAATATTTGAAACTTTAAAAAAAAAAACCTATACGACACGTTAAAATTTGATAAAATTTTATAATAATAGTTAAACAAAGAAACAAATTTTATAAAAAAAACAAAATACTATAAAAATATTTGAAATTAAAAAAAAATACCTATACGACCCGTTAAAATTTGATAAAATATTATAATAATAGTTAAACAAAGAAACAAATTAATAAAAAAATAAAATTCTATAAAAATATTTGAAGTTTTTTTTAAAAAAAGTACCTATACGATCCGTTAGAATTTGCTAAAATTTTATAATAATAGTTAAACAAAAAAACAAATTTTATAAAAATTTATGAGTGAATTTTTAAAAAAAAAAAAACCTATACGACTCGTATAGGGCTACACGAGCTCTATAGCCCTATATTATACCCATTCTTCTTCTCCTAGCCTTGCTTTTCCACTAAAAAATAATGCCCGAGCCCTATACGGCTCGTATAGCCCTATACGGGACGTATAGGGCACTCAGGATATCCAAATAAAATCAAGGGATGTCCAAATATCCAACCCACTTAAAATCACATTGTACCCGAAAGTACCCTCATGCATCATCTTTTTGTCACGTATCATCAATAAAACGTTCTTTTTGCCAATGAAATTTAACTCGTATGTGAATCTGACTCACATATTTCTCATAATATTCGTGTATTTGTCTATTAGTATTCCTATTTAATGAACGAAGTATAGACATATCTATAAATCAATTTCATAGCTCACTAAAACACATACATGCAGTGATATAATAAGAATTAGTGGTATTTTATTAATGATGGTGGTCCAAACATATCAAAATTCTTTAAAATCATAAGATCGTTTATTGTTTATGTTTAGTTCGTAAAGTTAATATACAAGTGGTGTATTGCACTATCAACTTATCAAACGGCCAGAGCACAATTGATGCCACTTCATAAGCATATGTTTTCATTACATCGGCCCGACGTAAAATGGTTGGCCAACTAGAAATTGTGGCCAAACGTTGTTTTAAATTGGCTATTAACTCATTCCAATCAACATTCACCATGGTTAGTATATTTTCAACATTTTATATTGTTGATTTCCTTATAGATATTGTTTTGTTTTTCATCTCGTTGATCCAAGTGTAACTATTAACATCAATTATAATGCAAGTTGACCCGGTAGCATAATGTGCTTGTTTTTATGCATGTTTTTTTTTCAATAGATGGTGGGATTAGGGGAGGAGGCCGGAAGTAATCAATATACTAGAGTTTGTACTTTGTTAAAATAGGCTGGTACAGACACATAGTAAAGTGCTTACTTGTGGTCTTCTTTCTTTTAACTTCTCCTTCTTTCGGTAAAACTTTTAATACATTCAAACCCTATTGTGCTATCAAAGTTGCATGATTTTGTTAAAAGTGGTTGCTCAATTAATTTAGATAGTAATAATTTCTAGACTCTATCAACATAACATAAGACAATGATGTTTTACCTTCAAAAAACATGTCGAAGTTGTAGTTACAACAAACTTAAGTTGAGATGATGTTATTTTTTGTAGTTTACATATCCATCAACAATGTATCACAGTTATGTATTGTATACTTCGAACAATCTAACATACCTTGAATAATGTATTATATTCATTTACCTGTAAATTGTTTAACCATTATATAAATAAAAATACTTATGTTAATTTAATTTTTTCTGACACGAAGAGTTTTCTATAGTTTATCATCAAAATTTTATATTATACGAGTCAAAGTTAATATGTGAATGTACTTCGTGTATGAGTTATCCATATTTACTTATATTAGGACATAAGAGGGATACACAAGTTAAAACAGATCACTTACAGAAATTCGTTCTGATACGACGCCTGTTGTCGGTGGTGTCAGTCTATGCCCACTACTAGAAACTTAAGCAGTTTCGACGACCTATCTCGACGACCCGTGTCGTCGAGATTGAAGGGACCAGTTACGAGGCGATGGTGTCAGACCTCGTGATCTTTTTTTTTGTCACCTTTTCTCGACGACACGTCGTTGGGGATGGTTAACTGGGAAAAGGTGAAAGCTTTTGGCGCTTACCAGGAAAAGGTGAAAGCTTTTGGCGCTTACCAGGAAAAGGTGAAAGCTTTTGGCGCTTACCAGGAAAAGGTGAAAACTAGTCTCGACGACATGTCGTCGAGATTGCTATTTTTAATTTTGTTTTTCTTTTTTTTTGCCTGGTAAAATATTAAAAAAATATTTTTTAAAGAAAATACCTAATATCGACGACATGTCGTCGATATTGGCATATAATAAAAAAATATTTTTATTTAATAAATAAATTAATTAAAATAAAATGACCCAATCTCGACGAAATGTCGTCGAGACTGGTCCTACCTGGTATTAACCCACGTAGAAACCCTTCTGCTCCTCATTTTGCCATCTTTCTTCTCTCAAGCTTTGTCGTGAAGTTTTTGGCTAGTGGAGGGATTGGAAGCTAGATTGAGGGTTTTTCCGACGACGTGTCGTCGTTTCAAGAAAATTCCGGAGGTAATATGTATATTTTTTTTTGTGTTTATAGGTGTATTTGGGTAGTTTTATATAGATTTATAAATGTTTGTTTAATATTTTGGTAATAGATTTAGATTTGAGAGATTTAGTTTTGTATAAATGTTTTAATTTTTTTTATTTGAATAATATAGATGAATATATCTACTATTTTATAAAATTGGTGGTTAATTTATATAGATGTATAGTATGTAGGGTTTATTTTTTTATTGATGGTTAATGTTGTGAAATTGATAGTTAATTTATATAGATGTAGAGTTTGTATTATTTATATAGATGTATAAGTATATAAATGTATGAATTATTTATGAAATTGGTGAATTATAGGTTTGTATAGATTTATTATTGGTGGTGTTATGTATATATTATTTGTATGAATTGTATGATGTTATTTATTTTATGTAATGTATAGTTTGTATGTATTATTTATTTAGGTATTTGTATATATTTGTGAAATGTATTATTGGTGGTGTTATGTATATATTATTTGTATGAATTGTATGAAGTTATTTATTTTTTTAATGTATAGTTTGTATGTATTATTTATTTGGGTATTTGTGAAATGTATTATTGGTGGTGTTATGTATGTATGGTTTGTATGAGTATAGATGAATATGTGCATTTATGTATGTTAGTAATTAGAACACGAACCTTTCACTTGTTTTGACTTAAATACTTGTATGCATTATTTTTTTGGGTATTTGTATAAATTAAAAGAATATATTGTTGTTTTTTAATTTTTATGAAATATATTATTTGTATGATCAATATAGATGTATGTATGTATGTATATATTTAATCCGTTTTTATTTTTGTATATTTTAATGATTTTTTATATTTAATACATTTGTAACGAATTTATAGGATTTCTTGTTTAGCTTTATCTTTTCGCTTGACTTTGACTGTATTAAAAAGGTAACACTCTTCTACTAAACTAAAAATTGTTTAGATTATGTAACACTTTATTAGTATATCGAACTCGAACACGATCCTTTGTTAACACAAATATCTTAGAAAATTGGTTTATTATTTTAGCAAAAGATACGTAATCAGTTTAATTTATTATATAAAGTAAATTTTTTGAAAAATCTGATAAAAACAAACGGTTCGTGTTTGACTTACTAATTTAGATAAATTATGGATTGTACCCTTTAGAAAATACCCGTCCAAAATTTAATAGAGTTAAATTTTGGATTGTCCCCGTTTGGGACTGTCTTTTGAATATTCTATCTCATTTAGGATATGTATACGTTTTAACGGGTTGACTATTCAAGAGTAAATTGGTAGCTATTTCTCCTACTCTTCGAGTTTGCGTTTCATACACATACTTGGAGGGTTAAGGGGAAATGCTGTCGATTTATTTATGAATAGTTAACCCGTTAAAATGTATACATATGAGATATAATATTTAAAAGTTGGGTTAGGATCCATCACCTGTAGATATTCCATCTGATGTGCTACCAGTTAATAAAAAACAGTTATGTCAATTAATAAGACTTGGATTGCACTGCGAGATCGTAATCATCCGGATTTCATAAAAGGTCTTCAAAAGTTTATAGATAATGTCAAAAACTATGTTGACAAAGATTGCAAGATTTATTGCCCGTGTAAAAAATGTGCCAACTCTTATCGGCAAAGTCCGTCTTTTGTTTATTCACACGTACGTTTTGTAAGGCCCCAAACCCGGGAGGCCTCACTTGTTGGATTTACTCATTCACAAACAGTTCTTAAACATGAATATCAAATAACGCAGCGGAAAATTTCATTCATTCATCATAATTAAAACTTGTTCATATATGCGGAAGCGTAAACATTGTTAAAAACATAATTTCATCATAACTAAACATAACGGGATGCCAGTCTTCAAAAGCAGTCGGGTAACTCTTCATCTCTAGCCAAGCATCACCGTCCATCATCATAACCTGCCTTAACCTGAATGTGCATACTAAAAAGTCAGCTACGCTGGTGAGTTCTAGTTTTCGTTCGATTTAAGAAATGGTTCATCATTCAAAACATTCATTAGGGTTTAACATCACGTATAAGAAAACAGGGCCTTTCATTCATAAACCTTCACACATTTAAACACATTGAACGGATCATTTGTTTAAAACATTTAACATTCACTTAAGTCATACATTACTATCTAAAATCTGTATCGTTACGCGTCTCTGTGTCCCCGAAGGAACCCTGCATGTCGTGGTCAACCGTTACGTATCACCGTCGTTGCCACAACATTCCGTCAATTCCCTTTTTGGTATTGCCCCCAAGGCTAACTGCACGAGGACCGACAATACCCATTCAGTTGCCCCCCTATGGCTCTCAGCCATAGACCGGCAACCTCCATTGAAGGCTATGGCTCTCAGCCATAAACCGACAACTTCCATCGACGGCTATGGCTCTCAGCCATAACACTGTCGGATCATAATTTAACCTCAAGTGGGGTCACCTTAACCCCTGAGTAACCGTCGTTACTCCATACCAGTTGTACAACATCAAACCATTGGCAGGCCACTAAGACACTGCCCCCGTTGTTCTTATGGTAACTATGGCTCGCTGTCCATAATCTACCACAAGGCTGAAAATCTCATTCCCGGACTTCATTCGTCAATTCCCTTCATTCGACAGATTAGATTTGTAATGACTTCTTTAAAACCTTTGCCCTTTTTCTTTTCTTTTCATAAAACCTTTCATTCACTTTCGAAACCCTTTACCTTTACTTTAAACCATTTCTTTATAAACATTCGTTCGTAAACATTCCGTTCATAAAACTTTCTTTCCATAAACCGTTCATTCTAAATCATTTCATTTCATAAACATAGTTTCATAAAACATCATTTCATAAAACATCATTTCATATGTATGCACACCAGCCCGAAAACATTATATAAAACATTTAAAAGAGGGCTTCTAGAACTCACCTGATAAGCTAATCCGGGTTGCCCTAAACAAAGGTCCCGCTACGTCACTTCCGATCTGAATTGATTAGTTAAATACACATCAGACCAAATCCCGACTCTAACGGTTTAATCTTCTAAACATACCAACTTTACCTAATCAGCCTGATGCCTGCGCACTTAGCAAGTGCGCAGACCCTGCTGCCTGCGCACTTATCAAGTGCGCAGGTCCCTCCTCCTACGCACTTAGCAAGTGCGCAGGTCCCTCCTCCTGCGCACTTAGCAAGTGCGCAGGACCTGCTCCGTGCGCACTTAGCAAGTGCGCACGACCTGTTCTTCGCGAAAAACCCTAACTTTCGCATTCGGGTCTGATCATGTCAAGATCCCGAACCTGTTTGCATTCAAAACGTTCGTTTTCCATTAAGGAACTCAAATCCATGATTATCTTTCAGTTTCATCCGTTCAAACCTTACCTTTTCACCCAAAACCTGAAAAACCCAAAAACGAACTAAAACTCAGATTTAGGTCGGATCGTTACCTGAATCGAGTTTCTGATCCGGAGGTTCTTCTCACGAGTTATGGAGTAACACTTTGCTGAAGTCTCGGGTCGATCCGCCAACTTTCTCTCTCTGCGGTTTCTCTCTCTAAAAGTTGCAAATGAGAGAAAAAGGGTGGCATAGGCTATTTATAGCCAGCTGACCCATCCGACCCGACCCGCCATGCCTCATTCGTTTATTCCGTTATTATAACTGTCGTTTTATTTTTGGGATGTTACACGTGTTAATAGGTTTCTACAAGCATACGACACTTAGTTTTATCACGGCGAGGAATATGCCAATGCTTCGGATGTAGACGCACTTTGGGCTACAAATACAAGTGTTGCAGCAACTGATCATGAGATGTTTGATACACTTGATGATGTTATGGCGGAACAAAATACACATGAAGAAAATACTGATGAAGATGGAAGTGGAGCTGGTTTAGACCCGGAATTTGATGCGTTGTTTGAAGAGCTCCGTACTGAGTTATACCCTGGTTGTAGTTGGATGTCTTCCTTAAACTTTTTATCAAAATTGATGCATATTAAAGTTATGGACAAGTGGATGGATACTTCGTTTAACCAACTTTTAGATCTTCTCAGAATTGCATTACCGAAAGAGAATCACATTCCCGAATCTCACTATGAATCTAAAAAGAAGTTGAGAAAGATTGGGTTAGGATATCAATCTATCCATGCTTGTATAAACGACTGTGCTCTGTTTTGGAAGGAGAATGAGTCAAAGGAAAACTGTCTGATTTGTAACGAGAGCAGATGGGTTAACCCAAACACAATTGGCAAGAAAGTGTCACGTAAAATGTTGCGTTACTTTCCTTTAACTTCTCGGCTTCGACGAATATATAGTTCCAGATTCACGGCAAAAGACATGACATGGCATAAAACAGGATGCTCAAGGGATTCTATAATGCGTCATCCGGTTGATGGGAAGCAATGGCAAGATTTTGATCTGAGATATCCTAAATTTGCAGAAGAACCGAGGAATGTCCGCTTGGGTTTGGCAGCCGATGGCTTTAACCCTTTCAGTAACATGAGTCAGTCTTACAGTATGTGGCCGGTAGTGTTGACAACGTATAATACACCTTCGTGGTTATGTATGAAAGAGACTTCTTTCATGTTAACTTTGCTAATTCCAGGGCCCAAATCACCTGGAAAGGACATTGATGTTTTCTTAAGGCCTTTGATGGATGAGTTGAAAATGTTGTGGGAGAAAGGAGTACGAATGAGAGATGCATCAACCAACACTGTATTCAAGATGCATGCGACACTATTATGGACTATCAACGATTGTCAAGGTTATTTAGCATGCCCTACTTGTAACGAAGACACACCCTCCTATCGTGTTATCAATAAGTTATCTTATGTTGGTCACAGACGATTTTTGCCTTCCAATAATCGTATGAGAGATAGTCTATTGTTTAATGGCAAAAAAGAGAAAAGAAAGCCTCCTATGAAATTGACGAACACACGGATATTAGAACAATTAGAAAACCTCCCCGATCGTGTTCCTGGGAAACATCCTAAGCATGGAGGTGTGAAAAGAAATCGTGCTGAATCAGAGTTAAATTGGACCAAACGTAGTATCTTCTTCGAGTTGAAATATTAGTCTTCTCTTGAATTAAAACACAATCTTGACGTTATGCACGTTGAGAAAAATGTGTGTGAACGTGTTGGGTACTTTGCTAATGAACGACAAATCAAAAGACACAATTGGCGCCGACGATGGGATTTCGTCAGGAAAAGGCCGACGTATCAGAAAACAATTCTTGTAGTGGATACACGATCATTAGGTCACGTAACATATGATTATATAATAATAAATATAAAATTTGTTGAAATGAGTATAGGAGTATAACACTTTAAAAAGTGACTAGTTTCATGGTTTTTTTAATATATTTACTTATTTTATAACTATAAGAAATAATTTATATATTAATCAAAATTTATTTTATGAAGGAGTCGTACTGATAATTACTTGGCATTGATGAAAATATGGGATGGCATTCTCTAGATTTTACAGTTTATGAATAATTACGCGAGAGATTTGATCCCACCACCATCATGACAGCTTATATTGCATAGAAGACAGTGATATTTTACACACACGCACACTTTTACATGCATATATTTACCTCTCACACACACGTACTTTCTTTTATTTATATGTGTAATTTTATCTTTTTTACGCATGAACATATAGATACATACTATGTATGTATATATGCATGGAGCCATGGAGGGGTCAAGATCTCTTTTTTACCAGAGCACTAAGGTGGAGTGTGTCACAGAATTGTCACTAAGGCTAAGAAACTTCCTCCACTCACTCTCCAAAACCCTAATTATAATAATAAATACAAAAAGAAAGATGCAAGAAAAATAAAAAAAGAAAATTAATTAAGCAAAACAAAAGCCTCTTCTTTTTATCCTTCACCTCCTCTCCTTCCCATTAATCTCTCCTTTCTCATTGTTTTATTCTCTTGTTTTTGATTCCCCACTCTCATATATTTCCAAAAAAACCCTTGAAACCTTTCTAAAAGAGAAAAAGAAAGCTCAAATTTAAATCATGGTTTTCTCATCTGTTCCACCCTATCTTGATCACCACAATTGGCATCATCAGGTATGTATGATCTTGATCACCATTTCTTTAATTCTCTGATTTTAGTTGCTTCTTCATCCAATCAAAGCAAAAGCAAAATCTTTATGTAAAAAAGATGATCTTTTAATTTATTGAATATACCATGATCTTTTTTCTTCATCTCATCTCATCTCATGTCTTTGTTTGTTTTCTTTGTGTTTTGTGTTGTTCTTTTCAGCTTCATCAATCAAATCATCAAGGAACTGGCGGTGGGGTTGGCGTTGGTGAAAACCCTAATCTTCCGTCTCACCCGCCGCCTCCACAACATGGAGGCGGCGGGGTTGGAGGCGGAGAACCAACGATCAGACCAGGATCTATGGTCGATCGAGCTAGGTTAGCCAAGATACCCTTGCCCGAGCCCGGCCTAAACTGCCCTAGATGTGACTCAACCAACACCAAATTTTGCTACTTCAACAACTACAACCTCACACAGCCTAGACACTTTTGCAAGACGTGCAGGCGTTACTGGACTAGAGGAGGAGCTTTGAGAAACGTCCCGGTTGGAGGAGGTTGTAGGAGAAACAAACGAAACAGCAAAAGCCGAAGCTCGAAATCTCCAAGACGATCCGGGCCTAAATCGGTAAGTGTAAGCCCTCCAAGAAGTAGCTCAGAGAACATGACAAACACTCAACTTTCACGTCCACCTTCACTTCACTTACCATTTATGAGCTCTCTTAACCAATATGGAGGGTTTGGTGGCAATCTTGGCTCAAATATTGCTGGATTTCAGCCTCAAAGTGAGCACATGGGCAATTTTCAAATAGCAAATGGTAACAATTTCAGCAACATTTTATCTATTGGAGGTGGAGAGAATTGGAGACTCCCTTTCATGCCTGGATTTGATCAAGTACCAAACAACACTAACCTATTTAACTATCAAAGCGAAGGTGTCGAAGCACAATCATCTTCGATGGCTGGATTGGAAAACAAATGTGGAATCAATAACCCTCAGAGCAACCGTGATACCTCAGTGAAGCTGGAAGGCAACCCAGGCTTAAACTTATCAAGACAGTTTTTGGGTATGTTTGGGAACACCAATCAACAACCTTGGACAGGAAATTCTTGGGCGGAGTTTCCTATAATCAAGGAAAGATTCAGCTGAATGTTGCATGTTATCAAAGTGATTTAACTTTTTCAAAACCCTAGATTATTCCTAGCTGAATTGAGTGTAATATGGTCGGTTTATTAAGATTCCACATGATCTCAACGGCTGATCGATCGGCTGAAGAACTGCAGGAGAACCACCGGTAGGTATACATTATGTTTAGTTTTATTAATATCATATTATGGTGTTGGTTTATTCTATTAATGTGTATGTGAGTTTCCTTGTGTTTGAAGTGTTTTACCTATGTGTGTAAGTGTGTGCTACTCTATATATCATCGACAATATTTAAACTTGCTCCTTCGTCTTTGTTCGGATTATAAACATATTTTGAGCCAATTCTTTGTCTAATAGTTTGCCAATTCTTTTTATTTAGCTTATTGTTAGGGTTTTTATTGCAATTCTAGCTTCCTCTCCTATTTTACTGACAATTGTTACTATTTTAGAGCAATTTTGAGAAAGTAATTGTGGTTGATTGGATCATAGAAACAATCTCTTTGTGAGTTTGCAATTTGAAAACTACATGCATACTAAAGTGTTTCTACCGACAACTTTTACAAAGCTGGAGTAGCATCATTGATGACTAGGACCAATACTTTAAGTTGCATGTATATGAGGATTGGTCATCATCAAGAAACTATGTAAGATGCTAATGATTTTGCAATGAAAAGATATATAAATACCAGACAATATATATAGCAAGGGTTTTGTGGTTAAAATTCCTTAAAAAGATTCAAAACCCTAAAACATTAAAATATTCCATCCTCTATGAATTTCTTTATATATATGTTTGTAAAAGATAAAGAAGTTAATGATGAGTGATAATGAAGTAAAACAACATTATGGTGTTCTTATTATCTCATCCGTGTGTTGAAAAAGCGAAAGAGTGTAGTTTTATAGCAAATCTTTTGTTTTTTTTTCTTTCGGAATATCACAGGACCCCACCAATAATGATATACGTAATACGTAGCTTACGCTGATTAGATGACCTTTAAGACTAAGTGCAGTGACTTAACTAAAAATTGAGAAAACACTACAAGAAATCTTAGCAGTTTCGTCGAGGCAATCTCGACGACATGTGTCGTCGAGATAGGGCACCCAAATACGGCGACATGTCGTTGGCGATGGTCCCAGTCAAATTTTTGACTATTTTCACCTTTTCTCGACTACATGTCATCGGCGATGGTCCAACGGGAAAAAAAGTGAAAAGTTTTGGCGCTCATCGGCGACATCTCAGGGCAGTCTCGACGACATAAAAGGGCAGTCTCGACGACATGTCGTCGCAATTGCCCATTTTAAATTTTTTTCTTTTTTTTGTCAGGTAGAATTTTAATTGTTTTTTTATTTAAAGGAAATACATAGTCTCGACGACATGTCGTCGAGATATGTGTGTATTAAAAAATTATTTTTATTTAATAATTAAATTAAATAAAATAATTAAAAAAATACCCAATCTCGACGACATGTCGTCGAAACTGGTCTTAGCTGGTCTTATCTACGCAGGAAACCCTTTTCCTCCTCATTTCACCCCCTTTTTCTCTCTACTCTTTCTCTCGGTTTTCACCATCAAATCCGACCATTTTACTTGAAAATCCCCATGTTTCACCTCCACCACCACCATTACTCATCTTTTTGAAGTGGTAAGACTCTATTTTGACTTTTTTTAGTAATTTTCCAATATAATTGAAAATTTTAATATAAATCTTGTGTAGGTGAGGGTTTTGGTTAAGTGAACGGATTGTAAGCTAGATTGAGGCTTATATGTATATTTTTGTTAAATTTAGTTTTGCATAGTTGTTTTAATTGTTATTTATTTAAATAATATAGATGAATATATAAATGTATGTATTATTTGTGAAATTGATGGTTAATTTGTATAGATGGATGTATTATATTTGTGTAATACTTTGCTAATAGGTATATATTTGTGAAATTTAGTTTTGTATAATTGTTTTAATTGTTATTTATTTTAATAATATAGATGAATATATAAATGTATGTATTATTTATGAAATTGATGGTTAATTTGTATAGATGTATGTATTATTTGTGAAATTGTAGGTTTGTATAGATGTATAAATGTATAAATGTATGCATTATTTGTGAAATTGGTGAAATGTAGGTTTGTATAGATGTATTATTGGTGGTTTTATGTATGCATTATTTGTATGAATTATATGTTGTTATTTATTTTTTGTGATGTATAGTTTGTATGAATATAGTTGAATGTATGCATGTATATATGTTAGTAATTTAAACACGCACCGTTTCACTTGTTTTGACCCGAGTATTTGTATGTATTATTTATTTGGGTATTTGTATGAATGTAGGTGAATATATTGTTGTTATTTATTTTTTTATGAAATGTATAATTTGTATGAATATAGATGAATGTATGTATGTATATATGTAGATGAATATATTGTTGTTATTTATTTTTTCCATTATAATTTAAATGTTTTAATATAAATCATGTGTAGGTGAAGTTTTTGGTTAATTGAACGGATTAGAAGCTAGATTGAGGCTTTCCCGACGGCATCTCGTTTACAAATTCGGAGGTATTATGTATATATTTGTGTGAAAATTAGTGTATTTGGACAGTGGAACGTAGGCAGTGGAACTCTTACTAACTAAACTCTCAAAAGTGTGTAATGGTTTAACTAAAAATACAATTATTTTTTATTTTTTTATATAAAAATGTGGTAAATGAATTGATTGGTTGATTGTGAGTTAGCCCCACATCCCAAGCCCCTTCACGCCCGTTAAAAACCCATGACGCCCCCGCCCTTACACTTAGTCTAATGGTTAAAGACAGAAAACAGTAAAAACTAAATTCAAACTTAAAACATGTGCTAGAGGGGCTAAACATTTACCACTAATCTTCGACATACAAAATTACCAAAGTTAAAGTGAAGGGTAATCTTTCACAATATAGGGATAAAGAAAAGAAATTTATTATGAAAGAGTGATTTTTGCAGTGTAAAAAGAAAAGAATCTGACAAACGTAGATTTTTGCTTTATAGAAAGGACCAACAAGCCACACAACACACCCCTTCCCCAATAAAGTGCTGTATACCCAACCAACAACTCGACCACCCCTAAACCAGTAGAGAGAGAAACACAAATTAGTTGGCTTAACTTCATGTATCATCAATTATTTAGAATCAAAGGGTTTGTAACGAAGCGAGTATCATGTAATAAAGGTGTTCATCTTCAAATGGTTAAACGTGATGTAGATTTGAGCGTAAGTTTAGAGAATATGTCGGTTAGCCGTTTAAAAAATAATCAATTCTTTAGAAATTAATTAGGTGTCTTAATCGAAAACCCGGCCTAAAGATTATCTCGACCACTTAGAGAGAGAGAGAGAGTAGCAAGAGAGAGATGAAAAGAGAAGGTGGCTGAATGGCATGCAGCTGGTTGGGTGTGGTTCGGAAAACCATGGAGTGGTTTGGTTTATTTGATCCAACTGTATGGTTTAACATGTTTTTAACTACATTTAGATCATGTAAGAATTTCTCGACTCACGTGAAAGTTTGATCCTTTGGGTTCTATATATCAATCTCTTGCTTTTGTTTATTAGTGACAATTACAAATATTTAAATTAGCATTATCATTTTCCCTTCTTTATGCTATATATTCTAATTTAAAACTCGATTAACCTTAATTGTTTATGGCCTTGCAGGCTTTTTTGCACCAGTAAATTAAAAGGCTTCAAGTAATCAATCTTGATTTAACCAATCTTAGATGTAAATAACTGACTAACAATTACACTTTTTAACAGCTCGAAAACTAACATGTGGTTAACTTATAAGCATAATTAACTAGGTTGGAGTTTATTACAGAACACTAAATTAAAATTATTGCAGGAATAAAAATAAGAGCTAAATTAAATTTTCGTTCTTGGAGTGTGGTCAAAACATCAGGTTTCGTCCAAATTTCAAACCTTTAACACCTTGTATCACACACATATTGTTTTTTCTCACTTTCCGTCCCTAAAACAGATGGCATCTAACGATTATGTTTACTCATCCCCATGTGACCCTCACATGAAGGGTAGTATCGTCTTTTCAGTTCCTTTTGTGTACCCTACATCTACTCCAACCCTCAAACTTGCAAGGTTGGTCACTGTCGTCTTCTCGAGCATGAACTAACCTAGCTCCCGCCAATTTCATCTTCGGAGAACTGTAAGTCGATTGTTTCAGTTTGCGATGGCTAATTCATTGTGGATGGTGCGTGGTAATCATCCACACAATGATCTCGACCCATACGAGTGTTATGGTAAGGTTTTCTAAGCTTTGATTTTTTTGAAACATTGAATTATTCATTGTTCAGTATCCTATTTTTTTATATAAATTTAACTCTTTTATCTTACATTTGACGTATTTACAACAAATGAACCTTAAATGTTTAGTATCAAAATATTCCATGGAAAAGAATTTGTCAATTGTCCCGATAGGAGGTATGTAAATAGTAAAATTAGCTTCATTTATATGGCAGAACCGATGATTTCAATATAGATGAGTTGGACGAAATGGTTAAGACTATAGGTTATCCATGTGATATGGTCTTTGTCTACCATTTAAAGGTTCCAGAAATAGATTTGAATTTTGGTCTAAGGGTATTGGTTAATGATAATAATATGAAAAGGTTGTTTGAATATGTGCAAAGGAGGGTTAAAATTATTGAGATTTATATTGAGCATTGTAAGACAGGAGTTAACACCTTCTTTATTTGTATCACGTGATGTTGTTCCATCTAGTCCTAGAAGCATCTATCACTTGAAAACGGGCAAGGTGTTAGTGTAGATCAACGAGCAAGGTGCAGGTGCAGCTCAAGGTGAAGTTATGGGACAAGCTGCTTCACAAGGAGCCCCACAACCATCTCAATAATCTTAGTCAGATTGAGGGTAGTTAGTTAATGGTTACTCTTTTGACAAGGTCTTTTGGTATAATATTTTGATCAATGGTTTAGTCTTTTGAACAAGGTCTTTTGGTATGCTAAGTGTCAGTCTTTATATTTAGTGTCATGGTATATGTTTAGTATGCAATATTTTTTAACATTATAACTTTATATGCCATATGTATTTAGATGCCATGTTTTTGAACAATTATATTTAGATGCCATAAATTGTTGCAATGGTTTTGAACAATTGTATTTAGATGCCATGGTATATGTTTAGTATGCAATGTTTTTTAACACTTACAGTTTGATGCAATGGTAACAATGGTTTTGACCACTTGCACTTAACTGTTTTGATGCCACAAATGGTAGCAATGGTTTTGACCACTTGCACTCAACTGTTTTGATGCAATGGTTTAGTCAAATGCAGATTACATTAGAACATGTGCATTTCATATGAACACTTGCAGTCATATGCAGATTACATTACAAGTCAATTGTTTTGATTAGAACATATGCACTTGGTTTAGCCCACTGTTTTGTTTCAATTGGTTGACTAACCTGGTTTAATGTCTTTCATTACACCATATGCATTTGTAATGAACTGTTGAATTCCATTATAAGTCAAAATTGAACAAATTTCAGACAAAAATTAAAGAAGAACAAATATATTTCATTAGAATTCTAAGTACATGTAACGAACCAACCTTCGAGTTTTCCCTATAATATATTAATTATATTATAAAGGGTGTTTTTGAATAAATAAAAGTTGGAGGGTAATTTTTAAATGGTGCTTTGTTGGTAATTTGGGATGAAGGAGCCAAATAAGAAAGTGTAAGGACTGACTGTGTTAAATCAATAAATCAGATTTCATATGGGGTGGATGGCTCACAAAAAACACACTTATGTGTGTGTGTTCGTGATTTTGCAAGGAGAAAAGGGGAAAAGAGCCAAGACTTGATTTTGAAGAAATTGCATGTTAAATCAGTTGCAATGGAGGTGTCCTTCTTCAAACAAGCATCAAGTAAGTGTTCATTCCATCTCTTGAACCTCCATTAATGGAGTTTTAGTGGGTTTTTGTTGAAACAATGATTGGGTTAATTGGTGTGGTGATTATTGTTAAAAGTTGTATAGAAACCTTAATCTAGTGTTGTAAATGGTGGAGAATCATGATTACCATGATTCTAACATCCAATTTTATGATTTCATAATTAGGGTTCTTGAGGTGAAAATTGGGGGTTTTCAATTTGATGAAGTTAAATGATGAATTGGTGGTTGATAAGTGTTTGTGGTGTTAATAAACATAAATTTTAGTAAAAGCCCTTAATCTATTTGATGAATCAAGAACCTTGGAGAATTGGGTGAAATTGGATAAAACATTAACGAGTCAAAATGGGTTGGTTGTTATCTAGAAAGGTTGAAAGCTTGAATGAAGCTAACTAAACCAAGATAGTTATTGATGAAGATCATAAGATCTTAGGTTGGTGTCAAACCTCAAATTGGTGATTTATAGGAGTTTACTAGATTACTAAACAAGTGGATTGTTTAGGTGATCAAGGTATGGAGATGCTAGCTTGGAAGACGAATTGTAATCTTCATTGGTAAAGGTAAGTGCTTTGCACTTACTTAGTAGTAGATAAGTAGTTACATGTAAGTAGATTATGTGTTAATTTCTATTTACATGTTGTATGTTGATCTTGACTATGTGGTTATTTGTCAAACTTGAATGTAGTATATGGTGGAACTGAATTAAATTGATTTAATGTGGTATAAGTCAAACCATTGTGGATAATGATAAAATTGGTGTAATTTGACTTTAGATGTATAAGGTCAAACTATTATGTTCAAATTGGTGTAATTAGACTATGTGATTAATAGTCAAACTGATTGTGTAAATGTGGTAATTTGGTGTAATTAGACTTATGTGGTTATTATTAAAACTTGAATGTATTATGTGGTAGAATTGGATTAAATTAACTTAATGTGGTATAAGTCAAACCATTAATGATAATGGTAAAATTGGTGTAATTTGACTTTAGATGTATAAGGTCAAACTATTATGTTAAAATTGGCGTAATTAGACTATGTGGTTAATAGTTAAACTTGATTGTGTAAATGTGGTAAATAGGTGTAATTTAGCTTATGTTGTAAATAGTCAAACTAATATGTAAATGTGGTAAATTTGGTGTAATTTGACTTGTGTGGTAAAAGTCAAATTTGTGTGCATAATATGGTTTGAATTTTATGTAATGACTTATGTGGTAAAAGTCAAGGTAGTATGCACATGTGGTTTAAATTGATGTAGTTGACTATATAGAAATTTAGTCAAACAAAATGTGATAATTTGATAAATTGGTGTTTAGAAGTGTGGATACTTCAAATGGTGGACTTGGAGTCAAATACTCCAAGTACAGGTAAGACGAGTTGTGGTACTCGCACCAAAAGATCGTAAACCCAATAAGAAGATAAGATTATTTAGATGTTGTACATGTTTGGGGCTATTTAAAATTTGGTGTTTGTGTCACTGCTACTAGTTAGCATTTATTAATAAATTTTGTTGGTCGTTAAAAAAATAAAAATCAACAAAAACAAAAAAAAAATTGAAATTGAAGTTGAAATTGAGATTTATTGTTATTTTTTCACGAACTCTCTCAGATTTAGGTTTACATAAGAATCCGTCCCTCATAAATATTCCCCAATACTTGTTTAATTTGTTGGCAAACTTTAATATTCGGTTAACCCATTCTTATAAAATTCCAGACACTCCTTGGACAAGTAGTGTTTGGGATTTTATTAACATAACTCAAAGCATCTCCATGTTTCCCAAAGCAAAAATTAGGATTCTATTTTTGGCATCTTAAATGACATCAACGGGTTACAATGGGTCGTGAAAAAGCGTTATTAACTTACAAATACCCACAAATGTGTGGAGCCATCAGTCAAATCAACAAGGCATTTATCCTTCAAAACACCATCTTTCACAAACGTTATTCCGGTTTCACATTATAATCACTTTTTTTTTTCAAAACCAAATAATTTATTATAATAAACTATTTAGTTTTTAGTATCATAGGGTTGTGCTAAATGTACCCCACTTTTCATTATCTATATTGGATATCTGTCACACCCCGCCCAGAACGGTTCACTGTGACCGATTGATACACAACCATAGCAGTGGAAACATAACTTAAGGTATAAACTTTTTATTTCATTACTATTCAAAAGTTAGAGTACAAGCTTAAAATAAAGTACGCTTATTACTAAACATCAAAATGGAGGTGCACAACTACATTTTTTAAAAAGCTCATACTAATATATAGCTGGCCAATACTAGCTATCTCCAACCATTGGCTATTCCATAGCCTCAACTATCATCCACATGTGATAGGTATAAAAATATTTTCAAGTCAGTTTACACCGGTGAGTTCTCGAATAATAGCTTTGTTTTCAAAACACTCACTTAATCGAATCAGTCAGGTGTTCTGGAAATGCTTTAGAAATTAACTGGTAAAACCATGTAACATGCAAATATCCAATTCAAGATAGTGTGACTTGCATCATTAGCACTACCAAAAGTATACTTCAAACCAAATAGTGTGGCTTACATCACCAACACTACTTTAAGATAGTGTAGCTTGCATCACTAGCACTATCAAAAGTCCATTCAAGACAATATGGCTTGCATCACCGGTACTTCCACAATTTGACATGCCATGTCAGTTTCATTAACCCGTGGTAATTTCACATTTCCATCAGGATCTTTTCATCAGAGGTCTACACATCTCAGATTGAAAACCAGTTTCAAAAGAACTCGTGAGAATGTGTCAATTCAATCATTTCATTTTGCAAACTTCTAAGGGTTTGCCATTCAAAACCTTTGTAGTCAAAAACCATTTTTAAGCGTGTATTCAAGCCCAAAATTTATAGAAAAGGGCATATTATAGAATCCACCGCAAAACCATTTAATATGCCAATGTGCCCAAACTGTTTTAAAAAGGGCGTATGGAACTCACCTTTGTCCAAGTCAGTTTTATAACATGTCTCATAGCCCAAGATATTAAAACAGTTTTACAAGTGGGCATTAAGAACTCATGTAAAACTTTGTAATTTGTATGATAGTCCTAAAACAAAGCATTTAAATGAGGGCCTTGAGAACTCACCATAACAACTTAATGTTTAAAGCCTGCAATCGGGAAAAACCGGTACTAGCACAATCACTTGACTTGAGGTCCTAAACCATACTCACATTACTTAGGTCAACATGCCTACTCGTAGTCAAAAACCATTTTTAAGCGTGTATTCAAGCCCAAAATTTATAGAAAAGGGCATATTATAGAATCCACCGCAAAACCATTTAATATGCCAATGTGCCCAAACCGTTTTAAAAAGGGCGTATGGAACTCACCTTTGTCCAAGTCAGTTTTATAACATGTCTCATAGCCCAAGATATTAAAACAGTTTTACAAGTGGGCATTAAGAACTCATGTAAAACTTTGTAATTGTAAATAGTGGGTAGAACTTTACATCCGAACTGTCTACTGCATATTGCAGACGAAAAAGCACAATTCACAGTTGCGAATGCATATTGGGTCGGATTCTACATTCTCAGGTCATATGTGTGTGTAAGGAAAGTGTGGAGTGTGTGTTTGACATGAAATGGGCACACATTGCCTTCTATATATAGGTTGATATTGGGACCCGTAGCAGACCGCTATGAGGTGGGTAGCGGACCACTACCGCCTCATAGTCAACTGCCTTCCTTGCCCATCACGTATCGGATCATTAAGCCCTGGGGGTGGAGTTCTGCTATAGGGTTACACGCGTCAACCTTAGTCCGCTAGTCACCCGCCGCGCGTCACCTCATCATTATTCCCTTGGTGGCTACGTGGCGGACCGTTAAGGCCCTAGTAGCGTCCACTACCGGGCAGTTTTTTACATTTTTCACTTTTAACCCCTTGACTTAACTTTGGCATAATTGCATTTTTAGTCCCTTAACCTTTTATTTTGGACACGAAGATTTTATGGGTGTTACAATATCCCTACTAAATCAGTTACATCATTTCTTACATTTTACTTCATGTTTAGCATACAAAGGTGTACGTTGAGCCTATTACATTGAAAATTTAATAATGTTTAAATACTATATATTTATATGAAGTCGCTTCGATTATTTTACAAATTATTAAAATATATATAAATTGATATATTTGTAAATTGTGTAAATTCCTAAATCATATTAAAAATTTTAATTTAATGAGTTTCTTTTATAAAATTTTAATAATATATAAATTCTAAAATTAATAAGCTCAAAAATTTATTTTATGAAGGTCTAATAATATAAAATATCTATATATGTATCGTTTTCATGGTTTAAAGGAAAAATAGGAGGGCATTCCATTACCCATCCTTGGGCATTTGAAACCACATACGTGAAGTCAAAAATACCTCACAAACGTAACCATGGAATCTCCATGGAGTGTTTGTGCACTGACACCATCAGTGACGAAACCAGAACTAATTTTTAACTGCGGGTCATAATAGAATTATTTTATTTTCGTAATTTGCCGATGTAAGTCATTTACTTCATTTTACCAACTGTCATAACTAGAACATTCGACTATTAGAACTTGTAGATTCATCGTGTCTGTAGAACTTGTACATTCGACTATTTCAACTTAATCTTGACTTCTTTTGTTGTTACCTTCATTCTGAGTTGATAAAGTCTCAATGTTTGTTTTGTTTTTTTTTTATCAAAGTATCTTTCCAAATAAACATTTTTACATATAATAATAATAACAAATTGATAACAAACTAAAATAATACATTTTAAATTAAATAAAATATATTCACTAATAAATAATTTAATCATATAAAATAAAATTGAAAAAACAAACTTTATATACTACTAATTTATTAAATAAAGAATTTATTAATAGAAAACAAATATAAAATTAATAAGTTTGACTCACATAGGCACATAGCTCATCTTGAAAAGTGACTTACATACAAACAAGGTTGGCAGCAGAAGAAGAGTTTTTTTTCAAAAAGAGTTTAGTTGAAAAACTTATTTATTAATTAGGTGTACTTAGAAAAATATTTATTTAAATGGGTGTTTTTCCTTATTTTTTTATTTTTAACTAATCTATTATCCTTTTTTTTTTTTGCTATTTTCTTATTCGGTCAACCTATTGTCTTTATATTTTATTTTTGTTCTTCAATTAACTCTTTATCTCTCTTTCTTTTATTTATTTTTTTAACTAAGTTATTACAATTCTTATTTTTTATCTTTTAAATCAAATACAAATTGGAAGAAAATGTGAAAACAACTAGACCCGTTTAGCATCGATCTTCTCTGAACGCATCATCCACATCAGTTTTAGTTTCGGTTTCAGTTTCATCTCCAATTTCATCTTCTTCTATGATATCATTCACAATTTAGGGGTGAGCACCAAAAACGGATAACCAATATAACCGATATTTCAGTTTTCAGGGATTGGATTAACTGATTGTTCGGTTTCGGTTATGGTCAAACATACAAAAACAATTTTTAGCTTTTATATTAATTGCAATTTTTTATGTTAAAAACAGTAGCAACCTCATTCAGAAAAAAAAAATCCATCAGCATCTGTTAAAAACAACATTGGTTAACCGACTCATAACCGAACCAAAACTTATGCTAAAACCGATTAACCGAAAACATATCGGTTAAAGGTGATTAATCGAAAGTTTCGGATTCTTTGGAAGCTCAAAACCGAACTGAACCGCTCCGTGGACACCCCTAATATTTCACATCATCATTATTCACCACAGCAATCTGAGACATTGTGTTGAAATCGATCCTCATTTTGAATCATGTGTGATGTTGCTTCAACTTGGTTCATTCTGATAAAAAGGAGAATCATAGAAGCCTTAACAAATTTAAGAGATGGAAGTGCAAAAAAGGGTAGAAAGTAGTAAAAAAAAAGAGAATGATATTGTCCGTTGCCTTGATAGAAACCTTAACAAACCTGAATCCTCGATGTCTCTCCCAACAATTCTTGATGGTATAATCGAACAACAATTATAGAACCGATGGAAAACTGAATCGTTGCTTGAATCTTTAATGGAAAAAGAAAACGCTTTCTCTAACTTTTTTTTATTTACAAAATAAAAGGGTAAAATTAGTTCTACACTATTTTGGTAAATATTTTTTTTAACTACACCTAATTGGTAAATAAGTTTTCTAACTACACCAATTTAGAAAAAAACTCGCTGAAGAGTAGGTAGGAACAGTGTTGTCAATTTCACTGATGTGGAGTCGGCACTCGGCAGCCGGTAGGTTAAGGTTAAAAGAAAAAAAAATAGAATTAACATGAGTTCTTTTAAAAAAGCCCATAAACCAATATATTTTCAACTCAATGCATTACCAACTTGTTTCTTCTTCTATGTTCTCTACTTCTCTCCACATCTCACTGAATTTCATCGGACCACCATCTCGTCGCCACTGGCCGGAGAATCTTCAAAATACAGTAACTTCACCTTTCTCTTTTAACTTCAAATACTCCGTCGGAGATAAACGAGAGGGTCAAAACTATAAATCTTTTTTTTTCGTTTAGTACACCGGTATACACTACACGTTACATTTCGTCGGTCGGAGGGTCTAGGGACCCTCCGGAACCCCCCCCCCCCTTTAAATCCGCCGATGGACACCACCTAGGCGTTTGTGGGGCCAAGGATGGCTCGATTGGAGATGGTCTTAGTGGCATGTACGACCTTACACAGGGGTATGCATCCAAACTTCTAGGTTTCATGGGTTGAGTCAATCACCAACCTACATTCTTCATTGTAATAGATAATGGACTACATTGGAACCGCAACGTGTACTTAGACTGGATGGAGAACCCTCAATATATAGGAAACAAGAAATCATAAACAAACCCTAAATTAACCTAACTCGAGTCCATGGGCTAAACATAAGTAAACCCTAATAAAAATCTAATATATAACACCATTCCTCAAGTTGGAGCATCGATGTTAATCATGCCCAACTTGTTACAATAAAACTTAAAAAACTTGGTAAAATAAAAACAAGACTGGAAGACAAGCAGGACAGCAAGAACACCAGGACAACAGAAAGGATTCTTGTAAGTACAAGACATCATGATCATGATTCTTGTAAGAACAAAAACAGGACCAGACAGCAGGAAAAAGATTCTTGTAAAAACAAGAACTGGACAGCAGGAAACATATTTCTTGTAAGAACAAGGACAGGGACTAGAACAGGAACATGTAAGCCCTGAACGGTGAGCGATGGTGATGATTGATGTTGGCATCCAGATATACTACCATGTGTCGCTAGATCCGCAAGGTAACACCACCATCGCTGCCAATGGGAGGGAAAAGGATGAGGAAAAAGGTAGCCTGCCACGTTGCCGCCATTTCTTTGCCTCACCGGAGACGTTGATATGTGATGTAGTGCAAAGCACACATCTTTATTCCTAGTGTTTAGTGTGTTTTTAGTTAGTTTTATATTTGTTTTGAGTCGTTTGTGTATACTTATGGAGCCTATGTCTTGTTTTCAGGGGCTCGAGTTAATTACAAGTGAATACGTGAAGAAATCGAGCAAGAGAACGAAGATGGAAGAAAGTCCGGGTTCAAAATGAAAAAAATATTGAAATTCAGTTTCTCGCGGTACGCGAGAAATCCAGAGAATTCTCTCGCGGTACACGATGGAAAGGAAAACCGGTCGCGACTATTTTGTTCCTCGCGGTACGCGAAGAACCCAACCCAAATATTTCACGGTACGCGAGGGAACAAAATTCCGAGAAAAAACCCTAATTTTGATTTAAATAGAATTTGATTCCCGTTCTTAAAGGAGTTCTTATCTTAGCCGTCTGGAGAGAGCCAAGGGGCGATTTTGGGAGTGAAGAAGAGGTTTTGAAGCAAAAGGTTGAAGCTTTTGATCCAGGTTCGTTAGTAATAGCGTCTTAGGTTTAAAGATTCAATTTTTATTCTTTAATTGCGATGTTTGATACCATGGTTTTGTGTTTCTACTTCTGTTTTGGTTGTTTAAGCATGATTCTAGGCTAGAACATTGATATTGCCTAGGTCACATGATGAATACTTAGTAAAGCTTTAATTTTTTTTATCTGTTTTTGGATTCAATTAATGGGTTTATGATTTTGTAAAAGATCTTGAGTTGATTATTGTGATGTTATTGCATGTTTAGATCTGATCTTGTGTTTGATTTCAATTCCTTGCGTTGATTGTGGTTGTCTACCAATTTAATTAGCGTATCTTGGTCATAGATCCTAGGGTTTGTGATTAGGGTGGTTTGCTAGACGTGGTAGCCATAGGAGTTGTCTTTGATTACTGATTAGAGTTGAGTGTGTATCCTAGTTCAATACCCGAGAGGTGAGAATTAGTCGTTTAGTCTTCGTCATTAGGAATCCGAGTGTCAGCTGTCTGAGAGGAAGCCGGTATTAGGTGTCTAGTGATTGTTGCTATTCGTGTCATAGTTGTTATCTTGAGATTACCCCATGCATTCTTTGAGTATATTGGTCGACAGTGAGACTGAGAGGTAATCTGTCTATTAAGGTATTTTATCATAGTTGGAAATACCTGAGAAATGATCCAACATCTGGTGAGTTATTACATCTGTAGGTTCCTTAGTTGGTGACACCCTAAGAGTGATTAGGGATCCACTAGGTTGTCTAGAGTTGTTTCATTAGAAACCCAGATCCATTATAGTTTCAATAACCGATAGAAGTTGTGCTTTGCAAGTAGGATTCCGACCTAGGTGATATTCTTCCCATCTCTTGATTTCATCTTAGTTTTTGTTCTTGATAGTTGAGTCGACATTAGTTTGCGGCACTCTTAGTTAACATTTAGTGTAGTAAACCCCCCAAACCAAATCAATATTTAGTCCGAGTCAGAGTCTAGTATAGTTATATAGTGTCTCTAGGGTTTGATATTCCGGTTTACCATTAAGCTGTGCTACACTCGATAGGTACACTTGCCTGTCTGTGCGGTTTAGTTGAAGGTACTCATTTTATTACTTAGGAGTCTAGGTTAGGTTTTGTTATTATTTTAATAGACCATTTGGGCGACATCAATATGTCCTAAATTATACATGTTTTTCATGCATAATCATATCCATAATTGGTTGGTTTTTAAGTCATATTCATAGGAAAAGATACTTAACTCACTCGTTTGTGTGCACTTCTAGGGGTAAAACTCCACCCTTTCACCCCCATTCCCTGTAAATAGAAGTGTTCCAAGTAGTGTAGTGTGTAGAATCCTAGTTCTTCATATTCAAGTGTCTAGATGCAAATTATACTCACTTCACTTAGGTCTTGGTTTGATCCCTCGGTCGTTCCATGATTATATTACCAAGTGTTAGTGTAGTCATTTGTATGGCCATGCGTGGCTAGTTCTCTTGTATCACTTGGGTTTTAGTGAATTTTGGTTTAATTTAACGTTTTAATTTAATGTATGGTGTGTTTATGTTTCGTGGTTAATTTTTTACTATAATCCTCCTTTATGGATGTGAGTTCTTAATTTCTTATCACTAAAGCTTTAAATCATGTGAGTGTCTTAATCAAGTCATCTTGTTAAACATTCGTTCAAGGTTCTGTGTCTTCATTTGGTGTCATACTAGGCCTAGTTGGTAATTTATTTAAATTTGGGTTAGTTGCGATTCGGGTACTCAAACAAGACATTTCGAGTCTTAGCGGGACCTTGTGTCTTGTGTCGATATTTCTGTTATTTTCTTATTTTAGCTCGTATTGGACTCTTAGCTGAAGCCGTGGTGTTTGAAATCTGGGAATAATGAAAATATTTGTGTAAAGAACCTTTTAGTGAAAATCTTTTATTCCAATCTTTAGGACGGTTCTGAGTGGACATCCACCTTAGCTTTCCAAAGGATTATGGGTCATGGTTATTACCTAAACTATATTACGTTGTGATATGTTCGCTTGCCTATTGTGTAGTTGGTAAAAGTATTAATCATTTTATAAATATTAAAACCTGTTAACTGTGTTACAAATCTTAATCATAAAAACTATGTACTTACAAATCTTAATCATAAAAATTATGTACTAACACAGCACATCAGACGTCACCATCGCCAGCACCTAAGCTCGTCGGAGGCTCTCCGAAAAAAAGGCCGGCCTCCCTCTCTCTAATCTTTTCGGTACTCTCTCTCTCTAAGATGAGAGTGTGAGTGAAGTAAAAATGAGGAAGAGAGAGTGTGAAAGCTTTTATACCTAGGGTTTAAGAGTGGGTGAAAAAGTAGGTGGACACCGCGTGTCACACGTGAATTGCCAATGTTACGTTGCGCAATCTTGTTCCCGACTAATTATTTCTCGTAAATAATAATTAATAGATATGAAAATAGATATTCCTCAAATGATTGTTTTGTTATCGAAGGATATCTAAGTTGGTACTAGTTGACAACGCGTGTCAGAACTCATCCATCGGATTTAATGTTTCACGCTCGGATTGTTATTGTTATTTTTGTAATAATATTATAATAAGTACTTTATAATACTTGCCACTCCAATTTACGTATTGATAATATTTATACCATTAACGTCGTTCGTTTGCGTGTCTAACGCGGTTTAACGTTTACGTACGCACACTTAGCGTGAAATAGTCTGAACAAACTTCCCAAAAGAATATTTACAATTTGTTATCTTAAATGACTGTCATGACAAATATCTGGTAATAACGCGTTGTCTAGCACGTTAAACGCGTTTAACAGCACGTTGTGCTAACATAGTCCGCACATATACTATTATTATTTAACAAACTCTTAAAATTTGCGTGACGATTTGTTAAACGTGCTCGAATAGTTCGTTAGGATCTAGAAATTGGACCTTGAATGAGTCTGAATCCTGAATGGGCCTAATTTGGCTTAATCGGTCCTGGCCATCGAACTACATATTACACTGGGTGGGTCATTTTTTATTATAAATAATAATAACGATACTCTTGTTATACGCGGGAAACAAACTAGGACAATACCATTTACAAAACTGAATGAAAATATAAATATAAAACAAATTTATATAACAAATAAGATTTTAACTGGTGTCTTCAATTAGAGGTGCACAAAAAAACCGGTTTTTTTTTAACCCGGTCCAAACCGGCAAACCGGTTTGGGTTGAACCGGTTGGGACCAAACCGGTTCGGGTTGCCCAAAAACCGCCGGTTTGAAACCGGTTTGTATATTTCTGGATGTGATCGGGTTTGAAACCGGTTTTTTTGAACCGGGTTGGATAACCGGTTTGAACCGTTGGGCATAAAATAGCCGTTGGGCAACGGCTATATAGCCGTTTGGGTCGATTTTGACCGTTTTTTTGGCCCCATTTGCACTCTTAAAACACTATAAATAGGTGGGGGGTGTTTAGGGTTGATCACACCTCTCTTTACACTCTCTAATCTCTAAAACCGCTCTTTCACCGATGAAGAACTAGCCGAAGATGCAAGGCTACGAAACTCTAGTTCCGAAGACAACGCATAAGAATAATCAATCAATATTCCAAAAAATAAAACGTTGAACTTAATGTTTTATATTTGTTATATTTTTGTAATGTTTTACAATTTTATAAATTTATCTTGTCATGTTTTTTAATTTTCGAACTTTTCAAATATTAATAAACGTTGAACTTTAAGTATTAATGTTGCTATATTTTTTTTTTTGGATTTAATATTAAAAATTTAAAATTTATTTGAATTTATTTTTTTAATAAAAATTGGTTTAAACCGGTTTAAAGGGCAAACCGGTTTAAAACCAACCCTAACCGGTTTGACCGGTTTGACATTTCCCATTACTAAAACCGGTTTAACCCGAACCGGTTTGGGTCCAAACCGGTTTTGACTTTTCGTTAACCAAACCGGTTCGGGTCGGGTTGAACCGGTTTGGGTTAAAAAACCGATTTGTGCACCACTATCTTCAATGATGACTTCAACCGTGTCTTCTTGTAAAATCCTTAAAACAGATTTCGATTCTCCCTTGAGAGAACTCGTTTGTCTCCAAGGATACAACAACCAGTTAGTGCTCCCGGGGTGGACTCAGTAACCTGAATTATATATCAAAGAAAAGAGAAGAAGATGATTAAAAAATTGTTGAAAATTCTATAGAGAGAACTCTATAGAGTTGATGTTGTTTGGTGTATTTTTTAACTAAGGCTCACATTGGTATTTATAGTTGAAAAGGAGTTAAAACACCTCATTCTCTATAAACCATGAGTTGAAAATGAGTTGAACCCAGTTAGGACGTGTCATTAGGATTTTTGCTAAATAAAAACAATTCTAAAATAACAATAATAAACTAAATACAAAAGAAAAAATCCTATAAATTACTAATGGGTTAAGGAAGAAGATGGGCATAAGGAAGAAGATTTTTAGTTGCTATATAATATTTTGATCTCCGATCTCCAACGGTGGTAATGGGTTAAGGAAGAAGATGGGCATAAATAATCAATAAATTACTAGTAACAACAATAACCGTACCCTGTAAAAATCCCACCAGTAGAAAACTATTGGTAGAGTCTGCAGAATATAGAATGAAGGCAAACCATACCTCTATATCAGAGGAATAGAGAGACTAGTAACAGAGAGACCCCTGCTCCAAAAAAATCCTCTAATCAATAAACTAATAAGATGAGACTAATACAAGTGAACTACGGAATTGGCACCAAACAATGACTACAACCATCTAATGTTAACTTAAAGTCTAGTCCATTTGCTTTAAGGGGTTTTTATCTAGAATTAATATAAAGTAATTAGAAAGATTTTATCAAAACTCTCTTAATAAACAAACGAACCAAGTAATTGAAAATGCTAATCATACTTAATAATTTAAATCGTTCCTGTTGCTTCTATTTTTCTTTCCCTGTTGGTTTCACATGTGCAAAACCTTTCTTTTTGACCCAAAAACACCAAGCTAAAGTCTCACATAATTTTTAATTAGACACCAAATCTAATATATATTACATCAAACTCGGGAATTGATTAAATCAAGAACTAATCTTAAGTTCATAAAAAGTTGACCTGATGAGAATTACGTTGATCAGATAATCATAATGTAATTACTGACAGTTGTTTAGATAAAAGTTAGCAAACGGGCCAAAGGATTTTAAAATAAATAAACAGGTAGATTATGTTTCCCGTTCTGTCGGGTCGTGTTGTTCGGAGTTTTTCTTATTATACCCTATATGAAAAACTAGTTCCTCATATGGGAATATCAAAGTCTCACATTCTAATTGCTATCCCTCTCTATAGGAGTTACTAAAATTAACTCAGTTAACCTATAAACTTTTATATTTAAGCCAATAATTTATCTTTGAATAGCTGGTGTACTAAATCTGTTTATTTAAGTAACAAAACAAACCATAATAACAAACATAAAACAATAAAATTAATACCAAAAACACTACTGAAAAATAATTATTAGCGGGATTTGGGATTTTAGAGAAAAAGAGTGTTTAATAGTTCTAAATTAGAGTTGAAATTTCTCGTTGTAGATACGTTGAACACGTCGGTGGACCTTTGAGACACGAAGAGCAGAGTGATATAGGTTATACAAATCCATATAGTATCAGCTTTCCTTAACATACCATCACTAGTGTTACACACCATCATTAATTCATTATTGTTGAATATACATGCATACATACATACGTATACTAACACGTATTTAATGTTTCATAAATCTAAAAATTGCTTACCCACTTGATTATCCCAAATCCAAGACAATACCGACATGAAACAAATTTGATTAGGAAACAGTTGGTAATCAAGAAACAATTCAACCACATATTGAAGTAAATATGAATTAAGAATGAGAATTCAAACACACAAACTTGCTTGTTTTTTATTGAGATCGTAACCTTTGTTTACATCCTAGAACCGACGTGTCGTTCATATTGAATCGACACAACCCCTAAAAATCACTTTCTAACATTCAATTGTACATACTTGACCCATACTTGACCCTTTGACTCTTTATAAATAAATTAAACGACTCTAAACATACTTTCTAGTAAAGACACAAAGACCCCTATATTATTTAGCTTAAACTTCAATACTTCTCCTTAAACTAAATATAGTCTAAGGAAGGTCTTTGACTTGCCTTTACAGTAGCGTTGGTTATTCATCCCACACGAGATGAACCTCTTGATGTTCTCCTTTCTCCTTATCCTTTGGTGCATTCTTTTGCAAAGTGACCGTAATCACCACATTCGTAACACCTAACATCGTTCTTGTCTTTGGTTCTTTGACCCGTACTTCTTCCACGTCCTCTTTCACCTTTGCCAAAGCCTCTTTCATGTCCTCTACCACGACTTTGTTCACCACGTCCTTTTCCTTTATGCCAACTTTCAGGATAATTAACCGAACTTACCATCAGGAGTTTCCTTAATTGTTATCCTTCGGATTATCTTAACTTTTCAGGCGTTCTTCAAAGGCTATTATCCTTCCCACTGCTTCTTCAAATGGCATGTTGTCAATCTCTGAATATTGTTCGATAATTGCTAGAATCGGTAGGAACTTCTTTGGAACGGAGTTGATCAATTTCCTCACAATTATATTATCTTTGAGGGTAGTACCAAGACTTTTAAACTTGGCTCTTATATTGCCCAACTTGCATGCAAAGTCATTCACGGTTTCGTTCTCTTTCATTTTCAAGGTTTCTAACTCGCTCCTCAAAGTTTGTAGTCGAGCTTTCTCAACCATATCTGCTCCTAGATATCGAACTTTGATAGATTCTCGTACTTCTTTTACAGTTGAATAGTGTGCAACTTGCATCGGGACATCTTATGGCAATGTTTGGAAGAATCGTTGCTTTCGTTGTATTAGACTTCTTTTCATCTACTCCTTCCTTAGCACCAATTGTTTCCCAAAGGCCATAAGCCTTCAAGATTGTTTCCATCAACACAGCCCACATAGTGTAGTTTGTTTTTGTCAATTTCAGGCACTGTAGTGTTACAACTCCCTTGCTCACGAGTTGGTGCCAAAGTTCTTCCTTCTTTCTTGTCTTCCATGCTTGTCATGATGTCTTTCCTTTTTCTTGCTTTGATTTTGATGTTATTCTTGTTTCTTTGCTTCTTGTTTCTTTCTTTCGATAGTACCACATAGGTTTTCTTGCTTACTTTGATTGTCTCACACAGGTTTGATCGTACCACACAAGTTTTCTTGCTTGCTTTGATCGTCCCACACAGGTTTGATCATACCACACAGGTTTTCTTGCTTGCCACACAAGTCTTGATTGCCACATAGGTCTTGGTTGCCTCACAGGTCTTGGTTGCCCTTGATATACGAACCACACGGGTCCGGTTTTCTTGCTACTTGTTGTAACCCGAGCCGGGTTTCTTGTTCTTGCTTCAAAATCTCGGTCTGCAATAGCCCCTTCTATTCCTTCCTTTGTTGTGATCACTTTTGTCACTATGATCCGTGATCTAGGAACGAATTTGCCTAATTCACGGTTATGGACTTTCGTGATATCAATCGATGTACACGAATCAAAACAAGATAGTTTGATTATTTTACCGATTCGTTTTAGGATTTGAATTTACTAGTGGACTTAAACAATCAAGAGATTAGATTGTGATTGATTTGCAATTCAAAAACTAAAAACGAATTCAAAAGAAACGAGAACCTTGTTATGATGATTCCTGTGATTGAGTTTATTGAAGATGGTTGCTTTCAATTGTTCTTCTCTCCTTTTGTTTCGATGTGCAGATTCCAAGAAACAAAAGGTTTCTTCCTTTAGGTTATGTATCAACGAACCAAACAGTAACAGCCCCTTATGGTTCTTCTTTTAGCAAATTCCCCTTCTGGCTTCGAATTCTTGTGATGCGAACAGACAACAAAAACACCTTATGTTTCTGCCTTCGGTCTAACGCACCCTACACCAAACCTTATTTTCGGCTCCTTCGATGTCTAGGATTGATTTAACCTTCCTTTGATGTGCAGACCAAAGAATTCCAAGAAAACAGTCGCACTCCTTTTTCAATTGATGGACTCCTTTTCAATCGATGGACAAATGCACAGAAAACAAAACGTCGTTTTTTTCTCTCTTTATTCCCTGCCCTTTGATCAATCGTTGCTTCTTGTTGAGGGTGACGACCACTCCTTCTCACAAAACTTCTTTCCTTGACCAACACTCTCTTTTCTCTCTCCTCCCTCCCCCCTCACATGCCTTAACCAACATTCTCTTCGTCACATGCCCCAAAAATTCCCTTCTTACCATGAACTCCACTACCCTCTCTCTCCTCCACCTCACCCTTCTCTCTCCTTAAAAATTGTGAAAAACCATCTTATCGTGAACAAACAGTGAAACTGTCTTTCAGTTTACACGGCACCGTAAGCAGTATGATTTATGGATTTCTTAAAATTTTAGTAAGGCCACAACCTCTAAAAATAAGGCAAACAAAACGCCTCTAAAATCTGTAAACATAAAAGGAATAATTTATAAAATAGAACTCTAAAAAAGAGAGTGAACCTATGTAGTCAAGTGCATCTGGCGCCTCAAACATACACCAAGCCGGTCTTCTCTCCATCATGCGCATTTGAGATGATCTCCTCGGTCCAGGTGCAACCAAGACGGCTAATAGAGCATCTCCAATGCATCCTGTTTTAAATGCTCACAAACACGCCACATCAAATTTCCACCCATCATTCACACCCATTTCCTATCCACTGGTACGTCTACTTTCAAACGCCTATATATATCCCACCAACGTTTCATTCAGTTGCGTTTTGGATTCCTGGATGAAATCACAAAACGTTTGAATCGGGATGGGTCCCTCAATGGAGCCGTCCCATCCACCCAGGCGTCCAAAATCACCACATAATAAGCACTGGAGGTTCAAAGATGCTCTTAACCAGTCACAACCGGTACAAAATTAGACTAGTTTTTAACCACAAGCTTATGCACCAAGCAACTAGCATTCAATTTCCAGAATAAATATCTAAAAAACAAGACAATAAATACCCTTCCATTAAAAGTGAGGATAATAACAGAGTCAGATCACATCTTTTCACCTTGTATTTGTTTGCAGTAATAATCCTCATAACAGAAGAAAATCTAAGAAAAGAAAAAAACAAGGGGTGGGGATGGTGATCTTCCACCTTTCCCCTTCTTCTACATTTCAATGGAAAAAAACAACATTGAAAAGGATACCAATACCAATATCAATATCAATGAAACAAAAGGTTTACCTCAACAAAACGATAACCGAATAAACCGATCAGTTATTCGGCTTCTACAATTGCTTGAGATAAAGTTTGAGACAACTTCTGTTGCTCTGTGAATCGGGTTATTTTCTCCAGCAACTGCGCCGCCTTTCTTTTCCCCCTATCGGTACCATGATGTAGCAGCTCCACCAGTACCCCCATCACCCCGAGTCCTTGAGCTTCCACTAAATACTTATGATCTCCCGAACAAAGATGAACCAAAACTGCAGCTGCATTCTCTTTATTTCTCGGGGACCCAGACCCAATAAACTCCACCAAAACCCGAACCGCATCCGCTTTACCGATAGCCATTTTCCCTTCTGGGTGGCTCGAGAGTATGGCTAGAATGGCTAACGCTTCATCTTTCATCCCACCTTGTGGTTCAGTCAAAAGCTCCATTAATGTGTTGATCACACCCGCCCTCACCGCCCGACCCTTGTTGCCTTGATATATGCATAAATTGAACAACGCGGTTGCAGCGTCTTTTTTCCCTCTTTGTGTACCTTCACCTAGTAGTAATACAAGTGGTGGGATTGCTCCTAATGAACCGATTGTGACTTTGTTTTCATCGATTACCGAGAGGCTGAAAAGGGTGGCAGCTGCGTTTTCACGTGCTTCCATGCTACCCTTTTTTAACACTTGAACAATCCCGGGGACCGCCCCGGAGGATACTATGCTTCCTTTATTATCTTCACAAATTGAAAGGTTTAAAAGAGCAGTGACCGCATGTTCTTGGGTACGTGAATCGGGTGCGGTTAGTAGGTGTGTAAGGAGCGGGATGGCACCGGCTTCGGCTATGGCTATACGGTTATCAGCGTTTCGTTTTGCAAGGAGACGGATTTCACAGGCTGCAGTTCGTTGGTCGTCCGGACTAACCGATTTGAGCTTAGTTAGGAGCACGTTAATCAGGGACCGTTCTGCATGGGTGCACGCAGAAGTTGACTGCCCCGCCCGTTGTGGGGGGTCAATACCATTTGTCTCGCACCATTGAGCTATAAAACTTCGTAACACATAGTTTGGTATGAGAACGGTACTTGTTAGGGTTTGTTGTGTTTTTGGACATGTTTTGTGCCCGGCTTCCAACCATTTCTCTATACATGTTCGCTCATATGTCTACACAAATAGTAAATATTTAACACATATAATATTTAAATAAGATAAATAGAGATATGACGGTGTGTTAGTAAATTACCTGTCCGGTTGAGACAATAACTGGATCTTTCATTAACTCGAGCGATATAGGACAACGGAAATCATCGGGTATAATTGTATTTTTGTAACTTTTTGATGAAGTTTCTTGATTGTTTGAATTTGGCGGAGCAGAAGTTTCACCAGGAGGTGAATCTACATTTGGGTTATCAGTTTGCACAAAATCTTTGATCAGTTTTAATAACATTGACATTTTTTCTATATTTTCCCCGGGATCGCCATCACTGGCAGTAACCATTTCATGCAATGTTATTGATTCATGTGTGAGATCACTAATTCTGGTTAATTGTAGTTTTTCAATTAATCTTTTTAAGACAGAAGGATCTGCCGCCACATCACTACCCTTATCGTAAAGGGATGAGAGATCTTCACTTAGCTCAACATCTGGTGAATCGGTTCTCCCTTTTGCTCTTTTGAATTGACCAAGAACAAGTGCAACCTGAGATAAAAATAAAACCATGTGCACAATTCTAAGATTGTTGTAATTTATGATATTTTTGTAACATTATAATTACAACATAACAATAATATTTCACCTGTTCTTTAACTTCATCTGAAATTTCAAGTTTCTCAAAAGAAATGCCTTCTAAATCTTGTTCCAAACGAGCCGTAACTTCTTGGTATCTTTTCATGATTTCTTCCTTTTCCAGGGCCTGCACACGGAGAAATTTATTGTAAGTAATTCTTTCTTTATTCCATAATCATATAAAATATCAAAACTTAAGAGAACCCATTGTAAGAACCCATGCACAAAAACTTGGTAACTTAGGTTGTGTTCAGACACGTAGTAAGATAACTAGTGTCAAGTTTAAACACACAAAACTACTTATAGAAGATATATTTACGAATACGATACCACAATGCTGAATAAATTGATCATACCCATGAAAAATGATAAACTTATATAAAGCTCTCGGCTGAGTGGCTAACACTTATATACGATCCGCAGTTTAGAATATTGAGCGTGTGCGTATTATATTTATATGTTTGTATAAATTTGTAACATCAGCAGATATTAATTATTGTGCTTACTATAAAAGCTATGTCGACAAGCATCTGCTATATTGAAGTACCAATCAAAAAGCAAGATATAATAGAAGTAATAACAACCAAATTCCTAAACCTAGTGTAACTAATACCCTTGACCCACTGCGGACTTTTAACGCATTTCATCAAAGAAAATATAGTTGTAGTTATAAATATACTCGAGCAACCAATAACTTTCTAAACCAACAAAACATGCATTGTTTCGGCAGAAATACCAAAGTGGAAAGCTGATCCTAATCATACATGATAAACATCTTTTACCAGTCACTCTATTAGGCATTATTTGAGATTTTGATCTACGAAATCAAGTTTCCAATAAAGCAAAGTGCGGAGTGGAAGATCAAGAAACTAAAGGCGGGAGCATTTATTATTAGTTATATCTCATACATCCAAAGATCTCAGTAGCAAACAGTATTCTTTCTTTTCTGAATCAAGTTAATCTTCATATAGATTAGACAATTTCACAATAGATTTGAAACAACGATGGCAGAAAGATGTAACTGCTTCCAAATTATTCCTTTCAACCTGACAGAAGCAGGATAACAGTTACTAAACCCTAGGATTATTTAACCTACCAGATGAATTAATTAGATCTTCCCTTTCTATGAAAACACAATCATGTCTAGAGAAACGCAACAAAACGCACAAATTCATAAGATTCAAAACCCTAAGTCGGCTTTCACACATTCAATGACGACAAAATCAGCAGTAAGGCTCCATAAATCTCTACAAATTGATGTCAAACAGGCACCAATGCATCAATTCCACACCAAACTAACAACTTAAAAGCACAAAAACGTAATCAGAACTACGAAATCAATTACTAGATTCGATGTATAGAAATATACCAAATAAATCTTGCTGCCTTCACTCCCCAATCGAAGCAACTCCTTAGCAGATTCCAAAGCCTCCATTAACGAAAGCAGAGATCGGAACGATTCATCAGGTAGCGCCTCTTTAACATCACGAATCTCCTCAAACAACGGATTCAAAAGCTTCAATCGCCGAGCTAAGTTGAAAAACGCCTTCCGTACCGTGCTCCGATAATCCGATATCGACGAAATCTCGTTCACGATATCAATCAGCTTCAAAATCACTCCAATTTTCCCTACCTCCGCCATAACACCACCGCCTCCAAAATTCTTCAAAGATCTAAAACAAATCAGATTCAACAACCGAGACGATTGAAGCGGAGATGATGCTAAACTGCTGCGACAGCCACCGGAGACCAGAACCGGTCAGAGTCGTCTCTCCATGAAAGAGAATATAGAGTGATGATGGTGTCACGAGCAGGAACAGAGAAGGAGACGGGGGGTAGGCTTTGGCTTTTTGTGTGAGAGTGGCGCAGCTGGTGTGAGCTTAACCTAACAGCTAACCATGGTTGAGTTAAGTGATGATTCTGTTATTGACTTTTTTGCCAAGTGTTAGCTGGAAGTGAGAAAGCAACCATGATTCTTCGGCTTAATCGGCTTTGACTCAGCGGCTGAGTCGGCTGGAGGTCGTTTAAGTTATTTTTAATCTTGTTTACACACTAAAAGTTATTAAATCCAGAAACTCTTAGTTTTATGATACGTACATTCCGCAGTGAGTATTGTACGGTGATCTGGAAATAGAAATTATCTGAGGAAAACGTTTAGTTAGGCTTAGTAATTTTTTTTTTACTATTATTTTTTTATTTTTTTTTAAGACAAACGTTACTCGTACTTTACTTGTACACCAATAATTCTAAACTACATCAATGTCCAGGTTTGAACCTGAGATCTCTCCTCTAAAACGCACATGCCTCTATCAAGTGGGCTAGCCCCACATTGACGGCTTAGTAATATGTATAAACTGGCATTGTCTAGTATGAAGATGGATAAGATCATAAGATTCAATCTTTAAGTCCATATTTGTCATTAAACATAGGTGGCTTTTGGTTTGATGGCTTGGAATCATTATAGAGTGAAATAGAAAACGGGTATGATTCCCAAAAGTATCATCCCCTTTTTGTGTTTATGTTTGTTCCACGCCTCATTGACAAGAACTCGAAGCTTATGGCAACATTTTCTTTATGCACTACTCATTATTCTAAAGAAAGTTGTATGCTTGTTATAAAAAAGCATGTATGTATCGTGCTACGGGACATTTAGGTCTCGAAGGCTGAAGCGTGAGACACGCGTATCACGTGTTTGAGGCGTTATTTAATGTAAAATCAAATAAGCTTTATTATAAACAGAAGTTGTGTATCTCTTATCTATTTTACTTATCTGACATTTTTTATCGAGTAAAATTTTCATATTTTCTTCATTCCTTTGACTGTATTTACAAATAAGCCATATGTGTACCCTAATTTTGACTCAAAAGTACGTGAGGTGATGCCTCAAGCCCCTGATGTAAACTAAAACGTCACACAAGCATCAACCGGATTACGAATTATTATATACTAAAACTATTTCGTTTAAGAAAGATCCGTTAGATAAATTATTAATTAGGGTTTGTTGTTCCTATAGAGTTATAGAACATGTTAATAATATTTATGAGCCACGTAACATTGACAAACAATTTATGATGTATCTAATGATAATACTAAATTTGGTTATGATAAAGAACGTAATTGTGTGATCATTACAATCCCTGCGTATGGGAATCCTTCCCTAAGGGAAATTTTAGGTTATTAATACTTTTGTATCTTGTATTACGTATTAGAGTTATATTTAATAAATTTATGTTGTTTTTATTTTTATTATGTGAAACTAATAGGAATGGCAACGTGATGGATATTTGTAATCACAATCCTAAACCCCGATGGTAAAATCATATCCCACGCCCAGCCCAATACACGTAAAGTATTGGGTATACACTATGCCCTAGGGGTGTTCAACGTTTCGGTTTTCGGTTTATTCGGTTTGGTATATTTGGCTTTTAATTTTTTTAGGTCTATCCGTTAACCGAAACGTATTGGGAATTTGTCTAACCGAACCAAATTTAAAATAATGTAAATCGAACAAACCAAGTTCAACATATATAGTTCACGCTTATTTGGTTTACCGAATAAACCGAATTCAAAAAATAATGTATATCCGTTAACCGAACTGAAAACTGAAGTTACAATTAGGATATGGTTAGGAACCGAACCAAAATTCGAGTTCACAATTCGGTTCGGGCTTTTCGGTTACGGATATGGTTCAATTTTTGTCTAGTTTTTGGTTTTTTTGCACACCCCTAAACGTTAGTTTGTTAAAAATCATCATTTGGGAATTTTCAAATACATTTCTTATTATTTTAATTTTTATATAACTTTATAACCCAAGAAAATTAGAAAAATAAAAACAAAAAATTAGTGAGCCAGTAGATTATTCTATTACCAAATGACAAAGGAAAATAAAAACAAAAACAAAATGTTTGCGAGTATGGTTCGAGTAAACGGGTATGCATGTTTCGGGTAATCGGGCCTTGTGTTACCTAATACCATATCCGTGAAAATATTAAAACTAATCTTATACCCGATCTTATACTCCAATACATGTCCCGAATGTTTCGGGTTTAAGGTTTACTCGTAGAATTCGGGTTCGTTTGCCATCACCAGAAACTAATCATAAATTGGATGCCAAACAAAGACAAAAGAGTGAAAGACTTCCTCACTATGAATAATAATAGAGCCAAAAGTGTCATAAAATGGGAGTAGATGTCAACATAGAAGACAGTAACGAGAAAGGGATGGTAATTATGATGAAGCGTATGTTTTTAACAATTAAATTTTCATTTTATTTATGGTTTGAATAATATGTTTGAACAATCTTAACTTCATTGACTTTATGTTGATAGAATATTTTTTAAATAATATATAATTTATAAAATGTTTCGTAACTTATATCGAGTCTGAATAAATTTATAACTAACTTTATATCATTTGTTTTTTAGAATGTTTTCACAATAAGAAATTATTGAAAGTCTATTTTATAAACTCCTACTAGTATTTATTATTTATTTTAAGGTGTGTGTCAAAGCATTTCATTCTATTTCTCAATCAAATGCACGTTAAATTTCAATTACTTAAGGTTTTACATATTCTAATTCATTAAAATAATATTTAACAAACCAAATTATATATTTATATATTAGTAAAAAGCGTGTTTATGAACGGTGATAGTTGCCGCGTGACGACATTGTCATTGATTTATTTTTTTAATCTCACGATCTGCTACATGTACACATATGTATTGACGTAGAGAATGAACGCTAGCAGAGCCGGCGCTTGATTGTATGTGCACTTGACCCACACACTAGGCACGTGGGTTCGAGCCCTCCCCTAACCTTCTTCCACCGGTTCTTTAATATGTTTTTTTTTTAATTTTACTTATTTGATATATGTATATATAGATTTTGACACCGACAATAAACAGAAGATGGGCTAGTGCCTGGTGTTAACAAACTTCACCTACACGCTAGGCATCCGAGTTCGAGCCCTCGCCCAAACCCCCCCCCCCCCCTGTCGGTAATAAACAGAAGATGGGCTAGTGCCTGGTGTTAACAAACTTCACTTACGCGCTAGGCATCCGAGTTCGAGCCCTCGCCCAACCCCCCCCCCCCCCCTCTGTCGGTTCTTTCCTGTATTTTTTCCATTTCTTCTTTTATTATTAATTTGTGTTTTTAATTCTTTTTTGTAACTTCTTTTGTTATTTAACTATAAATTTATTTATAATTTTTGAAATGCTAAATCTAATGCTTTAATTAATGACCATTTATTTCTTTAAAGTTTTATTTATTATTTTAATTTTTTAATTATTTTTATTGAATATTTTATTTTTCTTAAACTTTCAAATATGACAACATGCTTATTTATATCAGCATTTTGATTTTTTTTTCGTAGGGTGAATACTAGTGTAAGATTTTTTATTTTAATTTTCTTAATAATTTAATTTTTTGGACTATAATTTTTAAAATATGATTTTTTCAAGAAAGCTAAATTTGTGTTTTGTCTTTTGTTTATTCAATTTTCTTAAATTACCGTCCATACATGTACGTTCCGATATTTAAAATGAATCTGCCACAACTTCTTACGATTTTCTTTACGTGCTTTAACCCGCCGCGAAACACGAGCCTTATTTACTAGTTATCTCATAAAACTTAGAGATGTGTTTTAAGAATATTTTGCGAGTCAAATTATCTCATAAACTTATCTAGAGTTGTTGCCTACCTAAGTATGGTTGTAAACTTATCGAAAATTTAGTGAATTGTTCATGAACTGTTTAGTAAAAGTTCCTTTATGTTCATTTTTTAATAAACGAACAAACATGAACATGGTTTTTTTTCATTTAGTTAAACGAACGAACATGAAGATATGTATCATTCATGTAGTTACGTTCATGAACATTTGTTTATGTCCCTTCGGAACGTTCATTCATTATAGTTTGTTTATATCCGTTCATTCACGTATTCATTCAAATAAATTATTACTAATAAGTTGAGTCCAACCCGTTTTAAGAGCCATCGGCACATCGGTCCGTTTCCGATTTTAGAATCACTAGATAATCTCTATTTCTGATTTTTAGAACCATCAGCCCATTTTATTTTAGAAAAGTCGACAAACAACAGTTGTTTAATCCCCAATCTCTTTTCTTTTTCCGCATTAGTGCAACCGCAACGTGCTGTGACCTAAACCATCACCACTATCAACCCAAATCAAATTGAAACCCACAACCATCGTCACTCTCAAGTCTCGACATCTTCACCAGTTTTCAATCTCACTCGGTTAGTTTATGCCCTTTAGTAGAATTATGTTTTAAAAATGAGATACATACACAAATTCTATCTATGTTTGTATTCGCCCTTAATGCGAGTTTGAAATTTATGGTTAAATTTATAAATTTTTTGGTTGAAATTCTATCTATGTTTGTATTCGCCCTTAATCCGAGTTTGAAATGTATGGTTAAATTTATAAATTTTTTGGTTGTGTATTTGAAAAGGGATTTGATTTAGTTGTGAATTCATTTTTTTTTATTGATTCATAGCAACTTTGATTTGTAATCGGTCTTTTAAACTAGAATACTGACTACTGATTTTGTTCTTTAAAACAAAATAATGATTTATCATTAAAGATTAAAGGGGAAATATCATATATATCCTTACAAATATGGGTAAATATCATATATACCAAACCAAAACTAAAAATATCATATATACTTAATTTAAATGATTTTTTAATTTATGATTATTCTACCCTTATCCACTATATGATTTTTGTAACTTAATTTTTTAGTTTTATCCCATACGTAACCCAATTTAAATGATTTTATTTTTATCTCATACCTAACTCAATTTAAATGAATTTTTATCTAATTTTTTATAATCTAATTGTTACTTGATGACGACCATCAAATAGTTATTAAAGAAAACGAGTTCCTCCATATACAATGTATATATAAAAGAAAATTGTTAAATTATAAAAGAAATAAAAAAAAGTTAAATATAATATTTTAAGAAAAATATTGTTTGTGGGTAAATAAATTTTAAAGTTAAAAATGAGAAAATGTGAAATTATAAAATTAAAAATGGGTAAATATGAAATTTTAAAGTTTTAGAAAAATAAGGGTAAAATGATCATTTCTTAAATGTTTTTAACAAAATGGGTATATATGATATTTTACATGTTTGTAAGGGTATACATAATATTTTTAATTTTAGTTGGGTATATATGATATTTTCCAAGTTTGAAAAAGTATATATGAAATCACCTCAAGATTAAATGTGATGATAACGATAGTAATTTGAAGAATTGGTGTTAGTATGAAAATTTTTAAGTTAGTATTTGATTTAATTTTTAAACTATCTTATGGTATCTAGACTTTAGTTTTGATGTTTTTTCACTTTTATAAATGTTGGCTTTATTTATTAAATTTACTACTTTTGTGTTTGTGTTTGTTTATGTTCATACATGTTCGTTTAGAATACTGCGAATGAACAAGAACATATTCATTTTTTTAATGAACGTATACGAACAAATACCTTCATTTATGTGTTCATATTTTTTTTAAGAACGAGTAACTCACACACCTTCTAATCCTATTCCTAAACTCACACATTTTTATTCACCATGATACTTGAACCCTTAACGGCTCAACCACTTCGGGAGGGAAACCTTTCCTACGCACTTTAGTACCGCTAGGCCACGTGCCTTTTGGTATGCGTTCATATTTAATTACTTATTCAGTTAAAGTTAAACAAACGAATTTGAAAATAACATGGTTCGTGTTGATTCAGTTTGTTTGCGGCTAAGCTTGTAAACAAACCTCGTGTTCGTTCGTTTAAATTTTACCGAACAAATGAATGACACGAACACGTAAGCGAACGGATTTTCTTGTTCTTGTTTGTTCATTAAGAAAATGAACGTGTTCATGTTCGTTCATTAAGAAAATGAACGTGTTCATGTTCGTTCATTAAGAAAATGAGCGTATTTGTGTTCGTTCATTAATAAAATGAACGCGTTCGTTATGTTCGTTCATTAGTATTCTAAACGAACAGTTCATGAACACAATCGAACATAAAAGAACGAATGTAAACCAACACCAATTAAAAGAAATGATGATAATATCTAAATTAAAGTTTAAAATATCATTATCCTTATATCCAACATTTTAAAAGTAAATAAAGATATCAAATTGATTTTAAATTAGGCTTAAGGGTTTTAAAATATAAAAATCAAATTAATTTTAAATTAGTATTAATAATAAATAAATTTGAATGAATATTTAAACAAACGTAAATAAACGAACAAAAGTGAACGAATATAAATGAACGAACATAATTGAACGTAAATAAACGAATGTTCACGAACGCAAATGGACGAACGGAACACGTGTTTATGCTTGTTCACTTAAATAATTAAGCAAAAAATTGTATTCATCTTCGTTCGTTATTAAATGAACGAACATAAACAAACTTTTTACCGAACGATTCACTGAAAGTTTGTTTCGTATAAAAGCCTATTTACCGCGTAACACAAGTCGATAAATAGAATTATAAAAGTCTCTATTGACCACTAAAATTGACATGATCTGAGAATTCATTATCCCTCTTTGATAAATATTATGTTTCAAAGGAATCACATTCGTCTAATCATATATAACTTGAAACATTCATCCTCAATAATCTTTTACCAACACCACTTTTTGGGAAATCCAGATAGTATCATAAATAAATAAAAAATTTATAATTATAAGCATAATTAATTGCTTAATTTGATTATTTAAATTGAAAATGACTGTTATCAATTAAAGAATAAGTGTGTGAAGATATTTTTGAATTTTGATTTGGTTAAGTATTAAATAATATTATAAAATGTTAAATAATGACAATTGGGTTTTATTTAAATCACCGATTGTAGTGGTTGGGGCCCATAGCATGTGGGCGGGGCCCAAAACTACTTGGCCGATAGTACTCAACCACTCATAGTATTTGTAGCAACAACTAGCACGTGAAACGCCATTAACAACCAAGTCCAGACCAATTTTAATTTTTAAAAGGTAAAATACATTAAAAAAACATATTTTTTTTTAACTTTAAATGTACGTTAGAAAAATATTTTTAAAATATGTTAAAAGAAACTGTTGAAGTAAATTTTAATTATAATTTTACCATAAACTTAAACAAGATAAAGTTATATTTATGTATTATACTTTCACTTTTATGCAAAGTGCCTTGTCATATGGCCTAGATGAACCTAGGTTGTGTTTGATTTGTAGTATGAAATTATTATGGTATGAGTTTGATAACCAATGAAATAGGATTGCTAATGGTTTTCTAAACCTAATCGTTTGGCCGAGGTTTTTTTTTTTTTTTTTTTAAAAGCTTACTCACACACCCTTTAAACCTTCTTTTAAATATACACCAATACCCATCATGTTAGGAAGAAACGCCTTTAGTACACACCTTGATGTCATTAGATACTTAGGCTACAAGCCCTTTGGTGTTTAGCCAAGTATGAAGGATATTTAATTACGCAGTGATGAGGGACTTATACTCTTGATTTCAGTCAAAAATGGCGCAATGTGTGGTATGATTTATCTTCCTTTTACTTCAAATTATATATTTATAGTCATATTATTTGATTCCGCATCTTTCCCTATTTCAATTTGATGTGCTAATGACATGCAATTTTCTCTTTTAGCCTGGGAAATGTGCCCGGTTAACTAGCTCCGACGCACCAACATTCCGGCTAACACGCTCCGACTTGCTCCCAAACGATAAGTGTGTCCGGTTAACTAGCTCCGACACACTCTGGTGTACCTGCATCCTGACTAGCACACCCCATCATACTGCTAAACCATGAATGTTATCGACTAACTTACCCCGACATACTAGCATTCCGGTTAACATATCCTAAGAGCTTCGCTATGTGGCTTCAAAGACATCATAGCCGAGGGCCTCCTCCTCTGAAGCAGCTCCAGGAAAGGGAGAGTTAAGAAAGGGAAAACAGGATTGTGTGACACAAAACTCATACCTCACCCGATTTTCCCTTCGCATATCGTCACTTTCGGCAAGTGCCAATCGCGTAATGGACCTGATGCTCTAATATGTAAGTCGTCATACCGCAACTCAACGAACAAGCAACACACAATAAAAGCTCACTTACTCTCATAGGTGAAAAATCTAGCTAACTATGACTCAAAAAGAGTCTGCAGTACGAGAACTGTGTAACCAACAAGCAATCACCAACACACAAATACCTCATAGCCATACACTACTCAAAGCAGTTCAACAATAAAATAGCAAAAGATACTCTTTCCAGAGCATAACATTACCAGAGATAGAAAGCACAAATACATAAGCATGCACCAAAAACATTCACACATAAACATATGAGGGACAACACCCCGACATGGCACGCAGGCCAACCAAGTTCTAAGGAAAGAAACACAGCAGAACCTTCAAACCACACCCCATGTCCCACCCCCAGTCGGAGTGAGCAGTGCCTTCAATGCATCCAGAGTGCCCTCTTTAGCCAATTCTGATATAGTATTGAGTACAGGAAATTTGTCATCGTCAAAAGCATTATTGGCAACCGAGATCTTGGCTTTTGCCTCAAAATCAAAAAGGGGGTGGCCATTAACGTCCTTACCTCCCCCGACCAAGCGCGACACCCTCTAATTAACCTTCATGGCAACCCTCGTTCTTTGCAGCTGCAACCATCACCACCACCAGGTCAAGAAACTTCTCACTATCACGTAATGCCTCAACTGCTCCACGAAACATATATAAGAAGTTGATACGGTACCTTAGCCACAGTCTTTGCTGCAGGTTCCAACTCGATTCTGAATTCAATTTGACGGTCGGGAGGGAGGCTAGGAAATTCTTCTGGAAACACGTCTAAGAAGTCACGAACGATTGGAATTTCGGTAGGTTGATCCTTTGGTTTTGCGTTGTTGGCATAAACCATGAAGGCTACATAACCCTTCTTGATGTACTTGTTAGCTTTAATGGCTGAAATCTTTCCAACTTTATAATTTCCATCAATACCATAAAATTCTATTATTTCCCCATTCGGTTTATGTATCCTTATTATCTTTTGATCACATAAAATTTGTGCCTGATTTTGTGACAACCAATCCATACCTAAAACGATGGCAAATTCGCTTAAGGTCATAAGCATAAGATCTACACACAATTCTATATTTCCAAAGTTGATGGATAACGAACACACGACCTTTCCCTTTGGCCGCTTCTCCAGACTTATGATTTCTAGATTTTGGGCAATTCCATTTAAAATGTCCGACTCATCCACAATTAAAGCACTTGGCCTCCTTCGTACAATCCTTGGTCCAATGGCCTCCAGTCTTACAATTATAAAAAAAGGTTTTTTATTGCTACCACTATCTTTTGATATTTTCTTGCCCTGATCCCGGTTTCTATTTCCTTGAAACCTTTTATTTCCTGGTCCCGACTTACTCTTGTTATCTCGCATTTCTTCTTCACACATTCATAACGTTCCCCTTGATGAAGCATTTCATTATACATAGTGCCTCCCAGAGTCATAACTGACTGATATGTCTTGGGTTCAGATGCGCGCACATGCGCTTGTACCTCCGCAGGTAAACCCCAAATATACCTACTAATCCTCTTCTCTTCAGGAGTGACTAGATGTAGCACCAAGCGAGCCAATTCATTGAATGTAATGGTATATTCTCTATGGGTCATATTTTCAGCTTCAAACTTCAAAAATTCGGTTTCTGCTTTTTCCATCTTATTTTAGGGCAAAATGCTTCTTTTATTATCTTCTTCAATTCCTCCCATGACATTCCGTTTTCTTGCTCTTTGCCCTTAGCTTGTATTATGGTATCCCACCAGCGCAATGCTTCACCTTTAAACGAGTGTCCTGCAAATTGGCCTACGTCTTCGGTCTTTCTTGCTCAAATCTATAACCGCCTCTATTTCCAGCATCCACCACAGAGCTTCCACAACATTCTCCTCTCCCACACTTAACCACCACCTTTCGTTTTTTAACATTATCGTCAACTTCATTCTTCTTATGTTTTCATTAATTTTAATTCCTTCACCAAGTTTCGTTTTTGTATAAGGTTTATACGTATTGTAAGCAGTATGGGAATGAGCCTTCCCGGTTTGTTTCGAATGCCCCCCATGGTTTTTAACTCAGCAGCAATTGTCGGAATCGCATCGGCAATTGTAACATTCATGATTTTTTAGACCATAATTTTACTTTATTCGTTTTATTATGTACAATAATGAACACATGAGGTCCCGTACTTGTTAAAACTCATCATGACACATTACTTATTATGTTACACATATATTAATCCAATTCTTTCCAAACCTCGCATTACATACTATTTCTCTAATTTATATGTAACACATATGAGTATACTTATACATATATAATTTAACGTTTTGTTATCACAAATACCTACCAAAGTAAAACATGTAAGTTTTTAACCACGTATTTACATCTTTTAGTTTTAGCATATACATATTTAACTGTAAAATATATAAATATATATATATATATATATATATATTTGATTATATTAAATAAACAAATTATTCAACCCTTAATTTCATAACAATGGAACGTTTTTACTTTATAAAATATTATAATTTAAAACAAATAATGGTTAGTTTTTTTATAAATCTTACAAAAACAATTTCTTTTCTTTAAAACAAATAAAGTAAGTTTAAATCAAATAAATGTGGTCTTTAACCCCCTCTATTATGCTTGAAACCCTCACCCCCCCCCCCCCCCCCAAAGTAGTTGAACCCATTTGTGAACCCCCTTCATATTGTGATCCCTAGAACATAACTCAAGCCAATTTTGACCAAGAGAAAGTCAACAACGCGATTTCCACTCTCAAATCCACTAAATCTGTGACCCTAATCCGCCAATTTTAGTTCTTTACCAATATAGATCGTATGGCAAAAAGGAAACAATCGTTTGATTTGAAAATCCTTGACAGAACCGTTTGATTGAACAAAAAAAATCAAAATTTTGGTTTCGGTTTCAATCCCGCTAATCAAGCCCTAATAACACGATCCTCGTTTGATTTACTTGCTGTAAACGCGTTCAAATTTACCCCTTCACATACCTAACTCATTCACAGCTCATTATCAGCCTCAAAATTGAAAGTTTCTCTTGGCTTTCCTCACTCTCGGTCGCACAGAACTGCAGCCATGGTGGATCGACTTCCTTGCTCGGTCGCGCAGATCTGCAACCCTAGATCATATTAATCTGATTGATAGGGCACTTCGTACGCTTCGTACGCTTAGGCCCCTTTGTACAATAACCGGCCCCTATATATATATATTCATTCTTTGAGTAAAGCAATAATTATTATGACAAATTCCTTTATGTTATTTCAGGGGTTTATAATTATTATACTTTATAAACAAAAAGGAAAGTAATTATACATATGTTTAACCCAAACCATTAAAACGACTTGAGCTATAATGCTAATACGATTTTATATCATAAGTTTTATTAAGAGTTTTATTGCTATATCTTATTATTATTACTTGCACAAATAAAATACTTTGATATTACGATTTGCTCGTTTCAAACTAAAAATCTTTAAAAAAAATGTATATCATTTTATAACATTCGAAAAGATGATTTCTAGTTAAATAAATAATCTTACTAAAATGAATTTGTCATTAATAGTAATAATAAAAATTCACATTTATTTACTTATCTCAAATAATATCCTTATATTATTATAACATTTCACCATATCACTTTTGACATTGTCTTATTAATATAAATATTACATTAATATATTAATATATTTGCAAATAATCTTTATTATTACACCTAGCTTGCTTTTATAAATAAAAGTTTATAAAACATCTTTTATGTAATATCCAAGATTTTTCCGACATACTTTTTCCCTAAGCCCTTGCATCCATTATGAATTTAAATCTTGAAAACTTATTCAGAATCTATTTTAAACAATAAATATTAAATTCATATGGATTTAAGGAAAAACAATTGTACTTATACATATATATATATATATACATATATATATATATGTATGTGTGTGTGTTTCATAAATAAAATATCATTGGAATTCTTGAAACTTTATAAACTATATAAATAATTTAAAAATTAATTTGAAAAAAAGAAAACACTTAAAATTATAAATCAAAATCTTAGAAATTGTTTTATAAATTTATAAAATAATAAAAAGAATATGAAACTTATAAAACTTACTTTATTTTTCAAAACAACATATTATAATTATTTTATGAAAGTTCGGGGGACCAAAACTGCTAATTCAGAAACTTGTTTTAAACTAAAAGCTTAACTTTCAAACATAAAATGAGAAAACTGGAAACTTCAGGGGCCTGTTTTGCCAAGAACCCAAACCCCCGAAACCCACTGCAGTCGCGAGTTCGAAACCCGCAGTGACCGGTTTTCACCTTCTTTTTACTCAAAAACGCGAAAACGTCCACATTCGACGAACCTCGGGTCTCGCCTTCGGTGTGCGACCCTAACCCTATGGCAATCAATGCCCATTTTCGATCGAGGCCACGCATGGAGTCGGAATTAACTCCGACCGGCTCAACCACTCACCCACTAACCGTTCACGCCTTTAATGCCGAAATTGGCTATAAATACTAACCCATACACCTCAACGACATCATCCTCATACTCCCCTAAGCTCTCAATTCAGTCGACCATCACCTGCATTTCGCAATTTAGTTCCCGTCACAGCCGATCCAAAATCCATCTCGTTCTCACTCGACTCGCCACCGTTTCAGGTAATCCTTATATCCAAGACCTTCGTTTTCAAGTGAGGATCGAAAGCCCCCTGTTTAATTTCATAAACAGAGGGTGATTCGATGCGTATTGGGACGATTTCGTTTCTAGGGTTCATATGATTTGGGGGCAATTTCGGGATTGTGTATTTAACTTTTCTTTTCCGGTTAAACTAACAGCGAGCCCCGTAGCCGGGATGGTTAGTGCGTGGTTGCAGGAGCCGACCCGGTCAGTGACCCGGGTTCGATCCAGTCGCGCCCCAGTTTTTAATTTGCATTTTTTTTGTACTTTTTAATTAATTCTAAAAATCCTAATAATTTTTATAAATGATGTTAAACCTTTATAAACTCAAAAATGAATTTTATTTATACCTTGATGTCCTGCATTTTATTGAAATTAAATAAAATTCAATTGAGTTTATAATAAGAATAGTACTAAATATTTAAAAAGTTTAAAAAAAATTATTTTTTTTACTTTATAAACACTTATGTCTAAACAAGAGATGTTTCATTAAATTAGAAACTTGTACATTTTATAAAACCCATGTTTTATAGAAAACTGAAAACTTGTATTCATCCATAAACAAATATTTTCTAAATTTATAAACTTTATAAAAACTTAAATAAAAGCTTTAATATTAAAAACATTTATAAACTTATATATGAACTTAGAATACTTATAAACTTATAATTTAGGACTTTATAAACTTATGGTTATATTTACACTATAGGATATTTATAAACTTATAATTTAAAAAACGTAGAACTTTATAAACTTATCATTTAAGGCTTTATAGACTTATGCTTTCATTTAAATTTAAAAAAAAACATCTATAAACTTATAATTAAAAATATAAGTTTAATAGAAAATCCTATTTAACCTTTTATAAACTTATGATTACGTATTATTCAATTGAACTTATAACTACATTGTAAACGTTATTTATTTTCAAGATAAATTGTAAGACAAACACGTGACACTTAAATACTTTAAAATCTTAATGATCTACATTTATAGAAATATTTATTTGTCACACCCCCGCCAAGGCGGAAACACGAGGGGGCGACGAAATTGAATCATTACACATGGAATAAAGAAAGTACTAAGGAATTTATTGAAAAACCGATAGTCATTACATCAAGTTTAATTCAAATAAAGCAAATAACCAAATAGTTTCATTTTCAATTTAAGTCTATGCTAGGTTCACTAAGCATTATCCTTGAATCCTAGCGTGAGCACGACAGCAAACTAGTTTCCATTACCTGAAAAACATGCTAAAATAGGTCAACTAAAAAGTTGGTGAGAACATAGGATTTGATAGATATAATACAATAGATAACCAGAAACAATCATAAACAAGTTTCAAATTCCAAGTAATTTAAACTATCATACATGAGTTCACAACCAACCCTAGTGATTGATAGCTCTCCCGCCCAACACCTTGTCAGGGTGTTAGACTATAGTATAAGTGTCAAGAATGCAGTTTCTGAACACCCAGCTCCTTCCAAGTTGATCAGAATCCACAACTTGAAGGACGCTCGGAATTGATTGGCATGCATCAACCCGATAACTGAATGGGCTAGTCAGGCCAATAGATCTATTTACGTACTCCCGTGGCTTCCCCGAAGTTAATGGTTGTGTAGTTTTAGAAATAAGAGAGACTTTGTAGTAAAAATGACATTTGCAACATGTATAAATCAGTTTAATGTTACTAGAATTAGAAGTTTGTTATTGAATGCAAAGTATAGTTTTGACTCAAGACTTGGTTTCAGTTTTGATATAAGAGCATGTTTTCCACCCCAAAATAGAAAGCAAAAATGGGCTATGAACTCACCTTGTAGCAGGTGGGATTGATCTTGATTGCTGAAGTAACTTGGTTTAGAAGATACCTAAATAAGTTCGAGTTTGAGTTAGTTTACAGAATCGTGGAAAGATGAGGGGTTGTTTTGTAATTAGAGGAAAGTAGTCATCGTATACTAGAGTGGTTATCGTACTAGAGTAGTACCTCCAACAGCAAAGTTCCCAGGAAAGAGTTGGCCGGATCAGAACCCCGTCTTTCCTAGCCAGAACCTTACTATTTATCAGATAGCTACATACCAGTTTGAAGTTTACTCTATTTGTACACTTTAACCGAGTTTAGGATGTGTCCGGTAAGTTTGGGAAAAGATAAGGAATAAAATGAAAATGTGCATTTAATAAGGATTGAAATAAATAAATTGAATACTAGAGGGTTTTATTAGAAATTAAAGAGTTAAAACATAATTCTAAAAGTAAAAAGGAATTAAGAAAGATATAGTTTGTAAATACAATGTTTGAACAAGTTTTAGAGGGTTTATAAAATAAATTTTATAATTCTTGCGTTTTAAAGAAGAAAACGAAATCTTTAAAAATGCTTAGTAATATAAACAGTTCCCTATTTAAATAACGTTATAAAAATATAACTTTAAATGGTTTCTCGTAAAATCTTTTATAAAATAAAAAGTATACAAAATCCCTTTATGTTTATTTAAAGAAAAATACATCATTTATTTATACTATTTTTAAAAAGAATGCCTTTTATTTATTTATTTTTTTTATAAAACAATATATATAATAGTATGATAAATTGAAAAGTCAAAAAAAAGAATTGGTTTAATAATATTTAGTTCAAAAACATACTAATACATGTATATATGAATGTATGTGTAAGTGCTTAAAACCAAAACAAACAAAAAAAAGGTCAATGGGTTTAGAACCCATGACCATTGGTCTGAAAGTGCAAAGGCTTAGCAACCAGACCAGAGACTCAATTTAGTTAAAATTCAGAAACAAAAATATAAGAACTTGATTAAACTCATCTTCTTCCCCAAATATGCAAGCGTGAAACCAGAACCCATCAAACCCTAAAATCGATTTGTGTTTACAAAACAAGTCAGAGGCTAATGTGATTAGGAGGGGATGATACCTGAAATCGTAAGTCACGCAGAGGAGATCCCACGTCGTCAACGATTTGAATCGGGAGCACTTTGCGTCACTCGGAACAGGAAAAGAAAAAAAAGACGAATTTTTATGGTAGCTACGTTTAGGAACTTACGTGGGTATTTATAGGGAGAGTAGCTCCACCATAAACGCATTAGCGGTTGGATTTAGAACGAGATTTATGGGGTTTTGAAGCTTGAGTTATCAAGGTTACGGGTTTTAAATTGCTTTGATTCGGTAACCGTTTTCTAATCTATCAACGAATCTTTCGTTCATATCTTCTCACGATGGATTTAGGATTGGATTGAAACGTTTTAAATCGCGGATTAATGGGGATTAAGGTGGATTTTGACATGGGTTGACTTTTAAAAGTCAAAATTCGCTCATGGATGTTCAGGGTTCAAAAGAATGTAAAGGGGTTTCACAAGGGGGTTCAAGTGTTTTTGAGGGGGTTCAACATCAAAATGAGGGTTCAAAGTCTTTTTATCAAAATTAATAATTTCTTTTTGATAATAAACATTTAAATTTTATACTTTTAAAGTTTTTATAAATATAACTAATCAATTTAATAATTCCTACTTTTGTTTAAAAATATTAATGTAATTACTTATTAGGAATTGGAATTAAATTGCTCTACTAAATAAAATGAGGCAAAACGAGGATTGTACATTAAGTCGAAGCAAGATTACATGAAACTATAATCGTTACGGTTTTTTTTTTTTTTTTTAGAGATGTCACAGTCTCCCTTAGTTAGAAGAATTTCGTCCAGAAATTCCACTAGTAAAGTCTGTGCTAGCATGAAAAAGGTGTGGGTTCGTTATCTGTTATTTAGGCTAGTTCTTGGTCCAGCTTCTGGTCCCATTTCCAATGCACCATTAGTGTTTATATATAGGGTGTACCGCAGCTAACCCACCACACCTCCGGCACTTCGAAAGCGTACCAGTCACCGACCAAAACTAATCACTAATTGGGCTAATGTTGGGTGGCATAAATTGAGTTTAGGAATTTGTCAAGGGTATGAGTACTAGCTACGCAACAGAATTTCAACACACACAAATGCACCTGTAAATTCATGATTACGTTCCGGACCGCAATCGTCAATTTACCTTACACAGGTGTGCTATGTCCTTCCATTATGCATCTATGAAGTGATAATAGTTATGTAAACGAAAGTTATGGACGTCATAGAGTAGTCATGGATAGAAATTGATAGGTCATATACGTTTAAATGTAATCAAAATTGATAGAGCATATTAGTTTGAGATTCAAGTAACCATTAAAACAATTAAGATTCAAGCAATAAAATTTCCAATCCAGATTACAAGATGGAAACCAAACAAGTAAACATAGAATTCAAGATAACCAAAGTAACAAACAGGAATAAATAGACGATCAGAGTAACCACAGCCTCCCATAGTTAAGTGGATTTCATCCCGATTAACTAGTGGAGTCTATGTTATTCTGGATAGCTAGATCTTGATGGGCTTCAGTTGCTCCAATGACAAAAGCTCGTCCATTAGTAGCTGGAGTGTTGTTGTCATGGTTCAGTCTTGGACAACGGTTCCTGAAGTGATCTAGACCACCACATTCATAGCAAGCCCTAGCAGTATTGTTCCCAGGGGTTGTGGTTGCTACAACAGCATTGTTGGTGGTAGCTGTGGCAGGAGGTTCCTTGCAGTACCGGTTTGTGTGGCCAAGTTTGCCGCAGTTGTTGCACTTGCGACATTCACCATGGTGGTGAAATGGGCATCTTGGGCACTTGGGCTGTGATCCGGTATATCCCTTCTTAGCAGGGGCCACTTGGTTAACAGGTGTAGCCATTACGAAGTTCTCAACTGTCTTTTGTTTCTTGGCAGACCTCTGGCTGTAGTCTTCTTCTGGTTTCTTTGATCCTTTCCTCATCAGTACTCTTGTCTTAACCAAGTCATCGGTCAAAGAGGCAGACAGAAGGATTGCAGCCTCGAGAGTAGCAGGAGAAGCTGACATAGTGTGGCCTCTAACTTGAGGGACCAATCCTCCAATATAACGGTCTATCATGCGACTCAGGGGAGTTACCATGTGTGGCACGAGAGTACATAACTCATGGAACCGAGTAGTGTATTCCATGTGTTCACCTCCATCCATAACATGGTTCCAGAATTCAACTTCAATCTTTTGGAGTTCATTCTTCGGGCAGAACTCAGAGATCATTAACTCCCAAAGTCGTTCCAAAGCATAGCCATAGCAGGCTCCCTTCCTCTAGTTCTCACCTGGGCGTTCCACCAAGTAAGGGCTCTTTTCTGGAAAGCACTAGAAGCATACTTGACTTTCAAGTTCTCAGGGCAGTCACACATGTTCAAGATGGACTCCATCTTTTCGAACCACTGCAGTAGACCAGTGGCACCTTCACTACCGAAGAACTCAACAGGTTTGCAGGCCAGAAAAGTCTTGTAGGAGGCATTGTTGATGTTGCCACCTGTAGTCCCAGCATTGCGGAGTGCTTCACTCACTTGAGTGACCATACCGGGTAATACATTAGCAAGTTGGTTGGTGATGATGGTAGCAATTTCATTAACTTGGGTGGTGTCATGTCGAGGAGGCATTCTAGCGACGATCAAAATGAATGGAAATGTTAGACATGACAAGATAAGATGACAAATGATAGATAAAATTATAAAGCAACCAAAGATAGAATTTCATTCATAATTAAATAGTTCCAAATTACAAACGAGGAAAGATAGATACATAATGTCTAGAACTTGAACTTAAATTGGAAAATAAAATGACTAATCAAACTCCGGGTCCATATGATAGATGCTAGAAAGATGTGTTTTAGCCTATAAGCGATACTCACATCAAAGATTCCCAGGAAGATATGACGGGTCCAGGAGGGATTTATACACCACATCTTTCCTAGACAGAATCTTTAATGTACAGGTACCTACTCTTCCAGATTACACATGTTCTTATCATCCACCATTAGGGCACTTAGTTTTGATGAGAGTAATTAAGGAATCGTCTCAGCACCGTTTTCTACTTGTCGTATCTTCGGGGGTCGGCTAGCATACGAGCGGGTAGCTCCAATTCTTCTTTTCTTGAAGCTGATCTCGGGAAGTATAGGATTGATCATTCGGGTGATAAGGACAGTCTCTGGGCGATAGGGGCTCGTTGCATCGGATCGCAGCTCAGGGTCTTCCATGTCTCGGGCTAGTTGACTCCAATTGATTGAGCTAACTAATTTTCCAAAAGAGGGTAGTTCTGAACTATCGCGCGTATTGCCGGAAACGTCAGCAGAATAGGACGACATGTCTAGAAGAGGAAAGTTAGCGCGTTAGTACATGTGTGCATGAAATTTCTAATGTGGGGGATTCCTAGGGTTATAGTCTAGGTCTTATGCTATGTGGCCTAATTCTCTATAACCAAGGCTCTGATACCAATCTGTCACACCCCCGCCAAGGCGGAAACACGAGGGGGCGACGAAATTGAATCATTACACATGGAATAAAGAAAGTACTAAGGAATTTATTGAAAAACCGATAGTCATTACATCAAGTTTAATTCAAATAAAGCAAATAACCAAATAGTTTCATTTTCAATTTAAGTCTATGCTAGGTCCACTAAGCCTTATCCTTGAATCCTAGCGTGAGCACGACAGCAAACTAGTTTCCATTACCTGAAAAACATGCTAAAATAGGTCAACTAAAAAGTTGGTGAGAACATAGGATTTGATAGATATAATACAATAGATAACCAGAAACAATCATAAACAAGTTTCAAATTCCAAGTAATTTAAACTATCATACATGAGTTCACAACCAACCCTAGTGATTGATAGCTCTCCCGCCCAACACCTTGTCAGGGTGTTAGACTATAGTATAAGTGTCAAGAATGCAGTTTCTGAACACCCAGCTCCTTCCAAGTTGATCAGAATCCACAACTTGAAGGACGCTCGGAATTGATTGGCATGCATCAACCCGAGAACTGAATGGGCTAGTCAGGCCAATAGATCTATTTACGTACTCCCGTGGCTTCCCCGAAGTTAATGGTTGTGTAGTTTTAGAAATAAGAGAGACTTTGTAGTAAAAATGACATTTACAACATGTATAAATCAGTTTAATGTTACTAGAATTAGAAGTTTGTTATTGAATGCAAAGTATAGTTTTGACTCAAGACTTGGTTTCAGTTTTGATATAAGAGCATGTTTTCCACCCCAAAATAGAAAGCAAAAATGGGCTATGAACTCACCTTGCAGCAGGTGGGATTGATCTTGATTGCTGAAGTAACTTGGTTTAGAAGATACCTAAATAAGTTCGAGTTTGAGTTAGTTTACAGAATCGTGGAAAGATGAGGGGTTGTTTTGTAATTAGAGGAAAGTAGTCATCGTATACTAGAGTGGTTATCGTACTAGAGTAGTACCTCCAACAGCAAAGTTCCCAGGAAAGAGTTGGCCGGATCAGAACCCCGTCTTTCCTAGCCAGAACCATACTATTTATCAGATAGCTACATACCAGTTTGAAGTTTACTCTATTTGTACACTTTAACCGAGTTTAGTATGTGTCCGGTAAGTTTGGGAAAAGATAAGGAATAAAATGAAAATGTGCATTTAATAAGGATTGAAATAAATAAATTGAATACTAGAGGGTTTTATTAGAAATTAAAGAGTTAAAACATAATTCTAAAAGTAAAAAGGAATTAAGAAAGATATAGTTTGTAAATACAATGTTTGAACAAGTTTTAGAGGGTTTATAAAATAAATTTTATAATTCTTGCGTTTTAAAGAAGAAAACGAAATCTTTAAAAATGCTTAGTAATATAAACAGTTCCCTATTTAAATAACGTTATAAAAATATAACTTTAAATGGTTTCTCGTAAAATCTTTTATAAAATAAAAAGTATACAAAATCCCTTTATGTTTATTTAAAGAAAAATACATCATTTATTTATACTATTTTTAAAAAGAATGCCTTTTATTTATTTATTTTTTTTATAAAACAATATATATAATAATATGATAAATTGAAAAGTCAAAAAAAAGAATTGGTTTAATAATATTTAGTTCAAAAACATACTAATACATGTATATATGAATGTATGTGTAAGTGCTTAAAACCAAAAAAAAAAAAAAAAAAGGTCAATGGGTTTAGAACCCATGACCATTGGTCTGAAAGTGCAAAGGCTTAGCCACCAGACCAGAGACTCAATTTAGTTAAAATTCAGAAACAAAAATATAAGAACTTGATTAAACTCATCTTCTTCCCCAAATATGCAAGCGTGAAACCAGAACCCATCAAACCCTAAAATCGATTTGTGTTTACAAAACAAGTCAGAGGCTAATGTGATTAGGGGGGGATGATACCTGAAATCGTAAGTCACGCAGAGGAGATCCCACGTCGTCAACGATTTGAATCGGGAGTACTTTGCGTCACTCGGAACAGGAAAAGAAAAAAAGACGAATTTTTATGGTAGCTATGTTTAGGAACTTACGTGGGTATTTATAGGGAGAGTAGCTCCACCATAAACGCATTAGCGGTTGGATTTAGAACGAGATTGATGGGGTTTTGAAGCTTGAGTTATCAAGGTTACGGGTTTTAAATTGCTTTGATTCAGTAACCGTTTTCTAATCTATCAACGAATCTTTCGTTCATATCTTCTCACGATGGATTTAGGATTGGATTGAAACGTTTTAAATCGCGGATTAATGGGGATTGAGGTGGATTTTGACATGGGTTGACTTTTAAAAGTCAAAATTCGCTCATGGATGTTCAGGGTTCAAAAGAATGTAAAGGGGTTTCACAAGGTGGTTCAAGTGTTTTTGAGGGGGTTCAACATCAAAATGAGGGTTCAAAATCTTTTTATCAAAATTAATAATTTCTTTTTGATAATAAACATTTGAATTTTATACTTTTAAAGTTTTTATAAATATAACTAATCAATTTAATAATTCCTACTTTTGTTTAAAAATATTAATGTAATTACTTATTAGGAATTGGAATTAAATTGCTCTACTAAATAAAATGAGGCAAAACGAGGATTGTACATTAAGTCGAAGCAAGATTACATGAAACTAGAATCGTTACGGTTTTTATTTTTTTTATTTTTTTAGAGATGTCACATTATTCTTATAAATGATCCTTTAACTATAGTAGTTATTTATCTTTATCACTTACTTATGAAAATTATAGTCGTAAAACTTTTGGATAATTACTTTAATTATTCTAATCTATAAATCTATTTAAACTTTGACATACAAGTCTTGTATCATTCATTCAAAACCTTTATTTAAAACTTTGATTTAAAACTTCGTAAACACAATCAATCTCATCCCTTTTGGAACCCTAGTCGAATCATGAAATTCTAAATCTTTTGCCTTAGACTTGTAGAAGCAAACTTAAATCTTTAGACTTGTATTCTTAGGTTTATTGTGAGGATATTCTCCCTCAAAGTCTTGCAAATACTTATACATGTCGGATACTCTTCATCAATCCAAGTGAGTATACTTAGCCCCTTTTTCCTTTCTATACTTTTGGGGTGAAACATGTTCAAAACTTTAAACTTATACAATTCTTGTACAACTATGACTAGATGCTTATTCTTATGTTAAACTTGAGACTTGTATGCTTAGATTAAACTTAAAACTAGCACATTCATTAACTTTGATCAAGCCTATAGTAACAATGATAGATCTATTGCATTTGACCAATCCACCTTGATTGATTGACCCCTTCGGGAGGGAGCCCTTGGTGATTGTTACTGAATTAAACTTTAAACTTGAGACTTATAAGGGTAACCTGCGGGTTATGCCTAAACTTGGTTGGAGGGTTGAAGTGCACAATGTTTAAGATACTTGTTCTCATACTTACATTATAGAATGCATATATCATAGTGAATTGTAATTCTTTTCAAATCTTTGTTAAACTGTGTCAAAACCTTTGTATCTCACCAACTATTTTGTAGTTGACAGATTCTTTCACATGTTTCAGGTTCTACAACATGAGACTTTATCATGATCACATAGGATGCTTGGACCTAGAATGCTTAATCAATTAGACTTGTATTCTTGCTATGTATTTGATTTATTCCTTGTATTGAAACCTTGAAGTTATTTAATAAAACTATTTAAACTTTAATAGTCAACATTGAGCTATTGAACAACCGCGTCCGCCCCGACGTATAATCCGCCGTCGGTTGGGGTGTGACATTTTACACACTCTATTCGTAATTCCCGATCACCCGCCCATTAAAAAAAAACTCTAAAATCCCAAAACATTCCGTTCCGTTTTCCTTTTAATCGTTTCTAAACATATTAAATAACCTATCTTATTTAACTTAGGACATACTTAATTCTTGTTGCTACAAGTTTCAAGTCAGACCCCCTACTTATCAAGGTGAGTTTACATAGCCCATTTTTACACTATTTACATTTTTTGGTGGAACATGAGTACAATTATACAATGTTTACAAATTACACAATACAATTTCACCCTACATTCATGTGTGCAATTTGAGCCTTATACTTGAGTACTATGTATGCAAACTACAATTTGTGTGCAATTTACATGTGCAATCATTAACTACACAAGCCGACGGTTAACAATGATAGATCTATTGGGTCTGACAAACCCATCCAGTTAGGGTGATTGTTGCCGACAACACAATTTGTTTATTTGCATGCTAGTTACAAAGGTTTGATTGTACAACTTGGTTTCACAATAGTAACTCTCCATAATTGCCTTATTAACCATGATATGTATGGATTATATACGCACAACACAATGATATTATTTAGAGTCAAAACCTATGTATGCTCACCAACTATTTATAGTTGACCCTCTCATTTTCAATATGTTTCAGGTGGAAATGTTTGAAGTACAATTTATCACATAGGAGCTTATGGACCTAGTGACAAAGAAAATTAAAATTTTGTTAGCATTTGTTATTTGATTGTCTGATCAATATGTATTTGTATATTTAAATCATTTTAATAAATTTATGCAATTTAGTTGATCATGAGCTTTTGAACAGTCTACATGTCCTACCTCGACGTATTCCGTCGTCGGTTGGGGTGTGACAACAATGCCCTGAGTAGTCAGCTTTCCAATTTCATTTCTTAATTTCTCCATTTAATTTGGCTCACGATTCGTCGGTTGCTTCGAATTTTCCTTGACATTGTGTTGTTCCGTATGAGATGCATAGAGTCCTCCTGGCCTTCCAAGGCTGCTTTCTTCTTATTTTGATTATGTGTAACCCTTGACGGTCCTTCCTTGAGTGAGTGTTCTTTTTCATCTAGGATAAGAACAACATTGTTCAATCTATACCTCATAGTTCTAATTTAGTTATTAAACAAAACAATCTTAGGAAAGTCGCAGAAAGAATTCAACTAGGAATAATAATTTAAATGGAATGCATGAAGGTTCATTATACCATTCCTAATTATTATACAATCATTTATTCTTAATTTTATTTCCTGCTTTTGCCTTTTTACTAAAGTCGATAGTCTAACACTAAGTGTAAATAATAGTTGATAATCCAGAACGCCAAATGAAACTGAAAATCCTTAACCACGTTAGCTACATGTGATTAACCAGTAACTTCACATGTGTTCTAGTTATTTTCCATTACTGTTTAGTTGTACAGCTGTTGTTTTTAGATAATCCGGCAACAGGCTAGTTAACTTACTAATTTCCTAACCAGCTCCATGAATCTTAGTTTAAGTCTAGATACTACCTATTTGTATCTAAATCACTCAAACTAAGTTTCTGATACCAACCTGTCACACCAAGACCGAGTTCACTGTGACCAATTGATACATAACCAAAGCAATGGAAACATAAACTTTAATTTATTTCAAAAGCTTTAAGGTACGAAATTTTCATTTCATAACTTTCAATTTTTAAGTACAAGCTTTAATTAAAATGAAGTACATTGTTTACTAAATATCAAAACTTCAGGTCTTCAACTATATACTTCCAAGCTCGCACTAAACATTTAGCTACTACTGGCTATCTTCAATCACTAGCTATCCATAGCCAACTATCATCCACCTGAGATGTGTCTTTAGAAACATTTTTGATCAGTTTACACTAGTGAGTTCTTAAATCTAAATTTTGTCAAAACATCAATTTCAATCAAGTGTCCTAGAAATGATTGGAAATTAAACAGATGAAACCATGTACATGCAAATTCACAATTCAAGATAGTGTGGGGGTCATGTCCAAGCACTATCAAAATTCCACTCTTAGCGATCAGTCCTTTCGGGACTCGCAATACGGTGATAAGTCCTTTCGGGACTCACAGCTGGGACTTGGAGACGTGTGATCAGTCCACATCCGCCTCCCAAAAGTTAGTTATATGCATATAACTTAAATTAACATGCCATGTCAATTTTATCAATCCAAATAACTTTACATTTCCATCAGGACGTTTTCATCAAGTGTTTTAATACATTTACTTAAACAAGGTATACACATCTCAGTTTGAATTCAAATTTAAAAGAACTCACAAGTATGTGCCATTTCAAACATTTCATTTTGTAGATTTATAAGGGTTTGTCATTCAAAATCTTTGCATTTGAAAATAGTTTCAAGCTTGTATTCTAGCCCAAAATTTATAGAAAAAGGGCATAGTCCTATAATTCACGCAAAACCTTACATCATGCATATCAACCCAAAGTATTTGAAAAGGGGCGCATAGAACTCTCATTATTAAAGTCAGATTCATAACATGTATATTAGCCCTAAAACATCAAAATATTTAAAAGAGGGCATCAAGAACTTACCTTATAGCTTAAGCGTTCATAATCTACAAACGAGTAAAACCAGCACTAGCTCTTGTATCTACACGATCCTATTGAGAGATAATTTCAGTGTAGCAATTGCTCCAAATCTCACGTTATGCTAAACGATATACGAGAGTTGGGAAGGAGTGTTAGGAGTCGGGTTATCGAGAGAAAACTTGGGAATGGATATTCCAATTGAAACCTTACAAGCTCTAATTATAGGTGAAGTCCGCAACCCGTAGCAGACCACTAAGGGATCGGTAGCGGTCCGCTACTGTCCTATAGGTCATGAGTCAATAGAGATGTGTCAGCTTCCGGTTGACTGCGGCGTAGCGGACCACTAAGAGTTCGGTAACAATCCGCTACCAATGTTACGTGTCAAAATTGTCGGATGAGTCACTGTACACGTGGCGCAACGTCTGACATGTATCACCTACGCTTATCCGTTCGTTAAGCAATGCTTAGCGGTATGCTAAGCCCCGACTTCCAGAATTTTCACTTTTAACCACAAACTTAACTTTAGCAAAACTGCATAACAAGTCCCTTAACTTTATTTCTGTACAATTGGGCACAAACTCTTAACAGGTGTTACAATTTTCATTAAAATAGTTTGCAAAGGAACCAATATATCACTTCAAGCTAAACCTTAATCATACTCACGTCTTTTTTTATAGATAGTCCTAATTAGGTGAATGAAAGTTAGGTCAAGCTACAATAGATTGCATTTGCCAATCTACCACCTTAGCGATATTCAATCCCAACATCATAAAGCCGACTTTTGCTCAAGTTAACATATAATTCCAAAACCTTTTCAAAGCATTTCAATGCTTTCAAAACCCTAATGAGATTTTTTTTAATTAGTTAGAGATCATTCACGAAAGAAAGGGTGTCCTATCATATTTGACGAAGTATGAAATGGTGATTAATCCCAAATTTTTGTAATACAAGTTTGAAAGGTAAGAATGATTTAACAATTTTCCATGTTTTCTAGGTTTTTTTATTGAAGACGTTGTTAGAAATGTGTTGATTCATAAATGTACAATCAACAAGAAGCCTACCAATATGTAAATCATCAATTTTTAATGGTCTTTTGTTTTTACATTAACCCATTTAGGACATATTAGGAGACTATATATAATTTACACTTGTTAATATCGTCTTATCTAACAAAAAGCCTTAAAGCCATCACACAACGCGTTATAAAATCCAAGGGCCACTGATTAAAAACTATTAATTTTTTTTAACAACACCACCTAGATTTTTCTAGGATAAATAAATCATACCTACGCCTTGCAGGATTTAAACCACCAACCTTTTGGTTGTGGGACCAGTGACGAAGTTTGAAGAAAAACCGGGGGCCGAGATTTTTTTTCCTATCAGGGGGGCCGGAACTATAAAATTTTCGCCGAATACATATAAATTAACACTATTGAGCGAAATTTTTTTCGCCGAATACGTATAAATTTTTTCCTATTAGGGCCTCCCCCCCCCGAGCCGTAAGAAAGCTTTGCCCATATGTGGGACACACCACTTAACCACCAGGATGTCCTCTACACGCCAATAATGATATTTGTATGTATGCATACATAAGTATACAACATTATATATACACATGAAATATTTTTCTATACATGTATGTGCATATATAGTATATCTGTACAAACACGTTTACCATATGCAACTGTGTATACGTATGTACATGTATGGATGTTTGATATACAATATACATAAACATATTTATGTATATGTGTTCGTGTTCAACTGTTTATATATAGATATATATAATGACGAAACTAAAACTTTTTGATCGAAAGACACGCTGAAATTTTTAACATTGGTTTTACTCAACCTATAATTTAATATTAAAGCCCAGACAATTATCTCACTAATAACCCAACCATTGAGACCAATCCAGCCCAATAAAAACTGTATCTATATGACTATATCTGGATTAAACCGTGGACCCGGCCCAACAAAATTGGTCCACTACAAATAAAAGAGCTGGTCCGTTGATAGTTTCTAACCCGTCTACTAATATATTATTTAAAATTTCATGATTAGTAAATATCATTTTAGTTTATTAGTTAAAATATATTATTGATTAATCATGATTAATAATAAAGAATATATTTTAACTAATAAACTAAAATATATTCATTTAAGACATAATGAATATATTTTAGTTTATTAGTTAAAATATATTCAAATTTGGTTTCACAAGTTCATTACCTTTTGAATTTGATATATAAATATTAAATATGATATATATTAGACAAATATCCGAATGTGTGGTAAAATATCAGGAAGTGTCACAATCCGCGTATAATATAATCGCTTATTTTTTTTTATTATTTAAGTTTTATTTCATGGTCATGGGTACAATATTTTATGTCATTTTCTAAAGGAAAAAAGAATATCATTATAAAGAAACATCTCACCAATATAAGATATTTTTCAATTTGGCTTTATAATATTTAAAATAATTTATTTGCTTTGGATATGTTAAAAGGTGTAGTTAAAATAATAATATATTCGTAATTCGTTTCATTAGGTAATTTAATTAAAATTATTTGATTAATATCAGATATCAGTATACATACTGAATAATTTTAATAGAGTACAAACAATTGAACATCCATGAAACTTGTTTACTATTTGTTGATTATTTTTTAATGTTTAACCTGATAATATACAACTGTGAAAAAAAAACCAGTAAATAATAACGTAGTTGCGCAATTGTTTCATTTAAATCAACTTAAAAACAAAATATTTCTTATATTTATTTCAATTAAGTCACCTAATTTAAAAAAGTTAATATTTACAAAAAAAAATCTCAAACATGAAACGATATTGAAATTTGAGTAGTTTTTATATTTTGAAAAAGTATAATATTGGAACTTGTTTATTATTTTATGATTTTCATTTAAAATGGAGTATTAAATATGTAATTAATAATAATAAATATGTAAAAATTATTAAACTTTTATGGTACTCTATCTTCCAATTTAGTATAACTTTCTAACGGGAGAAGAATGAGTCCAAGACAAATATCGAAGGTCGAAAAAATATATACCAATAAAAATAGCAATTATATCTTGACTGGTTGACTAAGGATCAAGGATGGAACTAAGATATATCAGTAGTCAGTTTCAAAGTAGGTTTTGAAATTTCATTGAATTCGAAAAATCAAAACCAAATTAGTTTCTCGGTTTTTGAGTCCGTATTCAAATATTTAATAACTATCTTTATTGTTAATCTGGTACTAGCTCACTTGATAAAGACTTTTGCCTTTTATATGGAGGTCCTGGGTTCAAACCAAGGCACGGGATGAATTATTTGGTGTAATTTAAGAGTATGACTAGGGTAGATTTGCCGTTAAAAAAAAAAATAACTATCTTTATAGCTTTAGAATGTTTCAGTCTTTTGGATTATGCTCCTATCTATTATTTAGATATAACAAAAAAGATGTATGGTCTAATTAAGCAACTATGAAATATTTACTCATGGGTGGGGCAAACTCTTTTATTCTAGTTCAAGGTTTCTCTTGACAATAGGAACGCATTCTTTTTAATAACCAATATTATGTTGAAAACTATTCAAATATAAATAACTATCTTTGTAGCTCCATAAAGTTTATGCTGCTACCTATTATTTGAATATACCAAGAAAAATTAAGGTCTAATGAGACAACTATGAAATATTAATTCATGGGTGGGACAAGCTCCTCTATTCTGGTTTATTGTTTCTCTTGGCTGTAGGGACGCGTTCTTTTCATAACAAATATTATGTTGAGAACTATGAGAACACAGTAATGCATTGATGATGTATCACATTTAAAGCACTAAGTACATGTGTATTATGCGGTTTTCACAGTTCTCAACATATTATTGGTTCTAAAATGAACATCTCATATATATATATATATATATATATATATATATATATATATATATAGGGTAGGGATCAAATGATAACAAATATTTTATGTGATAACCACTCTCAAAAAATCACGTAATTGATAAATTATTTTTTCTTTTAATTGTTAAAAGAGTATTTAAGTATATCTATTACATATATGTTAAACATAAATACGAAAATAAGGAGTGTTACATATACGTGACACATAGTGTTACGTATATGTAAGTATGTAACACTATGCCAACATAAAATAAAATGATAACTGTTACATATACGTAACACTATGTTATGGTTTTCATTTGGTCCCTACCTTTATATATTTATATTTATATACAGTAATTTATAAATTATATGATTGTTTGAAAGTGGTTATCACGGTTATCAAATAAAAATATCGGTTAAAGTTTGAATCGCACCCTATATACACACACACACACGCATATATATATATATATATATATATATATATATATATATATATATATATATATATATATATATATATACATAGAGAACGAGAGAGAGCGAGAGAGAGAGAAGTTTTAAATACAAATGACTCTTATCATACAAAGTGTAGGAAGAATTCTGAACCATTAATCTAGGAAATCAAGAATTAAGACGAAGGGTGTGCCTAGTCAGCCTATTTTTAAGCGTGAAAAAAGTATGGAGGGATAAAATTGGAATAGCCTACATTTGTTGATTTTTTTAAGTTCCCCCATTTTAAAAAAAAATACAAATAACTTTTTTATATAACATTATTTAAAAAAATATATATATACAAATATATCATAAATCGAGCATTTTATTCTATTTAATTTGAGTATAATCTTGTTATACTTTTAATATAAAAAGGGACTTTTTTTAAGAAAATATCAATGTGTTGTGCGTATAGAATGCATTATTATTCGTATAACATGCGTGATTATCACCAAGCGTTATTATTTCATATAACATGCGTTATTATCATTTTAAAAATGTGTTATTATCATTCTACAACAAACGTTATTGTTATTATTCATATAATATGCGTGATTATTCGTATAACATGCGTTATTATCATTTTAAAACATGCGTTATTATCATTTTAGAAAAAAACGTTATTATAAAACATGCATTATTATTATATAACTTGCGTTATTATTATTACACGGACGCATTTACCACTCGCCCCAAGGACACATGTCGCATCCTGATGGTTTCGAACCTTCGCACGTTAAAAACCCTATATATATATATATTGAAGATCAAATACAAAGTAAAAAAATTGGTGCGCAGTGTAAGAGGAGATTTGAACAATTGATTAAGGAAAGTCAATGGTTAAGATAATTGGAGTGCCATGTGTACATAAGAAATCGTATAGAAAAGTTTGGAGAGGTAATATGAGAAGAACCGCTATTGTTACCTTTTATCTAGTTCAATTCTCTTTTTAAAACAAAATACTTTTATATACTTCATTTATTTTTTAAAACTACAACACAAAATAAAGAAATTTGTTATCTTTAGTTTATATATAGCATTGCTATATAAGTTTTATAAAAAAACGTTTTGCTGTGCGTAATAAGTAGCGTAATTATGTAGCTTAATATATGTGTGTAATGCATTACGTAATCACCTAACATATATCTTTAGCGTGTATATCTGGCTAGTTATTTGCATTAGATATCTGTTTTATTGTTTAGTGTATATCTTTAATGTAATTATAGCGTAAATTTGTATTTGATGCAAATACACCTCCGAACAATGGTTTCGTACGTTTCGCATGCCAAAATCACTTTGTAGGCTATCTCGCCTATGTGTGTTTGATTATATATTTACAATACTAATTAAATATTTAAAAAATATAAATAGCATTTTATGAAAATTTTAATCTGTTTTTTTTTTGTAAATAGAAACCTCTATGACTAGCCAATGAGCTCCATATCAATTGGTCTGAGAGCAGACACCCCAATGGCCTTCCAATGTGGAGGTCATGGGTTCGAGTCTCTTTGGAACAATATGCTTAGCTGGGTCAGAGGTTTACCACGGTGAGCCTTCGTGTGGTGGGTTTCCTCTTGAATGGTAGGCGGGCCGAGTCACTAGCGTTGTTCGCGTTCGCGGGCGTGGGTGACCTTTCGCCAATAAGTTTACCCGGGTGACCGGGCTTATAGTAATCGTTTACCGTTAAAAAAAGTAACCTCTATGACCGTTGATAACGCTAGCATTTATTATTTATATTTAGCCGAATGATGTCTAAGATTGACTTATTAAATATTGAAGTCTGTTATTAGAAAGGCTGCTAGAACTTTGAACTTTAAATTGATTGTTCCAACTCTAAGTTGGAAACTTCAAATATTGATTAAATTGTAATTTGTATTTTGACGTTTTAAGTAGTTGATAGTTTTAACTTTGAACATTAATCGTAATTTATTTGATATTTTCAACTTTAGACTAGATCAAATTATTTGATATATTTTTTCTAATCTCAATTCGACGTTCATTCAATTTGGTATTCATATTTAAATAAAATTTTTAAATCCAAACAACCTGGTTTTAATAACTTAGCAAACTGAAATCCGGATCGAGAAGTTATAAAACATTAGTAAATTGTTTGACGAGAAGTTTATTTATGTTTATTTATTTAAGGCAAATTGTTTTTTAATAACCCGAACTATCCAAACTAACAGTTTGACTGGTGATAATCTTAACATTCACTTTTGTTGTCAATTACAGTCACTGTAGCATTATTATCATATATTTACACTCGATTACCACTCGATTTCGCTTGTACATTTCTTAATTTCTTTTAAAATCGTCATTGTAAGCAAGAATAAAGTTCAAATCTTATATAACTAATTTAAATTGTATAATACTATGAAAAGCAAACCGGTGCTACTAGGGAAAAGTAATGAATCGTGATTTTTCCCCTAATCTATAAGTTTAGCCACTTATATTATATATAATATACTCATTTAATTTTCTACTAATTTGATTTTTCTGTAATAACTTTCGTTCGTTAGTTTTAAAAAAAAAATCTTGAATGCGCGTTGTCTATAGTTTTTTTTGGTCGACATTCTGATATAATTTTTTTTTAAAACGCTGTATTCAAAATCGAGTATTTTTTATATCACAAGCTATAACGAGTACCGTTACCGTTCCGGTACCATGAAGAACCAAACCGATAATGATTGAACAACATCGTTGCTGGTATTGTTATTATCAGAACCGGTATCAGTGTTTGTTTTTACGGTTTTTGGTCGATATAACGCATTACTTTATTTTTTTCTGTCGTAAACTATACTGCGGTGCCTTCATGAACCGAACCGAACCGATAACTCACGAACAACATTGGTACCGTTAACAGTATTATTTGGAACCGAATACCGATGTGGCTATTTTTTTTGTTTTCAATAGATGTAAAACAAACGTTGTTTTTTAATTATCCTTTTCTTTATAACTTTTTTCGACCGGTTTCTATTTATATGATTTTTTGTTCGCGATGCACCATAAACCAACAGCCGATTGTATGACAGCACGTGTAAAACCCGCAAACGGAGGATCTATATGCGAGTTGTCGTCGATTAGACGAAGCCATCAGGGTTTCAGAAACCCTAACGTAAAGGGGTGCGAGAGAAGTGTAAAGGTTGAAGAAATGAGGAAATGGGGGGTTAGGTTAGAAATGCGTGTCATATAAGCCGGGTGGAGGAGATCCTGGTTGTAAAACAAAACCAGGAAAAAAAACCCATGTTGGTTCAAGTTTAGGATATTTTTTTTAATCCGGTTAGATGTTGGTTCGCTCCACATTTATTTATTTGATTCGTACACTAATGCGCTTTAATTATCCTCAAATAATACATCTATTTACGTTACTGTTATAACTTTTTATATTATCATGTAATTAGCGTATTTTTTACATCGCGTATTAGAGAATGTGAAATATTTTTTTTAGAATTGAACACACTATAATTATGTACAGTAGTCACGTAATACAGATGTTTTTGTATGACAACCGATCTAGGTCTACAAGTTGAATCAGACCGTCGTTCTAGGCCGAGTAGGAGTAGGCAAAAGCCGAAGCGATTTAAAAATTAAATAACTGTCAAGTATTTTAATTCAATGAAAACTTTTGTGTTATGTTTCTTTATTCCAATCAGACAGTATGTATTTTCTGTTTAAAAAGTTGTTAACTTTTTGCTTTTATTAATTTTGGACATCCGAACTGGGACGGGTATAAAACTAGTTTTCTTTTGGTTTGATAATCTCGCACGACTCTTTAGCTTGCATATATATAATTGTTTATGTACCTTGAGTGTATTACCAAATGGTCCCTGATTTTAACTTTACTCTCTTGATTTTCTGTGGCACTTTTCGTAATTAGGTTTTTAATATTGAATTTGGTTCATCTTTTTGACTCATTAATCCATGCATTAAGGGTATAACCTACTATTTAGATTTTAAAAATAAATAAAAAGAAAGAAAGAGCATTTTGTTACCGAAACGACCATTGATAGTGCTAACATTTGCGTTTAGTCGAATAATGTATTGGATTGAAGTGATAAAATCTTAAACTCTATTAAAAAAAGAATTGGCAATTAGAACTTTGAACTAAATTAATTATCCCAACTTTTAGTTGGAAAATATAAAAATCAAGTTGTAATTTGTATGTATACTTTTTAAGTAGTTGAAAGTTATAACTTTGAACTTAAATTGTAAATTGTTTACTATTTTTTCAAATTCAGATTAGAGCAGATTAATTGAAATTTGGTTTTAATCAAATTTGGGTAAGTTATTAGGTGACTTCGAATTCGAATTCAGTTTGGTTTTCTATCTATCTAACTAACTAATGCATTGGGTTAACTAACGTGTTTTAGCGGCTAAAGAAGAAGGTGGCCTTGGTTTTGGTTCTTGGTTCTTTAGAGGCTTTCAGTCTAGCTTTGAATTGAAAACATCACACATGTTGTTCGACAATATATCTTAATATGTTCTAGCCCACATCACATTTAAACAAATTAAAAATGTTATACATTCAAGAATAACAATACAAGATCAAGGATTATGCCTATGAAATGAGTCTTTTTTTTTAACCGCAACATATATATAAAAAACATGAAACCGACTAAATAAGTCAAGAAACGCCAAATTACATCAAAAAGAGAGGGTTTTTAATCCACTCATCCCAACAAATATTAACTTTTCTATTTCTATTAACAAACCACAAAAACGAATAATTGACAATTAAATAAAAAATGCCTTCATCTTTTGTAGAATTAGGCCCGAAGATGAGCTTGTTCCAAAAACTCCATAACACCCACCAAGTAGAGAAACACGCCGCTTCAACCAAGCCTTTCTTCTTTTTGGATAATAGGAGGGAATCAACATAAATCATAATCATTTTTGGATGAGTAGAAGAAGGACCATCAATCTCAAGCCATTTAAAAACATATTTTCAAGTTTTACACGCCAAAGAGTAATCACCGAGAATTTGTTGGGGTTATATGGTGCATTTATGAAGGGTAGAGGGGACATCCATCCCTTTTTTTCAAGGTTACATTGCGTAGGAAGACGATATCCATCCCTTTTTTTCAAGGTTGCCCAATGTTGTGATGGGATCTATGCTAGCCACTTATATGTTACATTATACCATCTTAACTTCTCCATTTTCTTCGAAACTTTTACACTGTAGTAGCTATTGCACAACTCTATATAAGATCTTTATAACCTTTCCCTTTCCGTTGCAGCTTCATGTTTTGGTGGATGTGGCTAAGTCAAAACTTATGCTCAGCACAAGGGAATACTTTGGCAAACATGTAACAAATTGGTAAAGGTAATTGTTAAGAAACTAATTTACCTTTCTTTTTCTAACTCAAATGAAGGTAAAATTGTAGTTAGACGTCAAAACAAGATCATATGCAAGACATTGAAGGAAGCATGTCCATGGGTTAGTGTTTTCTGCCTCAACCATATCATATGCATGGGGCATATGCAGTGGCGGAGCTTGAAAATTTTCGCAGGGGGGGCCGGGGATTTTTTTTCATATAAGGGGGGCCGGAACTATAAAATTTTCGGCCGAATACATATAAATTAACACTACTGAGCGAAAAATCGCCCGAATACGTATATATTAACACTTCTGAGCGAAAAATCGGGGGGGGGGGGGCCGGAGCCCCCTCGGGCCCCTTATATCCTCCGCCCCTGGGCATATGCCATTATTTCGGTCCAATCCTACTGCAGTTAGTAGTTGACATCGTAAGGACTCTTCATAAATGCACCATATAACCCCAACAAATCTTTATTACAACCCTTAAAACCTTCTTTCAAAGTACCTAAACAAATGTACACCTTCTTAAAAAACCTAACTCCAAATTGGGTATTTGCTTCATTTTCAACAACAAACTTGACTGCGGTACCAAGGTTAGTAGTTTGATCTTCCAACATGCAATCCATCAACCTTCTATACTATTCAAGTAATCTCCATTCACTTATGTTATAGACTTTGTTTTAGCCCTAAAAGCTTTTATCCTTGAAACCCAAAATCTTAAATATTTGTAACACAATGTTTTAGGGGTCGTTAAATTGACTTCCTTTCACATGTGAAAGTGTGTCGTATGTTTTTGTTTGTGTGTGTATATATATATATATAAAGTGGGTCAATTTTTATAATATATGTGTGTGAGTGTTTAATTAATTTGTAAGTAATTAATTAAAAAGTGTGGATAAGTGAAGAAGAGATAAGATCGAATTCAAATTGAATTAGTTGGACTTTGACCCGTAACCAACTCTCTCCATTATCCTCTAGATCTCCTATCCCATTATTGGCCCATTATCTCCCCTATTCATCATTCATGTCAAGTACGGTGGTGCAAGGTGGCTAAGGACGGTGGTGTGATTGCTAGAGAGAGAAAATGTGGTAATTCCAACTAGGGTTTGTGTGTGTGATTCAGGGGTTGTTGAAGATGATGAAGGGCTTCCAAGTGTGGTGGTGGTTCGCGGTCAACAACATGTGGTGCTCAGTGGTGGCCGCCATCGTCTAAAGGCGGCGATTCACGACGGTAGTGCCGGTTTTGGACATTTTGGGTCCAAACGAAAATGTCAAAAGTTAGGGAAGTGTGTAAACACTTGAGGTGAGTTCTATAAGCCATATTTTAAGTGTTATAAATGTTTTGGGTTGTTTCACGTAAAGTGTGTGTTAACGGTTTAAAATGGTTAACCATGAGATTAACGGATTAAACTAGGAAAGTGTTTTGTGTTGGAATTCAAGCTGAATTTAATGTGGGTTAAGGTTAGGGTTTTAAATGGAATATTTAATCTTGATGATGTGTGTTATTTCTTCCTACTCTCGATTCTCAAGCTTCTGATGACATATTCATATTTTTTTAATAATAAGTTTTACTCCTAAAATACCACCTAATCCTGTACACCCCTAATTGAGCCCTCGACTTTAGTAGTGTGGGTTTTTAGAGCTATCACAAAGATTTTTGTAAACTTTACAAAAACAGCATAACCGAAGTGGGGAGTTGTAAAACCCAACCCACATCAATTATAAATGTAAATTATTTGCTAGTTGTGCACTACTAGTAACTTTCTATAATTTTGTAATTTCATTTAGAAGTTATTGAACACGTTTATTATATCAAGCTTAGAAACTTAACAAAACATGATTATTAATTTAAGGGGTAACTTTATAGAATAGTAACCAAGTTTCTAAACAGTTCCAATTAAGTCACTCAAACTTTTTTTTATCCCAATTAAGTCACTTAAGTTTCAAATAATGTGCTAATCCTAGGTTTTTACCTATTCAATAAGTTACCATGCTTAAATAACATTTCTTATTTTTTTTTCTTTTTTTAAATATGCTTACATGGATATTTTCATTTTTTTAAATTTAAAATTTTTAAAAAAATTAAAAATTAATTTTAATTATTTTATTTTCAAATTTAAAATAATTATAAAATGTAAATTTTTGTAAAAATAAAAAAATAATAATTTTTGATTTTTTTATTTTAATTTTCTAAATTTTAAATTTAAAAAAAATAAAGAAATGTTAATTTTCGAAAAAAATTTAAAAATTAATTTTAATTTTTGAAAATTTAAATTAAAAATCTTAATTTTTGAAAAACGTTAAAAAAAATTTAACTTTAATTTTCAAACTTTTTTTTTTTTTTTAAATTTTAAATTTTAAAAATGTTAATATCCATGTAAGCATATTTAAAAAAAAAGAAAAATAAAAAGAAATGCCATGTAAGCATACTAACTTGTTAAATAAGTAAAAAACCTAAGATTAGCAATTACTTGAAACTTTAGTCACTTAATTAGGAAAAAAAAATTGAGTGACTTAATTGGATAGTTACTTGCGCCAATAGCCTATTCAAGGGAGGATATATTTGGATAGTTCCTTACTCCTAAAATACCACCTAATCCTGTACACCCCTAATTGAGCCCCCGACTTTAGCAGTGTGGGTTTTTAAAGCATCACAAAGATTTTTGTAAACTTTACAAAAACAGCATAACCGAAGTGGGGAGTTGTAAAACCAACCCACATCAATTATGAATGTGAATTACTTGAAACTTTAGTCATTTAATTGGGACATTACTTGAAACTTTAGTCACTTAATTGGAACAAAAAAAGTATAAGTGACTTAATTAGAACAGTTTGGAAACTTGATTACTATATTATAAAGTTTTTCCTTAATTTAATTAGTAAATATGATTCTAAGTAAGCAAGGAATGCATGACACAAGCTCTAAACATCATTTTCATGGACCACGGTATATATATATCCTCCCATGAATAGGCCATTGACGCAAGGAACTATCTTACTTGCACTATGAGGAACCTTATATAGCTTTGCATATACCATTGTTTATGTACATCGAGTGTATTACAAAATGGTCCCTAATTTTAACTTTTCTCTCTTTGATTTTCATTGCTTCACTTTTACTACTTAAATATTGAGTTTGGTTTATTTTGGCATTAACGGTATAACATACCATTTATATTTAAAAATAAATAGAAAGAAAGAAAGAGTATTTTGTTACCGAAATGACTCTCATTTAAATCAAATTTGACTTTTAATTTTATTTAAAAGCATTTCTTCAATCCATCTTTTTTAATTATAACCATACGTATAGCCCCAAGAGGGCATCCTAATGTTAAGGGATGTATCACATAATCAAAAGGTTGATGGATCAAATTTCGCGGAGTGCAGGTTGTGATGTATTTATCCTAAAAGATGGTGTGGTATTCAGGTAATGCTCTTGGCCTAATAGCATTGGTGATTGACTACAAAAGTGATGTGACCGTAGAGATGCAAACGAACCGAACGTTCAGCGAACAGTTCGACAGAAAGTTCGTTTATGTTCGTTCGTTTAATAAATGAACGAACATCAACAAGAAATTTCATTCGTTTAGTTAAATGAACGAACATGAACATAGGTCGCGCTCGTTCATTATGTTCATGAACATTTGGTAATGTGTTCGTTTATGTTCGTTCGTCCGTTCGGTCTTTGATGGTTTCTATATTTTATATTTTATCAATTAAAAATATTTGTTAATTGTGTTTATGATAATTATGTCAAGTATGTGGAAATAATTATATCAACCGTCAAGTACTTCATATTTATTTTTGATGGATTTTTGTTGTGTAATGTTAATTTGAGATGAAAATGTTGATTTTATTCTCAAATGAATTTGTTTTCATGAACGTTCGTTTGTTTTCGACTTTCATTTACGTTTGTTACATAGATTTATCAGACGAACATAAACAGTTTCATTTCCTTAATGAACGAACATAAAAATTAAATCTCGTTCGGTTAGTGTTCGTGAATAGGAAATTTCCTTAATGAGCGGACATGAACAAAGCCTTATTCGTGTTCTTTCGGTTTGTTTGCAGCCCTAAATGTGTATTCAAATCTTACAAATATAGGTTTAGGTGGTATTTTAGAAGTAAAAATGCACTCATCAATTTTAACAAATGCACTCATCAATTTTTTGAAAAAATTATCTTTTTAATCTTCTCATGGGATAGAAGTAATGTTTGCCTTTATCTCACCCTCCCTAGACCTTAGTTTTTGAGTGAGATTTTTTATAGGTATATTTGTTTGTTTGTTTGTATTATCTCATTTTTCGTTTTTTACCTATTAATATTTTTATAATATGCCATGAATATAATAAAGTTCATGGTTAATAATAATAATAATATTCTTAATTTTTTAAAACTTAATAACTTATAATATTTAACATAATTGATAATGTTTGTTATAAACGTTTATGACAAAATAAGAATAAAAATACACATTTTATATAAGATTTCGGTGGTGGTTTGGTTATTATGATAAACTTAAAGTTCAAACAGAACTTCTATTCATTTTTTATATTTCTTCTTTTATTTATCAAACACTTATAAATTACTATTTACTAATTCACATTAAAACTTTGTATACTAATTTAAAAGATAATACATATATCATGTAATTAGTTGGTATTAAGATAGTTAAAAAGGAATCATGACATCATTTTCTAGGAGAAGGACCCCTTATGAAACAAATTTAAGAATAACTCCGTTGTTTTGTATGCTTTAAAAAAAATTCAAGTTCAACATACTAGTAACAGTTCATTAGCCTAAAAAAAATTAGGATGATTATTCATTATCTTGTATTTTATTTGTAATATTTCGTAAAATTATTATAATTCTTTAATGATTAAATTTTATAAACAAACAAATTATTGATCATCCCAAGTTTTCTTACTCACATTATGACCCAAGTGTTTAGTACTAAATAATGCAATTGGAATTAATGGTTCCCTACTAATCTTGATTTTATTTTTTATATGACTTGATATATATTTGTCATAATGGAATATATTTGCGTATTATTTAATTTTATAATTACGACAAAAAGTGAAAAAAGTCATTGTTTATTCTTTTAAGAAAAAAAGCACCTTAATACAGAAGTTAAATTACATCCTTAAAATACATTTTTTTAACAGCAATTTGGATCACTGACGGACAACTGACTCACCCGATCATCTCCACCTCTCTCAGGAGGAAACCCACCATAGGTAAGAAAACTCTCTGACCCAACCTGTACCCTCTTTTTTTTTGCCCTTTGCACAAAACGTGAATGTAGCTATATAACTTTTCACTCTGTTGAGCCATGGCCGCCGACGATGAGAACGAGTACGGATCCTTATCCTCCTGTTGCTCCATGTCATCGGCATAGCCTATCCGATCAACTGTTTTATCGGACGATGCAGGTAGGACCATCGGAGGAAGCAGTTGATCTGTCTAGAGAAGTGTTTCTAGTTCCCGATATGTTCCCGCCATGTCCACATAAGTGTTTCTGGTTCCCGATCTATCCCTTATTTGTTGTTGTCTGAAGAGAATCACCCATCCCCTTCATCAAAATCCAACCTGGGAGCCGATCTGTCCCCGATCAGTTGTAGCCCGAAGATGAAGTTTTACGCTCGAAATAGGAACTACATGTTCCAAATTGTAATTTTTGGTTTCACCATTGCAATTCTAACTTTAAGTTCCAAGAATTAGGATTAGTATACTTTTGATTTTAGTTTTTGTTCCTATAATTCAAAAAACTTGTTGGTGTTGATTATTGTTTCTACTTTTTAAAAAAAAATCCCAGATATAAGTTCTAATCTGATGTGTGTATTTTTGCCATGTGTATTTGATTTGTGTAAAAATATTTTGGTATGTGAATGTAGAATTGTTTTCTGATTTGTGTACATGGTTTTTTCACATGTTTATTTGATTATTACACATATGTATTTGATTCTTTACGCAAGTGTAAATTAATTTTACATATGTGTAAAGAGTTTTTATTCATGTGTGTATATATATATATATGTAACATGTCTTTACATTTTTGTCTCTGATTTAGGTTATTTACACATGTGTAAAATTAGTTTTTCATTGACTTTACACATGTGTAAAGAGCCCGTTCTTCTATCGTTCTTGTGTCTAATGGATCTGTTTTAGGTTTTACAATAGATAAAACATGTTTTAAAGTTCTTTACATATGTGTAAAGAGCATGTTCTTCAATCATTCTTATTACGATGGATCTATTTTAGGGTTTACATAGATAAAACATGTTGTATGGTTCTTTACACATTTGTAAAGTCAGTTTTCACTAACTTTACAAATGTGTAAAGAGCATGTTCTTGAATCGTTTGTGTTATGATATTAATAAATTTAAGCCATAAATTATTTTTTAATATAAAATTAATATAAACCACACATTTTTTCAGATTTTTTAATGAATGGTACATATTAACTTTGCATCTAAAATGTAAATAAGTCTTTTCTTTGTTTTGAAGTTTCCTTTCATCGTTTGACTTCATTTTTCACATTTGGAACATGGCTATTTAACCTTTATATATTTGCTAAGCAAAATATATTCTTAATTTATAATTGAAATGAATTTTGATGTTAAAAGATTAACTAATTCAGCCTTAGAATAAAATAAACACCCATTTTCTTGTAGAATTAGAATGTATAATAATAAAATAATCACCGACGTCACCCATCAATAGTTTAAAAATAAATAATTGATTATTTAATACATGAATCTAACCTAAGGCAATCACCTCCAATAAAGCATGATACACACAATAAGTTATTAAATGACAAGTACAAGTCTTTATATTCTCTGTATAAGCGTGTTGCCAAGTTCATGGTGGGTTCAACACTTAACCTAAACATTTTATTTTAAAATGAATATATTTATTTTGTTTCTTCATGCACTTAAGATAGGAATATAGAAGTAACACTCTTAGTTATCAATAAGCAAGCTCATGACATACCTAGAGTCTTTGGTTAGACTAAATAAAGTGACAAAGAAATAGAATGAATAAGGTAATAAAATAAACAAAGAAATAGAATGACTCGTATTTTATTATCATGTTAACATTCACGCCAATCTCCTATAAAACTAGAAGTAGGAATTAACTTCATGTTGATATTTCGGAGTGTGGCAAAAGTCTCCTTGATATCAGCAAACATACTCTTTTTAATGGCTTTTTAGTAAGGCCCTCCGTAGTGGAGGCGTGAGCCACCTGGCTTAACCACTGGGACGGAACATCGCCCACGCCATGGGGTGTGAACCGGGCGTGAGGCTCTAGCGTGAGGGATTTCACGGGCAAATGGGGCATCATATATGTGTGTTGTGTGTATATATATATATATATGTGTGTGTGTGTGTGTATATATTTGTGTGTGGATAGTGAAACCATTACGCACTAAAGTGATTTGGTTTATTTGCCCAATGTTAATATGGATAATGGAACCACTACGCACCTTAGTGATCTGGTTTAATGTTTTATAAACTAGTCATAGTTCCCACGGGTAAGATCATGTGGTATCGGTACGTGAAGACAAGCCATGAGCATGGCTCACGCCGTGAACCCCAATGTCACACCGCCCCCTCGTTTTCGTGAGGGGGTGGTGAGTGATACCCGTGAAGATCTTCATGTGGAGGAGAGGAGCATTTCATATTCCAAACGGTCAAATTTTACTATATGGCTGTTGGCCAATGGTCAAATAAAAAAAAAATAATAATAACCCACTATAAATATAACTCATTTATCTAATAAATTTCATAAATAATCACACCACTCTCATACAACGTTATACATATTTTTATAAAAAATGTCTTCATCTTCAAGCGACGAAGCCCGAAATACAATTGTCAAGTCTCTTACGTGTCCCGAAGGTATTAAACGTACAACTTACAAAAAAGCTCATGATGCGGCAAGGAAAGATATCGAACGATCGTTTGGTCTCTTGAAGAATAAGTGGCATATTATCGAACGACCGGCTCGATCTTGGTATCAAACAAGAATTAGGAACATAATGTATGCTTGTGTAATTTTGCATAATATGATTTCGAAAGACCAAGAAGTGCAATTTGTCAATATAACCCAAATGAAGAGGAGCCAACGTACGAAGAAATTGATGAAGATCAAAAGCGAAAAAACCATCAAGTAATACAACACCGGGATATTCATGACGCACTAAAAGCGGACTTAATCGAGCATATTTACGAACGTTCTCAAGATCATGTATTTTAATTAAATATTAGTTTTTTTATGTTTTTTTCTAATTTATGGAGATTTTATTTAATGTAATTTTATTTATGGAGATTTTATTTAATGTAATTTTATTTATATAAAATTAATATATACTTTTATTAATAAATTATAAAATGCATTTAATGCTCACACCACACTCACTTACTCACTTGGGTATTTCCCTTGCCGAGTGAGTGTGGTGTGAGAATTGAAGAAAATGATGTGGCGTCACGTGTCAATCACTTTTCTTCTTACTAAACCCTCACTAACTTTGGTATACCACATGCTCTAAGAATGAGAACCATTTCGTATCAAGATCTTTTAATCTCATTGGGAAGATGTGGCAAGATACTAGATCCATCCACTTATTAGTTTTAATGGCTATTTTAAAGAGGACAATGTATTTTCATCTATGCCCCCTCAATGTCATACGCTTAGACATTGGTAGGGACCTTTAGATTATCTAGAAGTTTTCAGTTAGCGATCCATAGAACAAATTGTGATCTTTGCGCAACCAAAACAAGATAGGCATAAGTGGTCATAGGTCCTTGAAAAGAGCTTACCCCTTGAAACATGTTAGGAAAAAACAAAATAAAAATTGAGCTATTATTTCTCACATGGTAGCTATGAAAGTTCTTACAACAAAGTTTTCAATGAGAAATAATTTCGAAACCAAAATCCAATATGAAAGTTCTTTTGAAGAGTAATATAACCAATATTTTTTGTAACTATAACAATTCTTTGTAGAGTGTTAGTTTTGAAACCAAAATCTAATATCTCATATTGTAGGGTGCAATAAAGTTTTCGATCAGAATTTCCTTGTAAAAAGAATATCCCACAAAAGAAGATGACATGAAAGCTAGGGGTGAAAAAAAAACTATTAACCGATAAGATTTTACTCTAATAACCAACCCAAACTAATAACTTATGGTTTTTTTTAAAGAGAATCTAAAATTACGATTTTGATTTCGGTTTTACCTCGTTCTTCCCCAAAACGTACCGAACTGCACCAAACTTTGCAACCGAATTGCACCAAACTTGGTTCCATCCCTGAACTGCACCGAATCGAACTATGGATTATGTAACTTTTTTAGAATGTTAAGTAATATATGAAACACGGTAAAGCTTAAAAAATTCAAACCCAGATGTGTAATAATAAATTTAATAAGTGGTTAATAAAAATTTTAGACAAAAAGTTTCAGGCCAAATTCATCATTTTAGCTACTCTTTAGGCCCAAACATTTTCAAGTTCGAATGTAAATCCAAAACCGACCCATAACCAGACCGAATCCATACGTAAATCCGAAAAACCGTAACCAATCAATTTCCATTCACCAATCAACTGAACTTTTGGTTTTGGTTCAGTTTAAGCCAAAATCTACCCATGCATACCCCTAAAGGCAGCAAACAGTCAAACACAAAAAGTTTCCATCCTTGATTTTTCTAGACCTAAATGCTAGTTTGTTTTTAGTATAATCTGATTCGTTCTAGTTTACTCTGATTCACATGTTCAATAAAATTTGTTAGCTTCATATGGAGGCGATTTCTAGTTCATTATAAACTGATATTGCAAAAAGTTCCCGCTTCAACCGGTTGAACCATCAAGTTTGATTTTCAAAACCAAGGTAATGAGATGTTCACACTAGGTTAAGTTTGAACATTAAAAGAAACATATGTATTATTGACAGAGTTATTTGCAAGTTTAGTTGACTGTGATAGCTAATCAATTGGATAGATGTAACTCAATTGTCCTTACTTGGATACTAAATTCTGTTTGTGAAGAACTTTATGTGGGTCAGGTCTACTCTAAGCTAGCATATGAGGTTTGGGAAGATTTGAGGGAAACTTATGATAAAATTGATAGGTCTGGTGTGTTCAGTTTATATCAAATATTAATTTTGTAAGTCAACATGATATTATGTGTAAACTTTTGAACATGGTTGATGTGTGTAGAAAACTAGAAGGGAAGGGGTGAATAGGTTTTCTTAAATTTATCTTGATTTTAAATTGCTAATCTTGTTTGTTAACTCTTTTTGTAACTCAAATGAAAGATATGCAATAAGTAAAAAGTTTAAGGGATAGAGATGACAAAACCGATTTATAGATGTTCAAGTGTGTCACACCCTCAATTCCAACTAACGGAGTATTACCGCTTTGGAAAGTGACAAACCAGGATCTCAGACGCTAGTTACATTGAACGACTCTACATGGGACTCAAAATGAAAATATCTTTTAAATCAGAGTATCAATGCGGAAGCGTAAAGAAAGTAAATGCGCAAAATACACGCGCCCAAAACCAAAGTCCAAAAGTCTCAAAAGTCCAAACGTCCAAACCAAACAAAGTACAATAAAATAATTCAACCAAACATAAATAGACACAAAGCAAAGCAGTTGAATCCCATGCATGCCCTAACGTGCACCTGTGTCTTAGCTTAGCGTCCTGAGAAAACATGTAAGAAAAAGTGTCAACACGAAGTTGGTGAGTTCACAGGTTTCAATATATAAATAAACATTTACCAGATTTATTATACAATCAACATATATACCAATGAGTAGCTAACCCATGTTCATGTTTGCTATTACGCTCGCAACCGTAAACTGACTGTTTGTATTGCCTCCCACCAGGTCTATCAACCACGGTGCACGTTTAGGTCAATATTGCACCCGTTCGATATCCAATCGAGTTAGCGCGACTAACGCGGGTGAGGTTTGTCAAACCCAGTAGTACTACCCAACATACCTCGCTATATTCATATTTAAACGGTTCGATGTGAGGACTTTCATGATAGAGTTTACGCATAGTCATAACAAGTGATATAAAATGAAGTACAAAAATCAAAAAGAGTTTGTATCATGTTTTCTCCCCCAGTTTAAAAGCAGTAAAAAGGGGCCGTGAAAACTCACCTGCTTGACGTTGAAGGTAGTTTCACACTAGAAGTAAGTTGGAACCACGAGTGTAAGTCTCAAAAGACTTACGAATGTCCTAAAATTATAAACATACAAATTAGGAACGATAATGGGAATTGTGACTGTGACACGGAAAAAGAAACGTCCTAAGGAAACGTTCTAATATTCAAGAGTAAACGAACGTGTCCACGGGGATATGAATTCCTTAATTTATAATTAAGATATATATACGTTACGCGACGAATGACAAAAATAATAATAAATATGATCGAGTGTTTTGTCATTCATAAAAATTAGGAAAATAATATAATTTAATATATTATTTTTAGATTCGAAAGAATATTTTAATTACTCATTCGTGGTACAAAATAATAAATATATTATTTTTATTAACGTAACAAATGCGAGTAAATAATATAACTAATTATATTATTATTTAGTTTCAAATGTTATACGAGGTTGTAACACGATACGAAATAATATATATATATATATATATATTATTTAATAATACGAGTCACTGTTTGAAAATAATATAAACGTATTATTTTATACGAATTTGTGACTTAAAATAATATAAACATATTATTTTTTTTTACTTGAGAATAATAACAATAAATTATTTATAAAAGTGGGTATAATATATAAAAATATGTTAATAATTCAAACCCGAGCCTACGGGTTGTTTTCCGGGCTAAAACACATTTGTATAATATTATAATATTATAGGGTTTGATTTTTATTAATTAAACATTAACAGAAAAATGTTTAAAAATAATTGTGGGAGCCCGGCCTCGAACCCGGGTCTCTCCCACACACGCACACTGTCTTAACCAGTCCCGCCCGCTAGGGTATCGCGTTAGATACCCGGATCAATTTGTTTTAACATCCAATTCCAACGTGTTCTTCTCCCTCATTGTAACCGAGTCAAAGCCAGTCCAATTGTCACCGATTTTGACCACGATTGGAAGCAATTGTACAGGGGTTTTGATAGTCGGAGTATTGCGAATCTGGGGACTCATTTAATTTGAAAACCATCAGCTTTAAGATCGATAATTTACAGAAAAAGGTATCGTAACCCTAGTTTATAAACATGGATTCAATTGATCGATTCTGATATTAAAAGTTGTTGAAATGATGGGGCTTTTATTAAACAAAACCTTGCGAATCTGTTGATGTGGTTTAATTGTATCAAATTCGTGTTTAAGATCGAAACCCCCAATTTGAATCAAGAACAAACCCTAATTATTGGATCAAGATCAATTCGATGATAGAAGCCCGAGATTTCATAGGGCTTTCGATCTACAGAAGATTACGAGTCTAATGGTATGATTTAATTTGATTTAAATACGGTTTAGAGTTGAATTCGATAACTTGGTTTCACATGAACCCTAGATTACGGGTTACAACAATTTTGATAATAAAACATCGAATTGACAGAGGGCTTTCAAACAATATGGTATTGCGAATCAAACTGTATAGATTAATTGAATTTTGATTGAGTCTAGACTAGGGTTCGATTAAACCGGTCTGTGATGAACCCTAGAGTCGTGATCTTGATCGAATTGATAATGTAAGCCCTAATTGGGTTAGGGATTTCATTTAAGAGGTGAAAACGAAGCTGATGATGTATCTAGTTACCTGAATTGATGTCGGGACGGTGGCAGTCGACTAAAACAGGTCTGAAGATGACTGGTTCGATTTCCGGTGGCTTTTGCTATGAATCCGATCAACTTGACGAGTAAAATAGCTTCTGAGATACTCGAATCCGGCACGCAGGTGTGTGATTTGTGAGGGGAGTATAGGAATTAAACGAATTCGATGATCGCTTGGAATAATGTCGACGGTTTTGGATTTAATTACCATTATTTGGGTTTAACTCGATTAATGACTACGATTAAGGCTCAATGATGAACGATTAATACAGTTAAGTGTTAATCAATTACAAGGATCGATCAATTTCGGTTATCAATCGCGAATTTGAAATCAAGGGTCACAATGTTGACTTCCAAAAGTCAACAGAAGTCATTTTGTTAATTTTGACTTTGAGGAGTCAAATTATTCAATTTGGCATATTCACACAACTAGTCCCTGCAGTTTTGAGTTGAATTTGTGACAGAATCAGTCCCTGGGGTTAGATTTAGTTAACGGGGTTAAGTTTTTAATAGGAAACTTAACGGAATAGTTAACGGAACTAACTGAAAAATCCAGATTGTCACATCATCCTCTAGTTGAAAGAATTTTCGTCCCGAAAATTAAAATAATAAAAAAAAAAATTTTCCGGATGTCACATCATCCCCTAGTTGAAAGAATTTTCGTCCCGAAAATTATAATAGTACCTTAAGAATTTGAAGTGGGGTGCTTGAACAGATTAGGATATTTGCGCATCATCTGATCCTCGCGCTCCGAAGTAAATTCTGGTCCGCGTTTCGAGTTCCAACGGACTCTAACAATGGGGATTTTGCTGCGCTTTAACGTTTTTACTTCCTTATCCATAATTTCGACAGGTTCTTCGATGAAACGTAACTGCTCATCAACATGTAGTTCCTCCAGAGGAACTGCGAGTGATTCGTCTGCCAGGCATTTCTTTAAATTTGAGACCTGAAAGACGTTGTATACACCACTAAGTCTTTCAGGTAGGTCCAGTTGATACGCGACTGGTCCAATTCTCTTCATTATTTTGAATGGTCCAACACAACGAGGATTCAGTTTTCCTCGTTTCCCGAAACGAATGACACCTTTCCAAGGTGAGACTTTGAGTAAGACCATGTCACCTACTTGAAACTCCAAAGGTTTACGCCGCTTGTCGGCATAGCTCTTTTGACGATCACGAGCTACTGCCATACGGTTTCTAATTTGAACGATCTTTTCGGAAGTTTCAAATACAAGTTCAGGACCTGTGAGTTGGCTATCTCCAACCTCGGTCCAACAAATGGGAGAACGGCATTTCCGTCCATAAAGTGCTTCAAATGGAGCTGCCTTGATGCTAGGGTGATAGCTGTTGTTGTAGGAGAACTCCACCAACGGTAGGTGAGACTCCTAAGTGTTACCGAAATCGATCACACAAGCTTGTAGCATGTCCTCCAGAGTTTGGATAGTACGTTCTGTTTGACCATCGGTTTGAGGATGGTAAGTTGTGCTCATATCTAGACGCGTGCCTAAGGCCTTATGTAACGACTGCCAGAAACGAGAAGTGAATCGTGCATCACGATCTGAAATAATGGAGATTGGCACCCCGTGCCGAGATACTACTTCTTTTAGGTAAATACGAGTAAGCTTTTCCATCTTATCGGTTTCCTTGATGGCTAAGAAATGGGCGGATTTTGTTAAACGATCAACGATTACCCAAATGGTATCGCATCCAGTAGGAGTTCGTGGTAATTTGGTGATGAAATCCATGGATATTTGTTCCCATTTCCACATGGGAATTTTTGGTTTCTTCAGGAGACCGGATGGTTTTTGATATTCAACTTTGACCTTCGCGCAGGTCAGACACTTGCTAACATAGGTGGCTATATCGGCCTTCATCTTCGGCCACCAATATAGTACTTTTAGATCATGGTACATTTTATCGGAACCCGGATGGATGGAGTAACGAGATTTATGAGCTTCATCCATGATTAGTTCCCTTAAATTTCCGAACACTGGAATCCATATTCGTTCGACAAAGTAACGAATTCCGTCAGATTTTACTTCAAGTTGTGCTTCCATGCCGCGAGTACCTTCTAACGGTAGGTTATCTTCTTTCAAGGCTTCAAGTTGAGCACTACGGATTTTGTCAGGCAATCCAGGGTGAATAGTAAGTTGTAATGCTCGAACTCGTTTGGGTTTTGTTTCCTTTCGGCTTAGTGCATCAGCCACAACGTTAGCTTTACCCGGATGATACCGGATCGCACAGTCGTAATCATTTAAAAGTTCAACCCAACGACGTTGTCGCATGTTCAACTCCTTCTGCTCGAAAATATGCTGAAGACTCTTGTGATCGGTATAGATGGTGCATTTGGTACCGTACAAGTAATGTCTCCATATCTTAAGTGCGAAAACTACTGCTCCCAACTCTAGGTCATGAGTGGTGTAGTTTTTCTCGTGAACCTTTAACTGACGTGAAGCGTAAGCGATTACCTTTTCGCGTTGCATTAAGACACAACCCAGACCTTGAATGGATGCATCACAATACACCACAAAATCATCGGTTCCTTCCGGATGGGCTAAAATAGGTGCACTGCAAAGTTTCTATTTGAGGTGCTGGAAAGCTGACTCTTGGTTATCGGCCCAATTATAGGCTTTTTCTTTTTGAGTTAGGGCGGTGAGAGGTTGAGCAATTTTGGAAAATCCTTCGATGAATCGACGATAATATCCAGCCAATCCCAGAAATTGTCGCACCTCAGTCGGACTCGTCGGTGCTGCCCAATTCTTGATGGCTTCTATTTTGGATGGGTCGACATGTATCCCTTTTTCATTTACCACATGTCCTAAGAATTGAACCTCTCGAATCCAGAATTCACATTTGGAAAACTTAGCATAAAGTTGCTCTTGCTTAAGTAGTTCCAAAATTAGACGCAGATGTTCCTCATGTTCTTCCTCGTTCTTGGAATAAATAAGGATGTCGTCGATGAAAACGATCACGAATTGGTCAAGGTAAGGCTTACACACACGGTTCATGAGATCCATGAATACCGCGGGTGCGTTGGTTAACCCGAAAGGCATGACCATAAATTCGTAATGGCCGTACCTCATTCTGAATGCAGTCTTAGAGATATCTTCTTCTCGGACTCTTAATTGATGATAGCCAGACCTAAGATCTATTTTGGAATAGAAACTTTATCCTTGGAGTTGATCAAAAAGGTCATCAATACGAGGTAAAGGGTAGCGGTTCTTGATTGTGACTTTATTCAGCTCCCGGTAATCAATAAACATACGGAACGTACCGTCCTTCTTCTTGACAAATAATACCGGAGCTCCCCACGGTGATGAACTAGGTCGGATGAAACCTTTATCCAATAAGTCTTGAAATAGAGTGGATAGTTCCTGCAATTCACTGGGTGCCAGTCTGTAAGGTGCCCGAGCAATCGGTGTTGCTCCGGGTGCTAGGTCAATTTGGAACTCAACCTGACGGTGTGGTGGCAAACCGGGCAGATCCTCGGGAAATACCTCCAAAAATTCACGCACGACGGGAATATCTTCAATTTTCTTCTCTTCGGAGGGCTGCTCGGCAATGAGAGCCAAAATAGCCGTATGCCCTTTTCGAAGGCATTTTTGTGCTTTCATGAAAGATATGATGCCCATGACGGTACCAACTCTTTCGCCCTGAACGGAAAGGGTTTCTCCATTCGGGAGAGGTATACGAACAATCTTCTCACGACAGATAATCTCGGCTTGGTTTTCAGATAACCAATCCATACCGACAATTATATCAAAACTACCAAGTATGACCGGCATAAGGTCGATATCAAATGTATGTGTAGCTAGTTCAAGTTTGCATCCTTTAAGTATGTGAGTTGCCTCAATTATTTGGCCGTCAGCTATCTCTATTGTATACTTATCTTCTAATAGAGATGAAGTTCCTTTTATTATATTACTAAATTTCTTAGATATAAAACTTCTATCAGCACCGATGTCAAAAAGGACAGAAGCAAAGAAATTATTTACGAGGAACTTACCGGTGACCACATTATGGTCGTAACGGGCTTCTCCAGATCCTAGTACGAAAGCTCTTCCTTTCGCCCCATTTCCTCCATTACCACCGTTATTACCGTTATTCCCACCATTGTTGTTCTGATTGGGGTTGTTACCATTGTTGCCCTGATTATTACCGTTACCACTACCACTGCCATTACCATTTCCACCCCTTTTCAACTGAGGACTATTCCTTTGAATGTGCCCCTCCTTGCCGCACTGAAAACATCCTCTCGTGAATCCCTGTGATTTAAATGGTTGTTTGTTTGGGAGTGCAACCCTACAGTCCTTCGCAGCGTGGCCCATCTTACCACACCGCTGGCAACGTTGTCGGTCACAAGTGCCCGTGTGGTGATAGCCACATTTGTTGCACTTGGGGTACCTCCCAGCATATTCTCCCTGATTCGGACCTGAGGAGGTCGTTTGATTAAAGTTTCTAGCAGGCTCAAACTTTCGCTGCTGTTGGTGCTGAGGTTGGTTGGGTTGGGATCCTTTAGAATTAGAGTGGGAGTGGGAGTGATGGTTGAACTTGCGCTTATTGTTGTCGGTGGGTTTAGAAACCGAACCTCTTGGAGGTAAAGTTCCTTGTGTCACCGCCTGATCGGTCAATTTGTGAGCAAGTCTGATGGTATGTTGGATAGTGGTAGGGTTGGATGAGGTCACCATGCTTTGAATCTGAGGTACCAAACCTCCAATGTATAGTTCAATCCGTTTGTAATCCGGAGTCACCATGTGTGGGCACATGGTAGCAAGTTCGTGCGAACGGGTGGTGTAGAGTTCAATTTCCGAACCCTCCATCTTAAGGTTCCAGAACTCTCCTTCTAGCTTTTGAATTTCATCTCGTGAGCAGTATTCTTCCTTCATCATTGTTTTAAATTCCTCCCACGGGAGTCCATTTGCCATTGCCAGTCCCAACATTTGAACTTGGGCATTCTACCATGTTAGGGCCGGGCCTTCTAAAGTTCCAGCAGCAAATTTCACTTGGTTAGCCACGGGGCAGTTGCACATGGCTATTACTGATTCAACCTTCTCAAACCAGCGAAGTAATCCAACGGCTCCTTCAGCTCCACTAAAGGTGTGGGGCTTGCAGTCCATGAATGCCTTGAAAGTGCAGGCTGGCTGTTGATTTTGCTGGCCTGGATTTAGAAATACAAATTGAATTGGAATTGTAGGGTTTAGAAAGATGTTCTTAGGAGAAGGATTGACACTATTAGTCAATAGTTAAAGCATTTACCTGCAGCATTCTGTGCTGCTAGGGCCTCTGCCACACTATTATTTATCAAAGCTGCTAGCTCTGCTGCCGTCATGTTAATGGTACCACGACCACCGGTACGGCCTCCGCGTCCTCTCCCAGACATGATTCTTCACAATCACAAATGAAAAACAATGAAAAATATATTGCATATTAAACATTATTCAGGTACGAGTAAGGAGATACAACATCTAATATTTTGAAAATTAAATAAATTATAAGACTACAAAATAAATAACTCAAATATTAAACTTCTCATGCTTTTATTGGATGGGAACAACCTTACCCATCTAGGTTTGAAAAGAGAAATAACATAAGCAAAACAAACATGAAAAGGAAGATAGATTAGGAAGATCCTCAAACATCCTCGTCATCAGAAGAGACGTATGACTGAGCATCATCGATCTCCACTGGCTCTTCCTCAGCTGGCTCCCCCTCTAAGGGCTCCTCCTCGAATGGCTCCTCTTCAAAGGGCTCCTCCTCAAAGGGTTCCTCCTCGTCGTCAGATACTGGAATGTCTTCCGGGAATAGGGCCGCTTGCAGTTGGGCTTCCAAGTGAGTCACCCTCTCTTGAAGGCCTTCAGCAGTGTGGTTTGCCACATGTAGCTGAGCTTCCATAGCAGCTAATCTCTCCAGAACTCCTTCCATGTCATCATCCATAGTGTCAGCCCTCGTCTCTAGATGTGCCACATGATCCACTAAAAGGTTGTGGACATGGTCCGTTGCAGCTAGTTTGGTAGTCAAATGTTCTATTCCTACCTTATTCTTCTCTACTTGGGGTCCATTCTCCATAAGTTTAGGTATCTCCTCGGTGGCATCTTGTACAAAACTCAACTCCTTCAACATATAAGATACGAATGCTGCGAAGGCTTGTTCCATGGTGCATGGTAAGCTAGGTAGTGTAGATGATGAAGATGCGGATCCAAAGTACGGTGATGGAACATCTCCCATTTCGATCCACCTTTGGATCATATGTGGGTATACATCCCAATTGAGAGCATAATCCAATGCTCGTGCGTTGCTCGGTTCGCCTTGGTCAATTGAGGTAGTCCGGCGCCTTTTGGGCTCCGGGGATGAGAGTACAGGTGCCTTATGCCCAGATGCGTTAGGTGATGGAGGTGGGGTTGACGACATGATCCTGCAACATTATGTATAAGTACCAAACATCCAAATGACATGTAACTAATGTGTGAGGCTATAGTCTAGTATGCAATCCTAGTTCTCTATAACCAATGGCTCTGATACCAATCTGTCACACCCCCAATTCCAACTAACGGAGTATTACCACTTTGGGAAGTGACAAACCAGGATCTCAGACACTAGTTACATTGAACGACTCTACATGTGACTCAAAATGAAAATATCTTTTAAATCAGAGTATCAATGCGGAAGCGTAAAGAAAGTAAATGCGCAAAATACACGCGCCCAAAACCAAAGTCCAAAAGTCTCAAAAGTCCAAACGTCCAAACCAAACAAAGTACAATAAAATAATTCAACCAAACATAAATAGACACAAAGCAAAGCAGTTGAATCCCATGCATGCCCTAACGTGCACCTGTGTCTTAGCTTAGCGTCCTAAGAAAACATGTAAGAAAAAGTGTCAACACGAGGTTGGTGAGTTCACAGGTTTCAATATATAAATAAACATTTACCAGATTTATTGTACAATCAACATATATACCAATGAGTAGCTAACCCATGTTCATGTTTGCTATTACGCTCGCAACCGTAAACTGACTGTTTGTATTGCCTCCCACCAGGTCTATCAACCACGGTGCACGTTTAGGTCAATATTACACCCGTTCGATATCCAATCGAGTTAGCGCGACTAACGCGGGTGAGGTTTGTCAAACCCAGTAGTACTACCCAACATACCTCGCTATATTCATATTTAAACGGTTCGATGTGAGGACTTTCATGATAGAGTTTACGCATAGTCATAACAAGTGATATAAAATGAAGTACAAAAATCAAAAAGAGTTTGTATCATGTTTTCTCCCCCAGTTTAAAAGCAGTAAAAAGGGGCCGTAAAAACTCACCTGCTTGACGTTGAAGGTAGTTTCACACTAGAAGTAAGTTGGAACCACGAGTGTAAGTCTCAAAAGACTTACGAATGTCCTAAAATTATAAACATATAAATTAGGAACGATAATGTGAATTGTGACTGTGATACGGAAAAAGAAACGTCCAAAGGAAACGTTCTAATATTCAAGAGTAAACGAACGTGTCCACGGGGATAGGAATTCCTTAATTTATAATTAAGATATATATACGTTACGCGACGAATGACAAAAATAATAATAAATATGATCGAGTGTTTTGTCATTCATAAAAATTAGGAAAATAATATAATTTAATATATTATTTTTAGATTCGAAAGAATATTTTAATTACTCATTCGTGGTACAAAATAATAAATATATTATTTTTATTAACGTAACAAACGCGAGTAAATAATATAACTAATTATATTATTATTTAGTTTCAAATGTTATACGAGGTTGTAACACGATACGAAATAATATATATATATATATATATATATATATATATATTATTTAATAATACGAGTCACTGTTTGAAAATAATATAAACGTATTATTTTATACGAATTTGTGGCTTAAAATAATATAAACATATTATTTTTTTTACTTGAGAATAATAACAATAAATTATTTATAAAAGTGGGTATAATATATAAAAATATGTTAATAATTCAAACCCGAGCCTACGGGTTGTTTTCCGGGCTAAAACACATTTGTATAATATTATAATATTATAGGGTTTGATTTTTATTAATTAAATATTAACAGAAAAATGTTTAAAAATAATTGTGGGAGCCCGGCCTCGAACCCGGGTCTCTCCCACACACGCACACTGTCTTAACCAGTCCCGCCCGCTAGGGTATCGCGTTAGATACCCGGATCAATTTGTTTTAACATCCAATTCCAACGTGTTCTTCTCCCTCATTGTAACCGAGTCAAAGCCAGTCCAATTGTCACCGATTTTTGACCACGATTGGAAGCAATTGTACAAGGGGTTTTGATAGTCGGAGTATTGCGAATCTGGGGACTCATTTAATTTGAAAACCATCAGCTTTAAGATCGATAATTTTCAGAAAAAGGTATCGTAACCCTAGTTTATAATCATGGATTCAATTGATCGATTCTGATATTAAAAGTTGTTGAAATGATGGGGCTTTTATTAAACAAAACCTTGCGAATCTGTTGATGTGGTTTAATTGTATCAAATTCGTGTTTAAGATCGAAACCCCCATTTTGAATCAAGAACAAACCCTAATTATTGAATCAAGATCAATTCGATGATAGAAGCCCGAGATTTCATAGGGCTTTCGATCTACAGAAGATTACGAGTCTAATGGTATGATTTAATTTGATTTAAATATGGTTTAGAGTTGAATTCGATAACTTGGTTTCACATGAACCCTAGATTACGGGTTACAACAATTTTGATAATAAAACATCGAATTGACAGAGGGCTTTCAAACAATATGGTATTGCGAATCAAACTGTATAGATTAATTGAATTTTGATTGAGTCTAGACTAGGGTTCGATTAAACCGGTCTGTGATGAACCCTAGAGTCGTGATCTTGATCGAATTGATAATGTAAGATCTAATTGGGTTAGGGATTTCATTTATGAGGTGAAAACGAAGCTGATGATGTATCTAGTTACCTGAATTGATGTCGGGACGGTGGCAGTCGACTAAAACAGGTCTGACGATGACTGGTTCGATTTCCGGTGGCTTTTGCTATGAATCCGATCAACTTGACGAGTAAAATAGCTTCTGAGATACTCGAATCCGGCACGTAGGTGTGTGATTTGTGAGGGGAGTATAGGAATTAAACGAATTCGATGATCGCTTGGAATAATGTCGACGGTTTTGGATTTAATTACCATTATTTGGGTTTAACTCGATTAATGACTACGATTAAGGCTCAATGATGAACGATTAATACAGTTAAGTGTTAATCAATTACAAGGATCGATCAATTTCGGTTATCAATCGCGAATTTGAAATCAAGGGTCACAATGTTGACTTCCAAAAGTCAACAGAAGTCATTTTGTTAATTTTGACTTTGAGGAGTCAAATTATTCAATTTGGCATATTCACACAACTAGTCCCTGCAGTTTTGAGTTGAATTTGTGACAGAATCAGTCACTGGGGTTAGATTTAGCTAACGGGGTTAAGTTTTTAATAGGAAACTTAACGGAATAGTTAACGGAATTAACTGAAAAATCCGGATTGTCACAAAGTGGATGTTAACTAATCCACTCTACGTCCTCTTCCTGATCCTCCAATCGTGAGTTGTTCCACTAGTCGTTTTCCTAAAATGATAGGGATCACCAATACAACGTTTCACTAGTGATCACCTTTTTCAACACACTATGTCAAGATAGTATGACTTAACAATTTATCAACCATTCACTATATCAAGATAGTGAATCTTTCACTCCCACATAAATAACAACACTATATCAAGATAGTGTTCCCCTCACAAGTCACCGACAAATGATGATCACTTTATCAACAACAATAAGAATGAATAAAAGATGTTGTAAAACTTCTTTATAAATATAATATTTTTAAATTATAAAAACAATTAAAAAACTTAAAAACAATTAAAAATATGCATATATAAATATAATATTTTGGATATTCGGCTATTTTTTTAAATTCACTATCTGAATCCAAAAATTTAGATATCCGAAATTTCATATATCCGAATTTTTGATAGTTCGGGTTCGGGTTCGGTTTCGGATTTTTTTGAACACCCTAGATAAATCCCGTTCCACGAATGTTCCATATGAAAGAGGAACCCAGTGAATAAACTATAGAGTTAGACCCTAAAGTATTAACCATAAGAATTCATGTAAGTGAGTAATTTGATGGAGATATATTTATCCCCCCGACTCCTAATCAAATTATGCAATAAAATTAAGAGGCCGATTTGCGTTGGGTGGAAGATTCTCCACCCTTTGTGAAAATAAACAAGTTTGAATTCCCTGCAATCTCTCATGATGTGATTATGCTTTAACCAATAAACGATTTCTTTTTCCTTATTTTTGATGGGGTTGTTGCTTTGAGTAAGCTCCAATGCAGAGGAAATCACACTCAAATATAGAGTTTTCTCTCCAACCATGATTAAGAAGGTAGAACAAAAAAGGAGAAGAAAACAATCTTGGAGTTATCACAAAAGGGGGAGGTTGTTCTCAAGTCATGCTTTGGGCCAATTAGATGTTTCAATGTGGTGTCATGACGTTTTTCCCAAAATAGTCTTGAAGATGTGATCCCATGAGGTCAATCAAGGTGTGCTCTCTTGCTTTGGACATTCAAGATACATTCAAATATAGGTAAAATAAATCGTGTTAGATATACACTAAAAACTAAACTCATTTTGAACCAACATTTTATATACGTCTCGATTTTATAAAAACAATCAAAATTTATAAAACCTAGATTTAGTGCAAAGAAGAGCGAAAGAAAATATTTCACCAGTAGAGATTATCCAGCATAATCAAGTTTGATATAAAAAAACTTATTATATAAATAAACGAGCCAATAAATCTTTATTATAATAATTGAATAATTTTATTTGTTACATGTCAACTTCTAGTAAAATCTAGATTTTTGTTTCACATCCATCTCTCCTATTAAGTAATAATGGTTTTAAATAATTAAATATCTAAAATCTATTATAATATTTTATTAAAACTTACTAAATCATATGCATATTTTAATTATATCTAATCTTAAAATATTATTTTATAACTTTTAAATCTTCATTACTTGTTATTTATAATTCTTAAATCTTTATTATTTGTTATTTATAATTCTTAAATTTTTATTATTTTTTGTTTCATTAATTACTGATGACATCCAACATACAAATCTTAATAGAAACTGCTGATTTACAGCTAGTTGAATTTATTCAACCCGTGTAAAACATGGTTTTCTAACCTAGTTGATAATATACATTTAGTTTAGCTAAAGTATATAATAACTAAAGTTGCCATTGGTCTTCTTGTCCAACAACATGATGATGATTGTTAGAGCTTGGGATCCTTTGAGGTCTTAGGCTCAAACCTGACTCAAGGGGTGGTTTTTCCACAGTGGTGGGTTTTCCTCTTTGATGGTGTTCCTGGGTGAGCCAGGCTTGGAGCGTCAAATTCAGTATGGACGGTTGAAATCCCGTCTTAGGAAGGCTGACTCGGGTATTGGGGTAGTACCAAACGCTGTTCTAAAATAATATATATATATATATATATATGGGACGGTTCCACTAATAAGTGGTTTTTCGTTAAGAAATACTAAGAAGTTGGTCAAACGAACTCCGATTGAGCTCATTTCAGCGGCGTTGGAACCGTTTCATCGAACCCTAACCCAGACCCAAAAACCTAAACCCCCCTCCAACCATACCCCGAAAAGCCTAAAACCACCACCCCACCCCCCAAAAACCTAAACACCCCACCCCCCCCGCCAAAAAAAATCTAAACCCCCACCCCCCCCCCCCCCCCCAAAAAAAAATCTAAACCCCCCACCCCCCCCACCCCTCCAAAAAAATCTAAACCCACCCCCACCCACCCACAAAAACCTAAACCCCCCTACCCCCACTATAAAAAAAACTTAAACCATAAAATCTAAACTCTAAAAGCTAAACCCTAAGGCTAAACCATAAGGCTAAAACCTTAAAATTCAAACGTAAAATCTAAACCTTAAAGCTAGACCATAAAAGCTAAGATGGTAGAGTTCGACGAGACGGTTCTAACACCGCTTAAATTAGCTCAATCGGAGTTCGTTTGATATCGTTTATTAAGGTTTTTTCATTTATTAGATTTTTTACCGAAAAATTAATTTTTATTTGATTATTCCTAAAGCTAATAGAAATCATCATCCTTGATTAAAGTTAATTATTAGAATTCACTATTTTAATAATAAAAAAAATCAAATAAATAATTTTGGTAACAGAAAAAAGCATTTTCCCTCGAAAACATTATATTTAAGCTAAGTAAGGTACCAGGGACCCACTACACTAATTTTTAACCTGCCCGTGAACTACTGACACCTGCCCGTCCGCCACCTTCCTCCACCTTCACCCCGAGTATCCCCATTTATCTTAAATTTAAATGAAACCCCATTCCACACTCTCATTCGCCACCACCAATTCCAATTCCAATTCCTCTCTTCCCGGTGGATGTTACCGGCGACCTTCCGCCGGTACAATCAAACCTTTCCTCAACAACATGGGGCAAGGTCTCAGTTGCAGGTTACAAGATGAACACGGTTTGTTCACCGCGGTTCAATTTGGGGATTTGGAGAGTGTGAAAACTCTTTTGGAGAGAGATTCGAATCTTATTCGGCAAACTACGGTTTATGATCGCCATTCTGCTGTTCACATAGCAGCCGCCAATGGTCAGATCGAGGTTTGTGGTTTATGATTTCTTGATTTCTGTGCCCTCAATTTGGTGATTGATTCAATTTTTTCATCGGTGATTTTGTTGATTTTTTCCAGATTCTTTCTCTGCTTTTGGAGAATCCATCAGTCAATCCTGATTCTTTGAATCGTCATAAACAGGTGTGTTAATGTTTTTAAAACAAGACCGGATTTAAAAACCATATGACAGAATATTAATATTATAAGATTTTAAGTAATATATATTTAATTTAAGAAAAATATGAAAATATTTGAAGGGAAAAATAAAAAGAATAATTAAAATCATCTGTTCGACTGGAAAATGGAGGTTAACTGGACCGGTTATAATAGATTAATTTGAAATTTCCTTGTGATGTTTTATAAGTTTACTGATTTTGTGCAATTTGATTAATGGGTTATAAGACTCCATTGATGTTGGCTGCAATGCATGGGAAGATCTCTTGTGTTGAAAAGCTGATTGAAGCTGGGGCTAATGTATGTTAATTTCCCCTTTGGATCAATGATGGATTTGATAGAAATCAATTGTTTAAAGTAGAAATGAATGATGATATTTTTAAAATTTGCAGATTTTGATGTTTGATTCAGTAAATAGAAGAACATGCCTGCACTATGCTGCTTATTATGGCCACTCTGATTGTCTCCAGGCTGTTCTTTCATCTGCAAGAAACTCCCACGTTGCGGTTTCTTGGTGAGTCTCAGTAAAATTTCACTCATAACAGGGCTATTTGTATGGTCTGCCAGAGACTCTGGCTCCAAAATTTATTTATTTACTTTTTATGTGTGCTGTTTACAGTTTAGAAATCCAGATAACATAAGACAAGATGGCTCCAAATTAAACCTTCAAATTTCTATAAATTTCAGGGGGTTTTCAAGATTTGTGAATATAAGAGATGATAAAGGGGCAACACCATTGCACTTGGCTGCACGTCAAAGACGCGCCCAATGTGTTCATATACTTCTAGACAATGGCGCACTTGTTTGTGCCTCCACCGGTGGATACGGGTACTAATTATTTCAATAAGTTATTATCTAATTTATATGTTTTTTAAATCTTTTCTTTCTTGTTTGCTAAATTAATCTCATTTTGCAGTCATCTTGGTAGCACCCCACTTCATTTGGCTGCAAGAGGGGGTTCACTAGATTGCATCCGAGAATTATTAGCATGGGGCGCTGATCGACTTCATAGAGATGCATCAGGGTAAGATTTTCATAAAGATTCAATAATAATGTTATTTATGATGTAATTGTTTTAAATAAATACAGGAGGATTCCGTATACGGTTGCTTTAAAACATAAAAATGGAGCTTGTGCAGCTTTATTAAACCCTTCATCCGCAGAGCCATTAGTGTGGCCATCACCATTAAAGTTCATTAGCGAGCTTAATCAAGATGCAAAAGCTTTATTAGAGCAAGCTCTAATGGACGTTAATAGGGAACGGGAGAAAAACATTTTGAAGGGTTCGGGCTTTTCTGTGTCATCTCCGTCCCATTCTGATGCCACGGGCATTGATGATAACATCTCAGAGGTAATTTACCTTCTTTTTGGGCTTTAGGGTCGTTTGGATGCGCATTTTGAAACTGGTGTAATATCGCGATTATAGTCAATAATAGTATTAAATAACTTTCAAATTGCTCATCCAAACACCCCCTATAGATGGTCAAGAACAAGAGACCATAAATAAATGCAGAAAGACAAAGAATGGAAAGTTTGTAAATAAATCCAAATACTTTTTGGATTTTTATAGGTTGAAATGGTCATAGTTGATGACTTTTGACTTTGATCTGCAGATATTTATGTGGACTTTTCACAACACATGTTTACATTTTGTTTAAATTAGTTAAATGAAAGCTAATCTTCCACAACTAACTTTAAACAATTCTTTATTGCAGGCCAGCGATTCGCAATTATGTTGCATATGTTTTGACCAACTATGCTCGATTGAGGTTCAAGATTGTGGTCACCAAATGTGTGCTCAATGCACGCTCGCTTTGTGTTGCCACAACAAGCCCAACCCGACAACCGCAACCCTACCCCAACCCATTTGCCCCTTTTGCCGAAGCAACATTGCACGATTAACAGTCATAAAAGTCAAAGTCAACTTTGTTGACCAAGACCTCGACCTTTATTCCTCTCCTAAGCAGCTAAAATCAAGAAAATCACAGAATTTGAGTGAGGGAAGCAGCAGCTTTCGGGGGTTATCCGCTGTACCCTCGTTTGGGAGAATGGTGGGCCGTAGCTCGGGTCGGATCTCTGTTGACAATGAATGTGATAAACCATGAAAAGAACCGGGTGAAGACCGGTCCGGGGTGTTTGGGCATTGTGTATAGAAAGATCAAGTCTTCAATTCTGTTCTTGAATTAGATTTGTGGGGTAATAATTAAGCAAATGAAATGGTGGGTATTGTTTGTTGTGGTGACTTCAACTTGAAGGAATCTTTGTTTAGTTACTTGTTTAAAAAGTTTTCTTTTTTGTTACCTAAGGCTAGAAATTCAAATTCATCCATGTAATGCTTTAGTGGAAATATGGTGAGAGGTTAATTGAACCCCACCTTTTTGTTATTATTTTCATGGCGTGATCTTTATATATAATAAAGTAATTTTATTTCTAATTCTATATGTTCTACTTTATATCTAAGTATAATTCCCTTTGAATGAGGGTTAAATCTTCGGGTAAAAATGGATTTGATAATAACAAATATTTTATGTGATCTCTCGAACAATTACATAATTTATAAATTATTTTTTATTTTAATTGTTAAAAGAGTATTTAAGTATCTATTACATATATGTTGAACATAAATACGAAAATGAGGAGTGTTACATATACGTGACACATAGTGTTACGTATGTGTAATACTATGTCAACAGAAAACATAATAATAATTGTTACATATACGTAACACTATGTTATGGTTTTCATTTGTTCTCTACCCCTATATATTTATATTTATATACATATACACATTTTAATTTATAAATTATGTGATTGTTTGAGAGTGATTATCACGGTTATCATATAAAAAATTGGTTATCATTTGAACCGCACCATATGTCTATATATAATAGTCAAATGAAGGTCATTAACTTTTTACCCAAGGTTTACACCGATGAATGGTGCCTGATTTATTATTATTTATCTGCTTACACATGATCATTAGTTTTTATCCATCTATATAAAGAAAATCAGCTCATATAATCTTCGCCTTATGTACTTTTCAACCTTATTTGAAATTGATGACTTTTCATGCATATTGAACAACGTCTTGTTCAAACCATACGTAGTCTTTTCGTTGACGATGTTGTAAGAAACTCTCTTTGCTAAGGACAACACCAAGGGCTTGCCAATCCGAAAGTTCCCAATCGTCATGCTTCATCTTTTCTAGTTTCGATTTTGATAGAGGCTCATGTAGTTTATTCAAGTATAAGTAATCATTGATCTACATCTTCTTGAAACCAAAATTATGGCCTTCATACTTGGTGATCTTTACTTACCGCTTTCTGCTATTACCCTAATAGAATCCAATAACCCTAAGGCTTTGATACCCGCTTGTCGGAGAACGTGTGACTCAAAAATTACCACAATAAAGATAACAAGACAAATAAAGCGGTTCACCCAATCAATTTTATTAAGCTACGTCCACGATCGAACTAGCTAGATTTTATTTACATCATAACTTGAAACTATATAGTAAATTTACAATTACTGTGAGATGTCTATTTCAAATAGGCAGAATAGGGTTAATAACTTATTCCTTAGATTTATACAACCTATTGACTCACCGAAGGTGACGAGTTCCAAACAGACCGATGACTATGAGATAGCCTTGTATCATAAATTAACGATAACGGACCGTAAGTTCTTGTTTAAGTTCAATAGTTCAAACTCCGCAACATAAATAAAAAGACAATAATAAAATATTTTCCACTACAAAACAAAAATATCAATAACATATGACATCTAAAAGTAAAGAGTTTGTTGATTCATGCTTGATGATTCTTTTCAAACAAAAAGTAATGTAACTTATTTGGTTTTAATCAATGAAAAAGTTATTGCCTATTAAATACTAACAATTGATATATAAATAAATAAATAAAACTTAATATACAACATTCATAATATATATATCATGATGTGTATTTCAATAAATAATGTACAACTTTGACAGCATGATGTACAACTTGTATGGTATGATTGTACGTACAACCTTGATTACATAGTGTTTGATTGGTTGCAGGTTGGTCATGTGATCACTGTCTGTGGTTGGTTTCCATAATTTGTTGTACCATCATGTGTATTCATGCCTATTATGTATGAAGACAAGTGAGATTGGGATCTGGATCACGTATTGTGGGGACCAAATTGTAACTTTCATCTGACTGGTGGGGGTGGATTGAAAAGTTTGAAAGTTTTGTGGGGTTTAGTTTTGATTGCCTTTTGACACCCCTCAACTTCCACTCTTTTCCAAATGTAACACTCGTCATGAATCATGATGTTGTGGCCCCATTGATGTCTAGGTGCATTCTTAAGATGTTGTTATGATGTCAATTCTACTTCCAACAACGTTAATGATGTAGCCATTTGTTTGAGGAGGTGTACATTCTTTGTAGCTCATATCAAGTTAAGGATGTTTAGTGAATATATGCGTTTTTGTTTTATGTATGATGTGTGTGTATAATTCGGTGCTCGAGATACTTCATACTAAAAGACGATTTTCATTTTGGTGACTTGGTGTTTGGCCAAATGTGGAGATGAATACACGTAAATTCTATTTCAATCAATCAGGTATGATAAATATATATCACTAGAGTAATTATATATCTGTATATGTTTTTTTAATGAACACTTGGTGGTAAAGCATCTACATAAATACATCGACAAACAACACCTACTAACACATGGACCAACGGTTAATACGTGTGCAAATAAGCCAAGGAGAACAACCTAACCACTGAATCAACTGCTGCTAATCTCCAACCCATATTACATGGATCTTTGTAGCAATAACTTTCGTTTGTGATTCCCCCGTAAATGATTTGAATTGTTTAGAGTTTAGACCTATTAAGGTAAGATCTTATCACAATTTGCAAAATTTTCAATAACTACGGTATAACAAAACATTTACAAATACTCAATATAATGAATATACAAACGTTGGGATCCGAATCTGTCATTCAATATAAATATGTTTATGAATATTTAACAGAAATTTATACGGAGCTAATCCATAAGTTGACAGACTCATACCTAGAACAACCGGATAAAGCAAACGAGGCAGAAAATGGCTCAAAAGAAAAGATCATAACTTGGCTACGCTTGAAGTTACGGATCCCATAAGTAATAGATGAAAAGTTCTCGACGAGCTGGATCATGTTGCAAAATAGGCGGCATGGCCCAACTATAGGACCCGAAATCCAACATCTAGAACCCAGTTTCGAAACATATACGTTTCCCTTATCTTTTTCAATTTTGATCTGTGCAATTCACGTGTTTATTTGAAAGTCAATTTTGTAACTAGAGAGACAATTACAGTTTTCAATTTTAGTTCGATCTATCATATGTAAACCTATCTTATAAAAGAGGTCTTAACATAATGTTTTAATTACTGAATATTATATCGAATTTACCTCAACCAAATTCTCTTTAATAGTTATATTTCCGCTCTTCGTCACAAATTGAAAAATAAAAACCAAAAATTGTCATTGTTTGAATATAAAGGACCACCTTAACTTCGATGTGGGTTGGCCGTTGAGTATGAAGACTAGTTACGCAAGTCGCGTCATCCACTATCTACATTGACACAGTCTTCGTATCAACTATCAACAACAGTCCAACCATGAATTGGACCACGTATGGACCCTATTCTTGTTGCAGGGGTTTAGGTGGCAGACTTCAGAAAGTTGGAGGGTCATAATTGCGTATTAAAAGAGTTTAACTTAAAGTAGCTAACCCTGTGATACGTGTCAAAACATTCTGTAATTTTTTTAATATATTTTATATAATTTTTTATAATTGTATGCTTACTTTTCGATGCAGAATGGTCTTTAAAAGTATATGAAAATATTAAACAAATATAATAATATAATAATTAAATCATTCAAAAGTTATGGTAAGAGTCAAAGAAAAGAAAATAATTTGAAGAAGAAAACAGTGAAAATGTGTTGAAGTGGTCAAAGTTTACGGGTTTAAAGTTCCTAATATTACTTTTGTAATCCTTTTTCTTTGGAACGTGTGTAATTACTAATTACTAATGGCTAATTAGTACTCCTTTTTAAAAACAAATATTGTTTAAACCAAGTAACACGAATACATACAAATTGCACATCCTTTCAAAAATAAATTATTAAAATTTTATTTTACATTTAATTTTAAACATATCTTTTAGGATAATATACAACGATACCATTCATATTGTAAATTTTTTTATATTTTTAAATAAGTTAAAAAGAAAAACTATCGTCATGGGTGTAAACGAGCTTAACTCGTTTAACTTAAAAATATTCGAGCTCAAGCTTATTATACCAGAATGTTATTAGTGATAGTTTAAGGACTTAGGTGTAATATGTTTCTCCAGCCACTCTTCAATCAAATCCCAAATCTTTTTAACCGAACTACACACGACAAACACACGAAGAACCGAATCCGTCCCATCATTACACAAAGGGAAAATAATAGACGGAGCGTCAATTCCTTTAGCATCCAAATTCACCTGAGTTGGAAGCCGATTTCCCAAAACACTCCAACCACAAATATTTATTTTCCGAAGCAAGCAATAGAACCAAACCGTTTTCCTTTTACCGGTTTTGCGATTTCCAGTGGATCTAATGGATTGGTTGGATAATTTGCAATTTACAGTGGCAAAAAAATAGTTGGTGGGGGCGATTTTCTCAGTCACTTGGTGGGCTATTTAGAATCTTCGAAACGAAATGGTTTTCTTAAAGATTTGCTCAAAATTTGTAATGTTATTTGATGAGGTGGTTTATTTTTCGTTTTATTGGTATTCGAGAAAGAAGAATAAATGTAATTGTACTTGAATAGAATGGTTACAAAACCCTCTTCTATTCATGTAATTTTCTTCTCTGTCGGCTAGTGACTTGCTAGTCGGTAGTTTTATTCTAAAAAAATCCGTCGTTCAAAAAATATATGTCTCTCTATATAAGGAGACCATTTGTAACCCTAATGAACAACAATCTCAATATACAAAGCATATTTATGATTTGATCAAATCTAGGAAGCTCACAAACTCACCGGAACCCTAGGTGGTCGCCGCCCCCCCCCCCCACCCTCCTCTTCTTCAGTCATCCCCTAAACTATAGCTTTAATTTTTCGTTCAAACAAGTTCCAGTAGCCTCTGCAACAAGCAATCACCTCCATCCTCACCACCGCTACAACCGGCTACCACCAAACCCTAACCACCGTCGTTGTTCCTCATCGCAGCACACAACCATTGCTCATCGGTCGTCGATGTCGTTATCACATGCTCACTAGGGTTCACAGAAACAAAACTGCATTTTGGAATCCTAGTCATCGTCACAACACGATGCTACCATCGCTTCACAACCACCGCGCCACCAATATACAAAGCCATTGTTGGAGTACAGTTTCATGCGCAACAAACTTTTGCACGAAATTTAGTGGTGTGTGAAGAAATTTCGTCTAAAAGTTAGCAGGGGAGACACCAAAACAGGTGCTCCAGACAACTGTCAGCTCACGAGGGATACAATCTGTCATCAACCACCATCACCATTGGCCGCTGGAACTCGTATATGTCTATCTTTAGTTTACAAGCTACAATCGATCCCACACTTAGCTTGCGAGGGAATATTAAACCTAAATGTTATTAGTGATAGTTTAGGGACTCAAGTTTAATATGTCTCTCTATATAAGGAGACCATTTGTAACCCTAATGAACAACAATCTCAATATACAAAGCATATTTGTGGTTTGATTGAGCACAATCTCTATACTTAAAGCTCGAGCTCGACTTGGAAATAATTTTTTAAACTCGGGTTCGTCTCTTTTATTTAATTTTTGTATTTTTATACATACATATAATTATTTTTACATATATGATAACTATAATTATATATACAAAATAATTATTATATTCAATAAAAAATTATTATATTTATACAAATAATAGATTTGTTTAACCTTGCGAACCTAATTAAGCTCGATATATAAAGCCCAAACTTATTTATTATATTTACTTCAATTTAGTCTCGAGCTAATTTAAACTCGGCTTGATTTGAGTGTTTAGAGAGTCAATCTCGAGAAGTTCGCGGTTGGCCCGACTCTCTTACACCGTAGTTAAATGATATTTTTCAACCGATTTGAAAGATATTGGACCCATATAACCTAACCCATCGACATGGATTTGAATATTCAATGGATTCATTATTAATAAAATTGAAATTACAAGAATTATCATGATGTAAAACTTGAACAAGCTCATTCCCAAATAAAATTGCAACAATATTCTTTCAAACAAGAGAGAACAAAACTTTGATGCTCACCATAACTCAATAAAGAAAACCTCATACAACGTTATTAATATCAAAAGTGAGAGAGATAAAAAACATAAAATAACTTTAAAAACATGGAGTCATGAACCCTCTACTCTTTCTTCTCTCATTAGCATCCAAACCGGACCACGGGCTTGACCTAGTAGGAGGCATGATTCGACCATCCACAAACAACGAGTTGGACGAGTCCCTAAAAGGTTGAGCCAATGTGAGCTCATCGGCTCCATAAATAAGCGGACTTTGTTGGCCTCGTCTATGATCTTGAGCCGCTCTTCTTTCCACTTCTAGAAAGTGACCAAGGGGCACAATGTTGTTTGTAGAAACGTCAATGACATCGGCATTGTCTCTTTGGCATAAACAAAAACCAAAACACCAAGGTTTCGATTTATGGTTAGATTTCGTCTTGGTTTCTAAAGATAGTGTTTCGGATAACATTTTGTCTCTTCTTAGGGATCTTCTTGAGAGCTCTAAAATGCTTGAAACACCCATAAGGTTCCCTAGAGTGATGCTCCTATCGTGAAAGAAAGACCCTGTGGACTACATGATATATGATCTCATTAGAAATGTTGAGTACATATACATATACACACACATCCTTTGTATTATTAACCTATATCAGCCTAAAAAATATCCGATACGACTAAGTTGTTCCGACGACATAAAGGCGATTGCCGTTGGCATAGCCTATGTCGATGACATGTCGTCGGTAATTGTCAGCCTGTGCCGACGAACTTATGTCGTCGCTAAAGGGTCGTCGTATCAGAGTGTTTTTGTTGTAGCGAATGAAATAGAATTGGGTTTATATAATCAAAATGAGATAATGTCCAATCTATTCAAAACTAGTAGGTTTTTTTTTTCCTTTTCTTAATTTTCATTTATCGAATAATTTACTTTTTCTCTACTTTTTAATATCATAAATATATAGTGTTTGTTTAAACTTTTTTTTTGTGTGTATTTTGATATAAAATTTATTAAAAACTGTGTTGTATCTAAAATAAAGTAAGTTTTAATATTACAAGACCAAAAAGAACTTTGTTTTGGATACATCTTAGGTTTTCATAAAATATTTTTTTTTATCGAAATTAGATAAAAATATGAGCGACAACACATATCTAGGATTTTGTTAAATATTACAAGTCATTTGAGAAAAAAAAAAAAACTTAAATTATACGTTAAATAAATATTAAAATAAGGAAAAAAAAAATTTTATTTTGTAAGGGAGAATCGGTTTATCAACTTCGAGACATATAAATTTGTTTTTTAGCATACATAATATTGGATTGGAGAACCTTATTTTTCTCAATAGAGGTGTGATTAACTACTTCACACTTTTTGTTCATTAAGGTTAAATTTGATATCTACTAATTTCTTTTTCTTTTCTCTCTTTTTTTTATCTCATAGCCTATAATACCATATAGTGTACAGTATAGGTTTACAAGACATGTATAACAGTTTTTTATTTTTTTTAACAACTACATTGTATAGGATATAATGGACAACACCTACATAATCCAGGATCTGTCACCCTCAAAACTCAAACTCACAACCTTTGATTGAGATAAAATCACCACTCTAACTGCTACGTATTTACCACACTCAACATCCCACACCCGATGTATAGCAAAAAATAAGACTACATATCTCAACTTATATCTTTAAATAAAAAAAAATCATAATCATTCAACAAATTTGCCTTAATGAGCGCTAAAAGCACACGTCCTTCATAAAAAGAATTATTAACTTTTAAAAAGTTGGACACGAATTCCCAAAAATATTGAGATTCACTTGTTTCAAGGTACAAAAGTATTTAATCATCTATTTTTAATCTTGCACCAAAAGAAGACATGCCTAAATGATCCAAACTATTAAGAGACAAACTTAACTACTAGTTAAAAGACAAACTAAATTACACTTATTATGTGTACGACATACCCTACTCTTATCCCATCTTATGTAGGATTGCAACTAGTACACTCTGCATTAATGGTTGTACCTCAACATGAAAAGTAGAAATAGTTTTCTCATCACAATGATCACATATAATACATTTTTCCATGATTATTAATTTGAATTGAACAATATAACTTTTCAAAAGACAATAATTCACTAAAATTGTAAACCTAGGAGGGTGCCAAGGTGCTAAAACATACCACTAACCCGTAGCAGCATCGTTATATCCTTCTAAAAAGTTAAAATAATCGACGAGGAGATAAAATGATGATGTCGAATGCCTTCATTGCATGGTTAGGAAGATGAATCGAAAGAATTTAGGAGGATATATAGTTTTTTTTATCGTACTACTGGTTGGTTTTTGTACAATTAGGTCAACATACATTTGAACTGATCTAAGCTAAAATAAAATATCGACAAAACTTATGAAAAAAGATAACATAAAATTCAAATATAAATATCTTACTAAATGATATATGTAGGGATTGGTCAAAATGGGTACTAAAGAAATGTTAAGAACCGTAAACAAAATTATAATTACGTTTTAACTAAGTACATGTAAATAAGTTGATTAATTTCTGAATATTGTTGGAATTTCATGTTATAACCCAAAAAAGTTAAAAGCCACAAGTCACATGTAAATTGACATATGCTCTTTCTGTTCACAAGTAAACAGGCAGACTAGTCACTTACAAACATATTAAATAACATATAAACTAGAATACAACATTTTGATTTTTAAGTTTTAATTCTTCTCATTCAAACCTCAATTATATATGAAAAAACACGTTTAATACAAAATCAATTTTAATTATAAAATACAAAAACTATGTATTGATACAATATTGATACGTGATACTAGCAAAATATAATGAGAAAGGAAAACCATGGTAGGAACATATAAGGGGCCAAAGGGGGGCCAGGACCCCCTTTTTTTGCTCAGAACTATTGATTTCGGTCCATTAGGTTTATTTCATATTAGTTATAATGTTTGTGCCCCCTAATCCAGACCAAAAGCCGAAATCTGTTTTACAAATCCAGACAATTACATCATTTTTTAGAAACAGAGGCTAAAGTAATAATACTTACAATGTTTCTCATAATTTTTCTATATGTATATATAGGGTAAGGTTAATAAGAAAACTCCTTTATATTAGAAAACTCTATTTTCAACCATTGATCAAATTTGATCTATGGCTAGCTCATATTAATTTATGGCCTTTTTAGTTGATGATGGGTATAGATAGAAGATTGGAAAACTAAAAATATGTTTCAATTAGGAAAAACCCAAAACTATCGGTCCTCGATCCTTCAAGGTTTATCCTTTCAGATGAAAATCGCGTCTTTCCACTTTGCACTACACTAAGATTGGCAAATGAAGGTGATGATGAAAAAGAACATAACTGAAATCGAAAAATGATGGTGAATTGCATTGAAATCGACAGGTAAAGCGACGATGAAGACGAAAAACAGTGAAATCGATAGATGAAGGCGTCGATAAAGATGAACAGAACACTGAAATCGACAGATGAAGGTGTCAATGAAGACGAACAACATCGAAATCGATAAACGAAGACGAATTAGACATAAACAGATGAATGGAGGAAACAATGGAGAACGAATGTAACGAACCAAAATCCGGGTTTCGTTATAAATAATTAAATATTCTAATAAATATTATGGTGAAAATAATATTTTAAGAAATAAGTTGAAACAAGTGGGTTTCAAGTTAGTAATGGGGTTATATTAGTTTTTAACTAATTATGGAATGAAATGGGTGAAATGAAAGTTGAGAGGCTAAAAATGTAAAATGACAAAATCTGTCATATTGACTAGTGAAAGTCAAAATTAGTCTCATTTTGGGAGTTGGGTCGTTCTTGAGCAAAGGAGAAAAAGGAGAAAACGAGATTGAAGCCTAAATCGTGCATTTGAGGCTTGTTTTGTGAATGTTTTGACTCAAACATTACCTTCCTAACATCAAGTGATAATCTTCCATTTGATTTCACCATTTATGAGTTCATAGATGGGTTTTGTAGAAATTCGGAAATTTTGAATGCATGTGGTTAATTGGTGTTAGATTGTTGATAATTTAGCTAAACTAAAGGTAAAGAATGGTGATTAACATCCTAGAACCCTTTGATTTTGATTATGAGAAGCTGGGATTCATATGGGAAAAATTGAGGGTTTTTGGATTATGATGATAAGATGATGAATTAATGATGATTAAGTGTTTATATGATGTTAGACACTTGAACAAACACCAAATTAATCTAATGATAAAAATTGAATAAAAAATTAGTGTTAAGGTAAGGATAATGAAACTCAAGTAGGTGAGTTTTGGGTGAAAGAGGGTGTTTGGATATGAGTGTAACTCAAACGGGTCAGTTTGGGTTGAAAATAAGAAATTGGGTTGTGAACCCAATTAAAATATGATTTTGGTGTATGATAGATTACTAATCTAGATGAATGTGTTTAGGTAATCAAATTGCAAACGTAAAGTGTAATCGGGACCTTTAAATCCACAAGGTAAGTGCTTTTGCACTTACTTAGTTGATAATTGGTGTTATATGCAATGTTGTATGCTTAATGTGTTAAATTGCATAATGTGTTATGTGGTATGAATATGTATAAAGGTGTACGAATAAGTGAATGAATGTAGTTATAGTTTTAATACTATAATAGATATGTGAATATGGAGTTATGGTCTAAGTACCATAATGGATATGTGAAATATGGAGTTATGATCTAAGAATCATAATGGAAAAGTGGTGATGAAGTTATGGCCTATGAGCCATAGTGGAAATGGGAATATGTTAATCATGAATATAAAATGAAAAGAATGAAACTAGTAGGTAATAAGCAAGTGACATGTAGCCTATTGACAAATTGGGTGGAAACGGGTCAAATGGGTGAAACAAGAAGAATTTTACTTGTTTAATAGATTTTATCTTCATTACTAATGGTGATTATTTGTGGTGGCATGTAGGAAAAGCTCCGGGATAGTCAAGGTCAAGTCTATGACGAATGTTGGATTCTCGTATGCACTTTTTGGTGATTTCTGGTGTAATTAGAAGTCCATCTAATGGATGTAAATGGATACTTGAAATTGTAGTTTTTGATACAAAAGTATGCTATTTTGAATGTTAGAACCCATATGTAAGTGTTGGGAAAATTTTATGGCAAAATGGGTTAAAGATGAAAAAATTGGTTAAGTGTTAAAAACTGCACAAGTCTGAAAACTTTCAGTGAAAAAAGTGATCTTCGCGCCACGCGAAAAACCAGAGTCTGGTCTTCGCGACACGCGAAAATATAATATATATATAGATATATATATATATATTATTTGGGACGAATGCTTCCACGTGTGTAAAATGTTTATTATAAATGGTGTTTAAATTAAGGGTGTTACAACGAACAACGAACATTGTTAGTTCTTGGTTAAAATAGAAAAAAGGGAAAGTGGATTTTATGGTTTTTATGTGTTTTGTTTTGGTTAAAAGCGATGATATGTTGTATTAACGATTTAGTGTTTTATCGGTTAGGTTTAACGAGCACATATGTGTAATCAGTTATATTATTATTAAATATATAATGATTACACATGTGTAACTGGTAATTTTGTTGTGTTATGAGGTTTGAAGTACAATACCTAAAGTTTTATATATATTACATATATGTAATATGACAGATTACCCAAATTCCAAAAGGCTTATGTAATCTGTCAAACTACGTATATATAATCTACGAGATTACATATATATAATCTGGCACATTACCCACATTCTGAAACGCTAATGTAATCTACCATATTACACATATGTACATATGTGTAATCTCGTAAATTAACAAGCTCTAACACATTTTTCCCAGGTTCTAAGAAGTTTATGTAATCCATCGTATTACATATATGTAATCTACGAGATTACATATATTTAATCTGCCTGATTACCTAGGTTCTATAACGCTTATGTAATTTGCGAGATTACATATGTGTAATCATCGTATTACATATGTGCAATCTCACAGATTACCCAGCTCCGACACGTTTAATTTTTTTTTAATATAGCAATATTATACTTAAATTAAAAAAAATCCTTCAATTTTATGATGTAATTTAAAAAAAAATAGTAACGTATGAAAAAATTATTAACGCTAAAAAAAGTCACTGATAGCGGCTCTAACTATTTTACCGCTCTCGATAATTAAATACAAAAGTAGTTACAAATTACCTCATTCGTCTATAAAAGTTATGTAAATTTTGTCATTTAGAGCTTGATTTGTTCCACTAATTGTACTATGTTTTAGAGCATCATTTACTGTATTAGTGGTTATCAGTTGATTGGCACTAACTCACAAAAACTGATTTACAAGGCATATTCCATCATCAATTTATACTTTCTATCTCAAGTTGCTCAATAGATCCAATAATTTTTAATGGATGTCTTAAACAATAAATATTATACTTAAAATAAGAAAAAGTTTAAAAACAATTAAAATCCCAATTAGACATACCTCAGTGTCTAAATCTGAAGAAGAGTATGAGCAAGATGAAGGAGAGCCACTGAATAGAGTGCTGAATGAGACAGCTCTTAGATTCAGAGGCTGCAACCCTAACGGCCATCCACCTTCTTCAACCTGTAGTCAAAACAGTCAACTCAAGAAACCCAAACAGAATAAGAAAAGCCCACATGGGTTCGTACCTGTCGAGCCATGCATGCACCTGCACTAGTACCTGGACCTGCAAGGGGCTTGATTTGGTTGCTGGTGGTGCAGTCTGTGAATGTGTTTAAGTGAGAAAGGTCAAGTCATATGATGTTTTAAAGGGTAAAAAACAAAAGAGGGTTAAGTTTACAACACATGGTTTTCTGGCTTAAAGAGTAAAGAGAAACAAAACATAATGGGGTCAAAAAGAGGGTCTCACCACTTATCATTACATAAACCCACGTTACCATACATTATATGGTAATTTATTTTATCACTAATTTAAAAGATATATAATGTTATTATATTTTTTTTGTGTCAGAGTCCTCGTGCGGACATCGTGGTGGTAAATGGTGTATTGCTCTCACCAACTGATGAGGGTTCAAATCCTGCAGTGTACAGGTTTGATGAGTTTAGTTAACACGAATAGATTAGGTGTTGTTAAAGAAAAACTAAAAAAACGATATGAACACGTCACGAAAATAATTATGAAATAAGAGAAATAGAGCGATTTCATTTTAATATATTTTTTTAACGACAACATCTAGTCTTTCTAAGATAAATACACCACAACGGCACAGCATGCACCCTGCAGGATTTGAATCCTCAACCTTTTGGTTGTAAGGTACAACACTTAACCACCAGTATGTCTTATTGGGGACTCATTTTGACATTTGATAATCAGTTTTATTAAAGTTGTTATTTAGATAATTAAAGAGAAAACTAGATTTTTAATTCGTAAATAATTAAATAATGAAAAATAAAAGCATTTAATCTAAACATTGAAAATTAATTAACCCCTTAAAAATGTGTTTTTCTATACTAGTTGCACAAATTTTGTACCTAATAGCCTCGTCTTTTTCTTGAAAAACTTTTATATATGATCATATTGACAAAATAAAATGTATTAAATAATTAACAAAATTGATTTTCTTCATATTTATTTATATATTATCCTCGATTTTATGGGGAGATGATGAGAAAAGAGACATAAAAAGGATCCAATAAAGGAGGGCACTTTTTCTAGGTGGGTGTATGTGGAGAATGATATATATGAGTATTTGGGCCCATTTTTTTAAAAAATAATTGTATGATTATTGTTTAATCTTGATGGTATACGATCTAATTATAGCATTAGGCGTGAAGGTTTTTCTAACATGACAATTGATTAATACAATTATAAATGCTTATAAAAAGAAATGCAAATTTGATTTTAATAATCCAAAATATGATCCATTGGTCGATAATAATCCATACTAACAATTTGACCAGTGACAATCTTACCTTTCACTTTTGTTGCTAATGGCAGTCCCAGTAACATAATTATCATAGATTTACACTTGTTTTGATGATTTTGAACGAATTGGAGAAACATACAAACAAAATCGAGTGTAAATTTATAATATAATGATTATGCTACTGGGACTGCTTTTAACAATAAAAATAAAAGTTATGACCATCACCAGCCAAATTGTTAGTATGATCTATTATAGACTAATGGGTCATGATTTAAATTATTAAAATCTAATTTGCCTAAAATGAAAATTGGTTTTTAATAAATCTCAAGAAATTTCTTCGGATATGGATGCTCTCATTCCTCCATGGAGGTAGTTGTGGGCTAGATGTATTAGTAAGAGTTTAAAATGTTAATAACCAACAATCTTGATTGGTCCATATGCTAAAGGTGGTAATTTTCGGTAACACCCGAAACACGATACGAAAGTAGTAAGGTTTGGGGTTGTCATATCTTAAACGTTTAATAAATGAGTCGTGTTTGGGTTGACACATTTAGTTTTACGAGGGGTGCTTGGGTTGAAATGTTTAACCCGTTTAATTAAACATGTCGACATGCTAACATGTTTTAACCCATTTGTTACAACCCGTCAACCCGATTAATACGTTTACAACTTGATTACTACCCGACAACCCGTTTGACACGTTTAGATAAATGGGTTAAATCGGGTGTGTCCGTGCTACCCGATTTTAAGTGTGTCTGGGTTAAAGTTGATGTTTTTTACACAAATAAATATATGGATCATGCTCAACTTGAATAATTCAACCGTCAATTAAATTAAAACCCATCAACCCGACATGATTCCCACCATAAGCTATGCCTCAGTGAAAGGCAATGGCTAACCAATATGTGGCTAGATGTATCAAAACGGGTCTTTTGCATAAGTAATTTACTTATATGTTCTCTTATTTTTCTAAAAGTTATTTTTGGAAAGGCCGAAATTTATAAAACCAACTAGCAAAAAGCTAGAAAGGATAAAAAAATAATTACATGTACAAGTCAGGGTTTTTTTAACCACTCGATTCAGTTCATATTCATTCTTTTCTTCGTATTAATAACCCACAACGCAAAATAAAAAACAATGTCTTCAAAAAATATATTCTTCCTTGTGTAATTAGGACGAAACAGAATCTCCTTCGATATCTCAAAATCACCCGCTAAGTAGAAAAAACAATTGCTTCAACTTCTTCTTTCTTCTTAGATTGCAAATGAGCTCCATCCAACCACTGCAAATAATTCTTCGGATTCATCGAAGCAGGAACGTCCAAATATATTTATTAGTTTTTATGCCCTACAGTTATTAAAATATATCTTTTGCCTCGTTTAGATTATCGGTTAACATGAGTAATCAGCTCAAAATATTGAGTTGACACGATAATGTGTCGTTTTTCTTCATTATTTAGCTTTTCTAAACGATATTATCATGTGAACATACCATTTTGACCACAACGTCTAGTTCCGCTTCTTCCTCTTTCTAACTATCGTAGATGATTACATTCTAAACCATTAATACTTAATAAAACAAATATTAAATAATCCAAAAACGACGATTCACTAAGCTGTTCAATTCAAAACAAATAAAAATGTATTGATATTTTATGTAATAAACCTTATTAAAAATTTACACTTCGGTATACAAGTTCGTTCAACTTTAATATAAAAGCTTTTCATTATTGTAGTTTTAACTAAAGAATAAGGGCACATGTTTATGGGCTAGGGGCACCATATTTTTTGTTAACAATTTCAGGCTTCTGGCCCAAACTCCACTAAAGCCCTCCCCAAATCCCCCCACCCAACCCTTACACATATAGTGATGATAAAAGAAGCATGAACCTGACAGGAATACCCGAAATATTCGAGGCAGGTACTCGGTTATGAAACCGAGTATGGTATTAGTTTTGAAAATTTTCGTTGTTATGCGATTAGGTAATACCCGGTACGATTACCCGAAACCATATACCTGTTTACTTGAACCAAAAACCCAAAAAATTTCATGTTTACTTCTAGTAATGTTTCATTCCAGTAGCTTCTTTACATATAAAAATAACTTTCTTTTGATATATGCATTTAGTGATATTATTTATATTTTGTATGATATGAAGCATATGAACTTATATTTTGAAATTTATGTCATCATGAAATTACATAGTTTAGATATTTCAAACATTTTATGGTGATGTTGATATATATTTAGTTTATCATATTTTGATTTTTTATAAACATAAAATCATATAAAAGATAGAATGGTAAGCAAAAGATATGTACTTGAAAATCCAACGGGTATTTTTTTTTAACAAATTAACGAGTAAACTTGATACCCAACGAATACTCAACGGGTATTGCGCCCGGATGAGACACGGTTTACAATTGGGTATGTGACGGAGATTACAAATAGAGGTGAACAAAAAAACCGGTTTGGAAATCCAAACTGGTTTCGAACCGAAACCCGACCCGGATGCAAACCGGTTTAGTCGAAACCGGTTTCAAACTGGTTTGAACTGGTTTAATCTTCTGTACGAGACACCGATTTAGGACCGGTTTTTTTTAACCGGTTTGAGGAACCGGTTTGCCAAACCGGTTTAACGTTAATTTTCAAAAAATAACCGTTGGGATAACGGCTATATAGCCGTTTTTTTGACCGTTAGACCCCATTTTTGACCGTTTTTTCACCCATTTTAACACACAAACACATTATAAATAGGTAGTGGGTGTTTTGGTTAAATCACACTTCTCAAACGCTCAAAAAACGCTATGGCAACTTCTTCAAGTTTTGGTGTTTCCTCTTCCGAAGTTAGCGTTGTGAGAATCATACCAACAACGAGGAACCCCGCAATTTGGTCAAACTACGATCTATGTGAGATGTCTAACGGGTTGGAATGTGCTCGTTGCAAAAAAATGTGGTGGGTTTTTTAAAAAGGATTCAAACTCTACTTTAAAAACTCATATGGAAAAATCTTGCCCGAGTTTGAAGAAAATTCCGGATGAGTGTCAAGCATCTATGACAAGCGAGGGTGGAATTTGGAACTTCGATCCAAATATTGTTCGAGATAGAATGGCGAAATTAGTTATTCAAAGAGGTTTGCCGTTCAACCACTTCGACAACCCGCTCACGACGAGGATGATTCAAGAAGCCCTTCAACCACGTTATCATCAAGTAAGTCGTAATACTCTTAGACGTGATTGTCTAAAAATGTGGAAAAAAAACAAAAAAAGAATTAATTTTAGGTTTTAAAAAATTGGAAACCGGTGTGAACTTAACCACCGACGTTTGGTCGGCTCCACATGGTATTCCCGACTCATATATTTGCGTTACCGCTCATTGGGTTGATCCCAATACGTGGCAAATGATGAAACGTACAATCGCGTTTGATATGTTTGAATATCCTTACACGGGTCAAAATTTATTTCACATTTTAGATGGTGTGATAACCGATTTTAAATTACAAAATAAATTATTTTCAATATCTTTTGATAATGCCTCAAATAATACAAATGCGGTTCAAAAATTAATATTAAAATATAATCCGATTTGCAACGGCGCTTTTTTCCATAGTCGATGTATTGCACACATCATCAACTTAGCCGTGCAAGACGGGCTTGCAGTTGAACCCGTTATTGAATTAAGTAATGCATTTCGAGTCATGCTTAAAAACGTTTTTAGTAGTAGTAAAAAAAGATACCATGAATATATTAGATTATGTAACGATACGGGTTTGATTTGCTTAGGTCCCAATTGGGACTTCCCAACAAGATTGAATTCAACTTATAAAATGTTTCATAGTGCTATACGACAAAAAGATACTTTATCAATTTTTCATGATATGCTTTCCTCAAAACCGCGTCGTAAAATTCAAAGTTTTCCGTCTACGAGTTGGGACATTCTTGAAAATATAACCGAATTGCTCGAAGTTTTCAAAACCGCCACTACTTTTTTATCCGGGGTTTATTACCCCACAAGTCCCTTGGCTCTTAAACAAATATTTCTAATGTGTAACAAATTAGCCGAACTTGAAAATAAAAATACTCTTTTTACGAGAATGATAAAACCGATTAAAGAAAAAATTGTTAAATATTTTAAAGAAATGCCTCTGGTTATAACTTGTGCCGCCGCATTAAACCCTACAATTAATGTTTACGGTATTGAAACCTTGATTGATAAAATAACTTACGATTTGGATTTGAATGACGAAGATATTCATTTTTCAACCGTAACAAAAACTTATTTTAAAAAATGTTTGCAAGATTTGTTTGATATTTATTTACATAAATATGGTACAACACAAACCCCACATGATACGATGGGCGCGGGCGCATCAAGTAGCAGCTCGAGGAATGTGAACTTAAATTTGTATAACGAAATGAGAAATGAATTTACTAAACGGGCTAGAGGGTCCACCCCGAGTAGCGAACTCGGAAGGTATACGGGAACAAACTTTTTATCATTTATGAGTCCGGATGTTTTTGAGTTCTTTGATATTTTGGCTTGGTGGAAAGGAAACGAATCTACTTTTCCGGTCCTTTCCGCCATGACCCGTGATTTACTAACCGTCCAAGCTTCCACGGTAGCTTCGGAATCCGTTTTTTCTCTTAGTGGCAGGGTTTTATCTATTCGAAGAACTAGATTCACTCCCGCGGCAATGGAAATGTGCATTTGCTTGAAAGACCATTTGGATGCGGTAGATAGGAGACAAGATAGGGCTTCGCTTGAAGACGAAATTGAAGTTGAAGAACTCATACACGAATCTGAGGTTAACCAAGGATTGGCGAGCCCACTTACAAATGAAGAACTCGCCGAAGATGATAGACTACGAGGATCCACTAGTAACTCCGAGAATGACGGCTAATATTAAACAAAAAAACTCCAAAAAATAAAAATATATTTTTTTTTCTCGTATTGTAATGTTTAATTTTGTAATGTTTTGTGATTTCCGAACCCCTACAATATGAATAAACGTTGAACTTTATGTTTTTCTTTTTCTCGTATTGTAATGTTTTGTAATTTTGTAATATTTTTTAATTTATTTTAAAATTAAAAAAAAAAAAACCGGTTTAAACCGGTTCACCAACCCGAACCGGTCCAGAACCGAACTGAACCGGTTCAACAGGTTCGATATTTTATACTTACTAAACCGGTTTAACTCGAACCGGTTTTGGTCAAAACCGGTTTGCAGTTCGCGTTGACCAAACCGGTTCGGGCCGGTTCGAAACCGGTTCGGTTCAAAAACCGCCTTTTGTGCACCTCTAATTACAAACACCCATTCCATTGCCATTTATGCCTACATAGCTCTGCCCATGTCTTTGACAAATGTCTATATTTTAGAAAAGTTAAATCTATACCTAATAAATAGTAATTAGTTGCGCCACGTGTCACAATTTTGTAAGCCAAATATTTTTTTTCACGCTTATTTCTTCATTACTAACTATTTAATATTTTCTTACTAACTATTTGATATTTCTTTTATTAATTTCTACATCTTCATTAATATTTAATATTTCCTTTATAATTACTAAATCTTCATTACCAACTATTTAGTATTTTATTTATTTAATCCGTGTAAAATACGTGTTTCTAACCTAGTTATTTTATAAATCAAAATGGACGTGCGTGAAATAATCAATATATGAACTCTATTAGAACACATATGTGTTAACTAATTTTTTATATGATATCATATTAAATAAATATTAAAATGCAAGTTCTTTGTGTGAGTGTATTTTACTGTAGAAATGGTACAAGTGAATGTGCATTGTGTACAAGCATGTTGATGCATGCTTTGGTAAGTTTTTTTTATTTCCTCATAATCATCTTTCCTTTAAAACTTTGGAGCAGGAAATGTAAACCAAAACTTGAGTTTGGTCTGAGCGGTTTTCAATGAAGCAGCTGACACGGGTTCGAAACTTGCAGCCCCACCCCTTTTTTTCTTGCGTTTTTTTTCTGACCGGTTTTAAAGCCTTTCATGCCAAAGAAATAAAGCCTTCCAGAAATCTAGACCCATTGATACCAAATCCCATAATTTTGAAGAATAGCAAGTAGATGTCGCTCAAAAGAAAAATAATATAAAATAAAAAAGAATCGAGTTAAAGATATATGGGCCGCTATTCATATTGTGGATTAGAGGTGCAAAAAAAAAACCGGTTTGGGCTTCCAAACCGGTTTAAAAACTTATCCGAACCAATAACGAAACCGGTTTGGAGTAAACCGGTTTCAAACCAGTTTGCCATTTTTACAAAAATATCGGTTTGTAACCGGTTTGACGCTGAGAAAAAATAGTCGTTAAAAAACGGCTATATAGCCGTTTATTACCGTTTTTTTATTTTTTTGGATCGTTTTACCCCCATATGCTATTATAAATAGTTAGTGGTTGTTTTGGTTCAATCACAACTCTCAAACTCGCTCTCTACACTCTCAAACATACAAAAAACGCTCTCAAAACAATCTCAAATAAAAAGTTATGGATTCCTCGAGTGTTGGTGGTTCTTCCAATGAACTAACTATTGTGAGGATTATACCAACAACGAGGAATCAACACATTTGGGCACATTACGATTTATGTGAATTGTAAAATCCAAACGATCTCGATGCAAGTTGCGTGATTTACTAACCGTCCAAGCCTCTACGGTAGCTTCGGAATCCGTTTTTTCTCTTAGTGGCAGGGGTTTATCCATAAGGAGAACGAAACTCACTCCCGTGGCAATAAAAAATGTGCATTTGCTTGAAAGACCACTTGGACGCGATGAAACGAATACAAGATCTACAACTCTTGAAGACGAAATTGAAGCCGAAAAAATCATACACGAGGGAGAGGTGGAACAAGGAAAGTCTTGCCAATAACTGATGAAGAACTCGCTTACGATGAAGCGCAACGAAGTAGTAGCAATAGATCCAGCGAAGAATAAACATCAATCACTAAATAACGACGCCAATTAAACGTCAAAAAATAAACAAATATTGTAACGTTTTTAATATTTTTGTAATGTTTTCGCATTTTCTAAATTTTTATTGTAGCGTTTTTTATATTTTTGTAATTTTCAAGCATCAAAAAAACAAATAAAGATGGCATATGTTAAACTTTTTATTTTTTTCAAACCGGTTTCAAACCTACCCGGACCGGTTTAATAGGTTTGAGTTTTCCATTCAACAAACCGGTTTCAAACCAAACCAGTTTGGCCGCAAACCGGTTTTGACTTTCATTGACTAAACTGGTTTCGGTTTGGTTTGAAACCGGGTCAGGTTAAAAAAAACCTTTTTGGGCACCTCTATTGTGGATGTTAATGTTATTATTTGGATAAAAGTATAAATTATTTACTCCATGAAAGCAAAATAAACTAAAATATTTAATCCTATGTTCTTGATGTTGGAATATATTCCATCTTAAAAGATATATAATATTTTTTTTTCATTAACATAAAAAAGAGTTATTTATTCAGATAGTCTTTGTTGTTTACGAAAAGTAACAAGTTTGAGTACTAAAGGTTTAAAGTAACAGGTTTGGGTTTTAAGCTTTCAATTTTGTAACGAGTTTATGCATTAAGGCTAACTTCCGTTAACTTTTCTATTAACTTGGGATGAAATGACCAAAATACCATTTTTACTTTAGACCCTTAGTACTCCAAATCTTTTACTTTCTGCAAAGAGTATTTTAGTAATTTCACCCAAACTTAACAGAAGAATTAACTTGTCACACCCCAACCGACAGCGGATTATACGTCGGGGCGGGCGCGGTTGTTCAATAGCACAAGGTTGACTATTAAAGTTTCAATATTTTATTAATGAATAATTTAAGATTCAATACAAGGAAGAAAAATACGAATACAACATTTAATTTAAGTAGTCTAGGTCCAAAGCATCCTATGTGATCACGAATAAGTCTCATGATGTAAACCTGAAACATGTGAAAGAATCTGTCAACTACAAAATAGTTGGTGAGATACAAAGGTTTTGACACAGTTTAACAAGTATTTGAAAAGAATTACAATTCACTATGATTTGTGCATTCTATAATGTAAGTATGAGAAAACAAGCATGTTAGACATTGTGCACATTTAATCCTCCAACCATGTTTATGCATAACCCGCAGGTTTAAAAGTTTGGTTTAGTAACAATCACCAAGGGCTCCCCCCGAAGGGTCAATCAATCAAGGTGGATTGGTCAAATGCAATAGATCTATCATTGTTACCATAGGCTTGATCAAAGTTAATGAATATGCTAGTTTTAAGTTTAATCTAAGCATACAAGTCTCAAGTTTAACATAAGAATAAACACGTAGTCATAGTTGTATAAGAATTGTATAAGTTTAAGAATTTTGAACATGTTTCACCCCAAAAGCATAGAAAGGAAAAAGGGGCTAAGTATACTCACTTGGATGATGAATAGTATCCGACACGGATAAGTACTTGCAAGACTTGGAAGGAGAATATCCTCACGATAAGCCTAAGTATGCAAGTTTAAAGATTTAAGTATGATCCTATAAGTCTATGGTAAGGATCTAGGATTCTAAGATTGACTAGGGTTCCAAATGAGAGACGGATATGATTTGTGTTTATGAAATTTAAATCAAGTTTAAAATAAAGGTTTTGATACAAGATTTGTATGTCAAAGTTTAATAGATTTATAGATTAGAATAATTATTAAAAAGTTTCACTATTGTTAATTATATAAGTTAGGTAAGAATAATAAAAATAGTTTTTTTTCTAAGTATTTAGAATTAAATAATTTACAAGAATAATCAACATACATCATTTGAGATTTGATTAAGTTTCTAAGTATTAAGTATTTATAATACAAGTTGATTCGTAATATAAATACGTTTAAATAGATAATAACACTTATAAGATATTAACTAAAATATGGTTATATCTTAATTATAAGTTTATAAACATTTTTAAAGTCTAAAGAGAACCATAAGTTTAATAGGTTTTTAAATAGAGTTTCTATTAATTTATAAGTTTATAAGTGTTTAAATAAAGTTTTACGAGTTCATAAATGTTTAAAGTTTTCATTTGAATTTTATAAAGTTTATAACTTTATAATTATTTAGAAAATCAATAAAGTATAATTATTTCTCTCGTTTTATATAAACAAATAGATTTAAATATTATGAAGTGTACAAATTTATAAATTTATGCTTTTTAAGTAAATTTTTTTTTTATAAACTTTTATGAGTTTACAAAAATTATATAAGTTTAAATGTTTATAAGTGTAAATTAAAGATTAGGGTAAAAGAATTCTTTAAAATACAATTAATAATAAAAGTTTACTTTAAATAAATAGTTTATGTGAAATCACAAGTTTTATAAAAGTATAAAAACACTTTCATAGTTTTTAAGTATTCAAAACTATTTTTTTAAAGATTTAATTGTTATACTTTTAGTTAAGTTTAATTAATTAAATTGGTTCTGGAAAATAAAAATGTAATTGAAAACCATTTTTAAGTTTATAAAAGTTTAACAGATTTTATAAAAATAATTAAAGTATTTAAAACTGATTTGAAAAAGCATAAAAAATGAAATGGACAAAACCCGGCTCCCCGGATTCGAACTCGGGTCTCGCCCGGGTCACCTGCACACACGCGCACTTAACCAGCCCGACTACGGGTTCGTTAGCTTAAAGCATAGAAAAATAAATTGATAAATAGCATCTTAAACCAAACCCCAAATCCGTATGAACCCTAGAATTCAAATTCGCCAAATACGGCTTGATAACCCCTCTGTCATTGGAAACCGACAGAGGGCTTTCGATTATGGGACGGAAATGAGTTTTTTGGCAATTTGAATTACCTAATACGATGTCGAAATGGGTGAGAACGAGTCCTGGCTTGGAGTCGGCTGTCAAGGATCTTAAATCGGCAATGCATGTGTGAATAGAGTGAATTGAGAGCTTACGAAGTTAGAGGGTGATGTCTTCGAAGTGTGGTAACGTGTATTTATAGTCGATTTTAGTCTTAATTGTTGAATTAGGTGGGGCGATTACGGATGAGAGTATTAATTACGTTTTCGAACCCACGCGAGGATACGGTTGAAATCGATAGTTAAGGCACATTGGAGAGAGGTCGCATGCGCGACTCGAAGACCGGGGTTCGTTGAATCCGGTCAAATTCGCGTTTTCGGGAAAAAGGATGGTGAAACCGGTGAGGTGCGGGATTCGAACCTGGGTTTGGTTTGGGTTCCGGAAGTTTGAAGTAATTACACGACAGGTCCCTGTAGTTTCGAGGGTTTAACAGTTCGTGTATAAATTTTAAGTTTTAGTTTAAACCTAGTTTGGAACATTGGCAGTTTTAGTCCGTTTACTTCACAATCATGAAATAAACGAGTTTCCTTTTTTATAAAATCTAATGTATATACATATATATTAGATAAGTATAAAAATAAAATCGGTTATATGCTTAAGTGATAGATTTATATAATTACAAACTCGTAATTATATATATGTATATTTAAGATTAAAATTAATATTTTTCGTTTGTGTGACATTTCGAAATTTCAGTTATAATATATTAACACGTAAAAATTTCAACATTTTATTCCAAATATGCACACGTATATTTAACCAAGTTTATACAAAAGGGTGTGTTTACAAATTTCAACTTATGTGTTTTTAAATTAAAGTCTTAAAAATATAAGACAAAGTATATCGATTATTTTTAATAATAAATTAAATATTTAAAATGATGGTATAAATTTATCCTGTATTTATAAACAATTTAGATTCAATAATTACACGTGCATTTGTTCAAGTTAATGTGTTAATAATATAAATTATGTATTTTTAATTTAAATATAAAAAAAATATTCGAATTATATAAATTTATTTAAATTTTATAAAAATAAATGACTTTGAAAACAAATAAAATGATTTGACAAAAAATGAGTTGATTTATAAAATAAGTTTATAAAAACATTTAAAATTTAATAAAACAAACCGCTCGAAAACATTCTCTTTATTTTTTTTAGAATACCAAACTATATAAAAAACTAATTCTAAATGTTTTACACATACTCGTATTATGTCAAAACTAATAAACTTATATTTTTATATATACCCGACCCGTACCCTACTGGCATATAACGACTATTAATAATCGGGTTACACTTAGCGGGTATTCTACCGGGTAAGACACCTAACACTAAACACCACACTACCTACCCTACACTACCCCCTACCCCCCCCTCGTGCTTACTCCTTCTCGGTCGACAAAAAAAAAACACACAAAGTGGCACACTTTGTGTGGCCTTGTCTCTTGCTTCCCAACATGAGACAAGCTTGTCTCATGAAAAACATAAGGACCCATGTGTATTACACCACTTAAAGGATTATATACACATGCATACACCACAACAAGACCACAACTCCAAACCCACCCTCTCCCTTTGCCTCCCTCTCGGTTCACAGAAACAGCAAACAACAAAGCACCACACTTCACTTACCCTCTTGCTCTCTCTCGGCTCCCTCTCTCCCACCCGAGCACCTCACCTTCACCACCCTTCCCTCTCGTAACAGCAACACCAACATCACCCTCCACAGCCCTCGACAGTCCCTCCTCAGCCACGTCCCAGTCCCAGACAGCCCCGACAACCACCGCAGTGCACCGTTTTCACCACCGCAGCCCACTGCCACCTTTGCGGGTTTTTTTTCGGGACGAAAACCGATCCTTTCGGGTCACCATTTCTCAACTACGGTCACCGTATTACATTTACGCGAAGCTTAAAGATCATTTCGGGAACTCACCGAGCCATACGGGACGTCCCGAGAAGGAACCGGGTCTCACGTCAACTACGTCACCTTCACTCCTTGATTCCGTTTCGACTCCAAGAAAACAGCAGCAACACCCCCTCCATCGGACTCCCTCACCCTTCTCCTTGATTGCCTTAAGTAAGTGTTTTACTAAACCTTAGTACTTATTAAGTTTACTTGTTGATTTGTAATGATAGTTCACCCAAATAGTGCTTATTCCAAAAGAAAACACACCATTTGAATCATACATGTTGCTGGCAGATTTTTGTGTCCAGTTTGGAAGGTCATATCCCGCTCAAAACGAAACCAAATCGAACGTTTCTTGAGTCTAAAATTAAGTTTAAAGTGTCCTCTTTCCAACCCAATTGGTTTCACGATTTTTGGTGGAGTTTTGATACCCCAAAAGGGTGATACAAGAAAATGTGTATCTTCTGAGTTTTATGACAGATTTATAGAGCTAACTTGTTGAGGTCATAACTTGCTCAATAAAGGTCCAAATAACTTGATTTTTCTGTCAAACGTTAGCATTTTGTGTCCTCTTTAAAACCCATATGGCTTCTTGTCTTGAAACTGACATTTGAACCCCCAAACAGCCGCTTCCCCTTGACCTATTCCGCAGAATCAAAATTGTTGACCCAACTGAGTTGTGTGCTATGTTTTAAACTCCTGAAAGTGTTTTTAAATTATGATCCATACACTTTTATAAACCCAAGACATGTGGTTATGCATGGTAAATATCCCATAATTTATTGAATTTATTTAGATAACTAAAAACATGTTTTAAGTAGACTTAAAAACCCGAGTACTTTTCTAACGACTAGTTTGATATCAAAAGCCTTATTTTTTTTATAGTATATATATTTAACTTCAACCTTCAAACCTAATAAAGATACGTGAACGTAATGACATATTATGAAATACATATCTTATTATATAAGTGTATATAAATATATTTTGTTATCACAAACCGTTACCAACGATTGTCGTGTCAAAACATTTGGAAACTTAATACAGGTTCATGTCTAGCCTAGTTGGGTGAATTGAATACATGATCAACACGCGGTAGAATCATTACATAGACTTTATGGCATCTTAAATATTTAGGACTCGAGTAGGTCGGAATACACTATTGGACTTTGCTACATACCGCATCACTACCTTGTTTGCATAGGTGAGTTACATAGCCCCTATTTTACATTTTCATACATTTTGGGGTGAAACATTATACATGCTACTCACACTGTTTATACGTGTTATACATGAGACTATATGCTTATTCTTTGGATGTACATACATTTAAACACAAGACAACCAACTGTAATATTGATAGATCTATTGTGCCTGACCAGCCCACCCGGTTAGGGTGTTTATTACTGCATACTCGGATATAACCGCGTGTTATATTCAAACATATCGGATATAGTGGGTAACTATATTCAAACATACCGGACTTAGCTGTTGTGCTCTGTTCAAGCGCGTCAAACTCGGTTTGAATTGTGATTAAATAAATGTTACATCATATACTATGTTTAACAATATAAACAATGAGTTGCAAAACGATTTACAACCACTATTTACAAGAAATACTAAACCTATGTACTCACCAACTTTTTAGTTGACACTTGATTTAAATAATGTTTCAGGTTTGGATATGTGACTGCTTGCCGAAGATCTCTCCATTTAGGAACTATGGACCTAGTTAAATAAATTAATGTTTTGAACTAGACTAGGTTATTTGAAATGTATTGTATTTGGAACTTGTTGTCTTTAAATTAAATTAATGAATTATGCAACCTTTAGTATCATGTGCTTTTGAACAATCATCACATTGTCCGCCTCGATGATTCCGCCATCGGTCGGGGTGTGACAGATTGGTATCAGAGCCATAGTTATAGGGAATTAGGTTATTAGACACAATGACCTAGACTATAACCCTAGGACTCCCTTTTTATGTGTTACGTGCTAACTGATTATTTGCTATGTGAATTATTTGTAGTTAGGTATTATTTGAATTTTCCCAAGTTTAGTACATGAGACTTATACACATACATACAAGGCCTTGAACACATGATACATACTTTACATACACATTTGACAAACAAACTTATGCAAACAAATACACTACCCATACTCTTTCCTAATTAATTGCAACATTCCTACACATTTTATACTCATAGACTCTCAAGTCTATTAAAATCTTGAAAATCTCGTCAACGACTTAATTTCTTGAAACCAGTAAAGGACACGTGCAATCTGGAAGGGTGGCACCTGTACATTGGGTTTTTCTGTCTAGGAAAGCATTTCGTATAAATCCAAATAAACGGACCCGTATGCTTTCCTGGGAATTCCTGAAGTGAGTGTTTACCTATAGGCTAAAGCATGTCTCCTCGAAAGTTTGAGGAATTACTTAACGTTGATAAGTCATTGTATTCGCAAGAATACGGTTCGAACCTAAACTCAAAATTTGGGGACATTATAGCAAAATAGGAAGAACTAGACGAACATGCAAAACAAATCCTTATTACGGGTGCACACGTAATAACAATTTGTAGTGCATGCGAATCCCGGCCATTCCTATCGCGCGAATAATGATCTATGTTATCATATCCTCCCAGGAATATATTTCAAGGCTTATTTCCCCTATCCTTTAGTGTTATAAATTTTGAATGAGTTATGTGATCAATTTTAGTCAGAACATACATACATTACCACGTGACATGATGAGTGTCATCTCGTGATCCTGCTTGCATTATTGTGAACAGTCTACCAACTGTGGCACCTATATGCATGTTTTATCCGAAGTCTCATAAATTCTTGTCTTCCTTGTGGTACTTATATGCCTCCCCGTCGCGCGGTTAATGCTAACTCTAGCAACTCCAACGTTGACCTTGCTGCACTACAATCTTGATAACTCGTATATCATGGTAATAGCGGATGGGAAATCCATTGCTATGAATTCCATAATCCGTGATTTCATATAACAGCTATGCTTTCACCATTCATCTCATTCCTATACTTTTGTGAAACAAATCTATTATGTTTAAATTTGTCATACAACTTGCTAGCTCTGCTAAAGTTTACTTAAATTGTTGAAGTTCCAAATCCTAGTAATTATGCACGGGGAATCCCCGGTATATCAAAGGGGTGGTGGGTTAGCCGCTGGTACACCCTATACATAAACCCACTTGATATAACGAGTATAAACCATGCATAAGTACTAAGAGAAGGACTGGTTTTTGAAAATGTTTTTGCAAAATTTGAAAATATGAACACCCGTGGAATGGAGTTTTAAAGGAAAATGCCATGTCACAAGGTGATTGGCACCAATATTGTTAAATCTGGTTTCTAGTAGTTTACATTCATACGTTGTATGAACAATTGTATGCATAAATCTCATTACACTATTAGAGCAACTAATTGACAACTCGACTCGAATTAACGCCGTCATCCGTTATCATACGCTACTTCCCCGCTAAATCTTTCTCTTGTGAAGTAATTCCATTTTAAGTCCCTTGGCCTCTCTCCCACTTCTATAACCTTCGTAAATCGAATTTCGGGACGAAATTCCTTCAACATGGGGAGACTGTGACATTTCGAAATTTCAGTTATAATATATTAACACGTAAAAATTTCAACATTTTATTCCAAATATGCACACGTATATTTAACCAAGTTTATACAAAAGGGTGTGTTTACAAATTTCAACTTATGTGTTTTTAAATTAAAGTCTTAAAAATATAAGACAAAGTATATCGATTATTTTTAATAATAAATTAAATATTTAAAATGATGGTATAAATTTATCCTGTATTTATAAACAATTTAGATTCAATAATTACACGTGCATTTGTTCAAGTTAATGTGTTAATAATATAAATTATGTATTTTTAATTTAAATATAAAAAAAATATTCGAATTATATAAATTTATTTAAATTTTATAAAAATAAATGACTTTGAAAACAAATAAAATGATTTGACAAAAAATGAGTTGATTTATAAAATAAGTTTATAAAAACATTTAAAATTTAATAAAACAAACCGCTCGAAAACATTCTCTTTATTTTTTTTAGAATACCAAACTATATAAAAAACTATTTCTAAATGTTTTACACATACTCGTATTATGTCAAAACTAATAAACTTATATTTTTATATATACCCGACCCGTACCCTACTGACATATAACGACTATTAATAATCGGGTTACACTTAACGGGTATTCTACCGGGTAAGACACCTAACACTAAACACCACACTACCTACCCTACACTACCCCCTACCCCCCCCCCTCGTGCTTACTCCTTCTCGGTCGACAAAAAAAAAACACACAAAGTGGCACACTTTGTGTGGCCTTGTCTCTTGCTTCCCAACATGAGACAAGCTTGTCTCATGAAAAACATAAGGACCCATGTGTATTACACCACTTAAAGGATTATATACACATGCATACGCCACAACAAGACCACAACTCCAAACCCACCCTCTCCCTTTGCCTCCCTCTCGGTTCACAGAAACAGCAAACAACAAAGCACCACACTTCACTTACCCTCTTGCTCTCTCTCGGCTCCCTCTCTCCCACCCGAGCACCTCACCTTCACCACCCTTCCCTCTCGTAACAGCAACACCAACATCACCCTCCACAGCCCTCGACAGTCCCTCCTCAGCCACGTCCCAGTCCCAGACAGCCCCGACAACCACCGCAGTGCACCGTTTTCACCACCGCAGCCCACTGCCACCTTTGCGGGTTTTTTTCGGGACGAAAACCGATCCTTTCGGGTCACCATTTCTCAACTACGGTCACCGTATTACATTTACGCGAAGCTTAAAGATCATTTCGGGAACTCACCGAGCCATACGGGACGTCCCGAGAAGGAACCGGGTCTCACGTCAACTACGTCACCTTCACTCCTTGATTCCGTTTCGACTCCAAGAAAACAGCAGCAACACCCCCTCCATCGGACTCCCTCACCCTTCTCCTTGATTGCCTTAAGTAAGTGTTTTACTAAACCTTAGTACTTATTAAGTTTACTTGTTGATTTGTAATGATAGTTCACCCAAATAGTGCTTATTCCAAAAGAAAACACACCATTTGAATCATACATGTTGCTGGCAGATTTGTGTCCAGTTTGGAAGGTCATATCCCGCTCAAAACGAAACCAAATCGAACGTTTCTTGAGTCTAAAATTAAGTTTAAAGTGTCCTCTTTCCAACCCAATTGGTTTCACGATTTTTGGTGGAGTTTTGATACCCCAAAAGGGTGATACAAGAAAATGTGTATCTTCTGAGTTTTATGACAGATTTATAGAGCTAACTTGTTGAGGTCATAACTTGCTCAATAAAGGTCCAAATAACTTGATTTTTCTGTCAAACGTTAGCATTTTGTGTCCTTTTTAAAACCCATATGGCTTCTTGTCTTGAAACTGACATTTGAACCCCCAAACAGCCGCTTCCCCTTGACCTATTCCGCAGAATCAAAATTGTTGACCCAACTGAGTTGTGTGCTATGTTTTAAACTCATGAAAGTGTTTTTAAATTATGATCCATACACTTTTATAAACCCAAGACATGTGGTTATGCATGGTAAATATCCCATAATTTATTGAATTTATTTAGATAACTAAAAACATGTTTTAAGTAGACTTAAAAACCCGAGTACTTTTCTAACGACTAGTTTGATATCAAAAGCCTTATTTTTTTATAGTATATATATTTAACTTCAACCTTCAAACCAAATAAAGATACGTGAACGTAATGACATATTATGAAATACATATCTTATTATATAAGTGTATATAAATATATTTTGTTATCACAAACCGTTACCAACGATTGTCGTGTCAAAACATTTGGAAACTTAATACAGGTTCATGTCTAGCCTAGTTGGGTGAATTGAATACATGATCAACACGCGGTAGAATCATTACATAGACTTTATGGCATCTTAAATATTTAGGACTCGAGTAGGTCGGAATACACTATTGGACTTTGCTACATACCGCATCACTACCTTGTTTGCATAGGTGAGTTACATAGCCCCTATTTTACATTTTCATACATTTTGGGGTGAAACATTATACATGCTACTCACACTGTTTATACGTGTTATACATGAGACTATATGCTTATTCTTTGGATGTACATACATTTAAACACAAGACAACCAACTGTAATATTGATAGATCTATTGTGCCTGACCAGCCCACCCGGTTAGGGTGTTTATTACTGCATACTCGGATATAACCGCGTGTTATATTCAAACATATCGGATATAGTGGGTAACTATATTCAAACATACCGGACTTAGCTGTTGTGCTCTGTTCAAGCGCGTCAAACTCGGTTTGAATTGTGATTAAATAAATGTTACATCATATACTATGTTTAACAATATAAACAATGAGTTGCAAAACGATTTACAACCACTATTTACAAGAAATACTAAACCTATGTACTCACCAACTTTTTAGTTGACACTTGATTTAAATAATGTTTCAGGTTTGGATATGTGACTGCTTGCCGAAGATCTCTCCATTTAGGAACTATGGACCTAGTTAAATAAATTAATGTTTTGAACTAGACTAGGTTATTTGAAATGTATTGTATTTGGAACTTGTTGTCTTTAAATTAAATTAATGAATTATGCAACCTTTAGTATCATGTGCTTTTGAACAATCATCACATTGTCCGCCTCGATGATTCCGCCATCGGTCGGGGTGTGACAGTTTGAAAGAAAAGTGAAATCGGGTTTTAAATTTAATGGTACGTGCAAAGGTTTTTGGAAAAGATAGGTCGGAAATCTCGGATATTACATAACTGAAGTTAGCCTTAATACTTAAACTTGTTACAAAACTCAAAGCATAAAACCCAAACTTGTTACTTTAAATCTTTAGTACCCATACATGTTACTTTCCGTAAACAACATGAATTATCTATGTAATTAACTCTAGAAAAACGATATGAATACGAAAATATTAAGTTTAGATTGTTTATTTGTTTTGCATGAGTCGTTTATCGTGTACTAGCTTTAATCCCGTGTGTTACACGGGGTGAAACGTTAAGATTATATTGATAAATATCTTCACACCTCTTTCGATCATTTCTCTTCACAAGTCATTTTGATCATTTCTAATCCTTAGAGTTTTTCTTGCCTATAACATCAGGAAAATACAAGTATTCTATGTTTTGACTTTTCAGGTTAAACTTTATTTCCTAGCAGATTCCCCGCGTAACAGTGGTTGTCAGGCCGATCGTTAATAAAATTTAAATGAAACGTATGTGCAAAGGTAAAAAGTAATGTTAGAATGGATGGTCAATCTTGTGAGAGAATTGGTCCATCTAATAATAATGTTAATATGGAAGGTCAATCTTGTGAGAATTGGTAAAGTCCGGTCATAATGATGCAGCTACATTTGAGACAAAAGTTGACATAATAGTAACTTTTTGACCATGTTGGATCTGTTGTAGAGATGTTGGTTATGCCATTATAACTATGACTTTGTTTTGTACTTCTAGCCATCTGGATTTTTGATACAAAGGAACTGTGATTTGGAAGGAAATGATGGATGTGTATTTGTTGGTCAAAAGGAAATAATAAAACACATTTGATCTTGTTTGAGTATGAACTTTTCTACTGATGTGTTTTTAAAACTCAAAAGTTGACTTTTTGCGATGAGTTACATAAGCTATTTCAGTTTCAATCTTCATTATCACAAGAAATTAAAGGTTGTGATCCAGAGAGTTGGATTTGGTCACAAAACAAATCATCAATTAAGAGAGCAGAAATAATGTGCACCAAATTAAGAGAGATTGAGAGTAGTAACACAGATATTTGTTTCAAAAACTTAATGATGTTACCTCCGAACCAAATTCTTGTAAAAATTCCAGAATTGGGTCCGCGGGTGATCCAACAGTTATGTAAACCATCAATGCCAGGTTTTTCACCGGTCCACATGCCTACAGTATCAGCCATATAAGATCAAAATCAGTGGCAATTTATGAACAAAATCCGTTGCCTAATTGTCTAAGATATCCTTACTTTTATTCTTTTTTTTTATTTTGATCAATTTCATCAAAGCTCTAGGAAGGATATAGTTGAAAGAAATGTAGACAATGTGTGTATTTCAGTAATATTGCTATTTACCAAAAGCTATATGCAGAAATATAGACCACTCTGTTTAATACAATTAATAGCAAAAGGTTATAAACTGCAGCATGAAATGACAAGAAGAAAGAGTATGTTTAAGCATAAGACTTCTATTGCCTCACAGAAGAACAACCCATGGAAAGAATTAAACATGATACAACCTTAAAAATGTTGTATACGATTACCCTGGTTGAAAACTGCAGCAACTTCACTCTATGAAGATTAAGAAAAACATTCGTCTATACAGGGATTCAAATGTACTAAAAAATATCCAAATCCGTCACTGAATCATATGAATGATACCGATAATAAGTTTTTCTTCTTATGTAATAAGAGAAATAGTGCAATTTCATTATTTGATATTCATTTTTATTAAAGTTGTTATCTAAGTAATAAAAAAGAAAATTATATATTTAATTCGTAAACAATTAAATAATGAAAAATAAAATTATTCAATCTAAACATTAAAAATTAATTAACCCCTTTAAAAGACGTGTTTTTAATTACTAGTTGCACAACTTTTCACCTTTTAGCCTCGTCTTATTCTTGAAAAACTTTTTGATATCATATTGACACAAAAAAAATGTATTAAATAATTAACAAAAATTACTTTCTTCCCACTTATATTCAATATCATCGATTTTAAGGATAGTTGGGAAGAGAAGGATCCAATAAAGGAGTGCACTTTGTAGGTGGGGGTGTGTGGAATATTTTTTTGTAGGGTCTCTATAATTATTTTACTATTAATGTTGGGAGGATGACATATACGAGTAATTGGGCCCATTTAAAAAAAAATATTGTGTGATTATTGTTTGATCTTGATGATTACGATCAAATTATAGCATTAGGCGTGAAGAAACTGAAGTCCAATCATGATAGTAATGGTATAAAAGTTTTCTAATATAACAATATCGTTTAGGCTATATATATGATTAACCTTTTGTCTTAAGAGTCAGAATGAACAAATTTAAATTTAAGAAAAAAGTTCACAGATCAGGATGGGTTAACCTAAAAAATGAAGTGTTTAGAATGGGCTAACCTAAAAAATGAACGACTCCTTAGTCCTCGATAGTCGATGATTGTCCATTCATCCCCTTCAAAGCAAAAACAGCTTTGAAATAAGGGTGAAACCTACAAAACAGGTTCAAAACAAAAGTAAACCATCACCCAAATCGTCCCATCCTCGATAGTCGATCAGTGAACCACCGCAAGGTTTGGTAATTTGTTTGATTCTTCGGTTGGTAATTGTGCTGGTAAATCCTGTTAGGACTCATTTGAATTTCCAGATTTTGTCATTAGTGAGTAAACCGATGTCAAGGTGGATGACCACCATCAAGGGTTAAAAATCGGTTCAAAAAATAAGTTTGATTCAACACCTAAATCAGTAAATCTATACAATGTTTCAAGACTATTTTCATAGTGTTATTTCTTATATCATCATGTATGGTATTTGAACTATTTTATTGCTTATTTTTGTTTGGTCTGCAAATTCGGAACTCATTTGTTTTAGGTCTAGTATATAGGATTAGTTATTAGTCTTTATGTCCTAAGTTATAAGAATGTGTCTCTCGTTTGATTCATTCGGTATCATGAGTCAGCACAGCAGATTAAAATGTTGAGTTGACGTGATAATATACATGTTATTTTCTTGATTATTTGATTTTTTTATTTTTTTTATAAATGATTTCCTCGCGTGATTTTGTATTTACTCGGTTTCCTTGTTATCAAATGACCCAAACATAACAAAACAGTATTATTATTATTTTTTTTTATCGACTTCGGTACATAAATTTAATAAATTATCAATTCAAGACAAATATATAATAAATCCTATTCGATTTTACACGCCGGTGTACAAGTTCGTTAACATTTAGGTAGTGTTTGGTATTTATGAATGGCTGATGGAATGGAATGGGTCATTGCGATGGAATGAAAAAAAACATGTTTGGTAGTCACATAGTAATGGAATGAACAATTACATAAGGAATTTGATTCCTTCACTTTTAATAATTTTCATTCCTTGAGGTATGGGTGTTTTTTTTTCATGGAATGATTTTATTTAATCAATGACCTGAACCATGGTCCGACACATGACTCGACCCCCGACCTGACCCGTAACCCGAATCATGAACCGACCCATGACCCGTCCTATGAACCGACCCATGCTAGAACCCATGACCTGACACATGAACCGACCCATAACCATGAACCGACCCATGACCCGACACATGAATCATGACCCTTCCCATGACCCGACACATGAACCGACCCATGACCCGACACATGAACCGCCCATGACCAGACACATGAACCGACCCATGACCAGACACATGAACCGACCCATGACCCGACACATGAACGACCCATGCTCGAATCCATGACCCGAACCATGACCCGACACATGAACCGACCCATGCCCCGACACATGAACCGACCCATGACCCGACACAACCGACCCATGAACCAAACCATGACCCAACACATGAACCGACCAATGACTCGAACCATGAACCGACCCATGCCCTGACCCATGACCCGACACACGACCCGACCCATGACCGACTCATGCCCCGACCCATGACCCGGGTATTTTCTTGAGTATTTTTATCATTTTTAATGAACTGTATTACATTCATTCCTATTTTCCTGTCTAGAAAACAATATGAAGGAATGATTCATTTCATTCCCATAGGTTAACCAAACAGGACAATGAAATGGTAATGGTCTATTTCATTCCCTTGTCCATTCCATTCCTTCGTCCATTCCATTCCCTCGTCCATTTCATTCTCTCGTCCATTCTATTACCTCATACCAAACAGACCCTTAAACTATTGATATTAATATTTGGGTTTTTCCGTCATTGTAGTTTTAACTAAAAATAAGGACTACTTATGTTTATGGGCTTGGGGCACCATAAACTCTTTTTAACAACATCAAGCTTCTGGCCCAACACACACATAGATAGATCTAGAGTTTGGAAAAAAAAAAACGGGTTCGAATTTTCAAACCGGTCCAAAACCCGGAAACCGGTTTCAACCCATGCTAAACCGTCAGTTCCTAACCGGGTTGGGGGTTTCTGAGTCTAACCGGTTTAACCTGAACCGGTTCAAGCAAACTAGTTTTTAAACCGGTTTAGTCGTTGGGTAAAAAAATAGCCGTTATATATTGCCGTTGGAACGATTTTGAGCCCTTTTTTGGGACCATTTTGCACCTATAAAACACTATAAATAGGTGGGGGTGTTTTGGTTTAATCACACCTCTCTACACTCTCTAATCTCTAAAACCGATCTCTAAACGCTCTCTAAGCTCTTAAAAAAACGTTGAACTTCCCGAAGATAAATAAACGTTGAACTTTATGTTTTATAATTGTTTTATATTTTTTTATAATTTATTCAAATTTTATTGAATTTAAAAAAAACCGGTTCAAACCGGTTTTAAGAACCAAACCGGTCTTAACCAAGCCCGATCTGGTTTGATAGGGTTGGGGATTTCGTGTGTGTAAACCGGTTTAACCCGAACCGGTTTGGAGGCAAACCGGTTTTGTCCAAACGTTGACCAAACTGGTCCGGTTCGATTTAAAAAAACCGTTTTGTGCACCTCTAGATAGATCCGCCCATGCCTTGGAAAAAAAACGTCTATATTTTTGGAAAAATGGTAATATTTTATAAAATTTACAAATAACATGTATGAAATATAAAATTATTATTTGAAAATGAACTTAATTCTTTTAAAAGACGTCCAATTTTTTTCTGAGAAGCAAAATATAATGCATGAGGTTAGGGATGTACAAATCGGGTTTTTTCCTTAAGTTGGAGCGGGTTATAACTCAAGTTGGTTTGGCCAAACTTGGTCAAAACCGGGTTAAACCACAAACCAGTTAGGGCCCATATCGGTTTGGGGGAAAGAGGAGGTCGACCCTATCCGATTAGGAGTGGGTCAGGCTAAAACCGTGTCGGGTCAGGTTGAAACCGGTTTTTCCCAAAGAAAAAAATTATTTGGATTAATAAAATACATATAAACTTCGAATTTTTATTAAATATTTTAAAAATCACAAAAACATAAATTGTAATATGTTACAAAAAAAATACTTAGTTGTCGATACTCATAATAGAAAATTAAACTTTCAATACCTTATTTTTATTCTTTGCCGGAACCCTGAGTTGACTCGTAGGTAATCGTCGTAAGTGGTTGCCTCATCGGTAAGTGGGTTCGTCTATCCTATACCTATTTATACTAACATAAGGGGGCAAAATGGTCCAAAAAAATGGAAAAAAACAGTCAAATTTGGGCTCCAACGGTCAAAATAACAGCTCTATTTGTGGCTATTTTTTTCAATCAGTCAAAACCGGTTTTAACCTTCTGAACCGACTCGGTCGGGTTTGAAACCGGAATCACAAAAAAAATTACAAACCCATCTTAAACCGGCGGGTTGGGCCGGGTTCATACCGGTTTGAGTCTAACCGGTTTCACTATTGCATCCAATGGCGGACCTGCATGCAAGGTATGGGGGCGGCCGCCCTCTATTAATTTTTTTCTTAGTGTTATATACGCGTTAAAATCCCGATCGCCCCCCATAAAATTTTGCAATAGCCCTCAGATCGCCCCACAATGAAATTTTTTTAGTGTTATATACACGTTATATATCGCTAGTCAACCAAATCCAAAAATTTCCGACCCCCATGAAAAGAATTTCTGGGTCCGCCACTGATCGCATCGGACTCCAAACCGGTTTTTCTTTCCACCTCTACATGAAGTACAACTGTAATTGGGTTGTCCAGAAAGCTTGACTCATTGATAGCAAAGCCCACCATAAGTTTTCTAGAATAATAAGGTTATCCCAATTTGGTTCATAAGGGTTTACAATTTACATAGGATATATGGGCCTCCCTTCATATTGGGTTGTGTAGAAAGCTTGACCCATCAATAGCAAAGCCCATAATTTTTCAAGAACAGTAAGGGTCCATTAGGCCATCAGATTCAGGGTGTACATTTATTTAAAGATATATGGGCCGCCCTTCATATTGTGTATGTTTAAACTTTATGCTCTTATACATTTATTCTTGAGACTTCCAAGTTATATTCTTTGTTGTTCAAATGTTCTTTTTAATTTGACTTCTTTGTTAGCCATTTACTGATATAAGTATTCTTGAGATTGTTAATCAAGAAGTTTTTTTATGTTAATCTTGATTTTCTAGGAATTTCAATACTTAATCTTACTTTCAAACATATTAGCGACGAACTATCTCCTACAACATCGGATGAAGTTGTCGACATTGGTTCAATAATACCAACAACAAAACAAATTAGAGTGTCATTAGTTAAAATTGATAGTATAGATTATTATCATTCAATTAGTCATAGTTCGGATTATTAAAATCTAATTTACCAAAAATAAAATTCCAAGTAGATGTCACGCCATATGGCACGTTATCAGGGGCATACGTAGTTACTTCTCCATTGGCGTGGGATTGCTATTTTCAATAAAAGTGAATTAGAAGTGTTTTTTTTCTTTTTTTTGTTGTTAAATTGTCGGTATATGTTTTAACCAACTAATAGATAATAGTTTGAATGATTAAAATCCAGTTTTCCTTAAAAATTTAATAAATAATAAACGAGTCAAGTTCGAGGTTTAGAAAATAGAGCTCGAGACGAGCCAAACTTGAGCTTAGACGAGCCCAAACTCGCCTCGGCTTATTTACACCCCTAATCACACAACGTAGAAGATGGTTGGAGGACAACTCAATGCCAGGTTACAAAAACATAAATAGCATGGCTTAGATGGCTGCCCATTAAGGTAAGATCCTTCACTTAGACTCTAGTTGGTTTCTTGATATTTTACACAATTTTAATATAACACTCCTAGAGACCGGTGATAGTCGGTGGTGGCAGGGACAGTTGGTGGCGGTGACAACGATGGCAAGGGTGAAGGGGTGGTTGGGGGAGGTGGGGGGTGGCGGCGGTGGTGTCCATGGTGATACATTCTTATTCCTTGATTGTTTTGTCATTTAAATGAATTATGAATTTAAATTTCTTAGATAGATTCCAGATCGTTTAAATTCAAAATCTTTTGACAAATTTAAATTCAAAATCCAATTCTTTCATATTCCAATTCGTCTAATAAATTCCATTTTCATAAATTTCCACGAACCAAACGCACCATAAGTTTTCCACTAAAGTCACTGATTAAGTGACTATAAAGAAAGTCATATCAATTACTAATAAGACATTTAAAAAACTTGGTTCACGTATTAATAGCTTTGCTATTGAATATATGTAGAAACTTTTATTTTTGAGTTAGTTTAAGACTAAGAAGACGCCTAATCAATTACTTTTATTACATAAAAAGAAAGTCAAATTGCAAGGGGGAAGAAAGAAGGATAAAATAATTAAAGTAGTAGTTTCACTTTCATGTGACTAAACGTGAAAACAAAGCTGAAAAGTTGGAAGAGTGCATGCCACTCCAACCATATTTTTAAATATTTCGTACATTTAATATAACTTTTATTTCAAGAAGAAGCTTTCCATAGTTATAAAATCAATGCATCAAAGACTATTTATTTTTTTACAAACAAAATCTCATTCAAGAATTTAGTCGACCACTTTATTTTCATTTTTATAAAAACGCGATATATTTGCTTATAGATTTCAACGGTATACCCAAAAAAGAATCAGAAAATATGAAGGTGATGGTGGAAGTTCGAATCAAACTTTCAAAATCTTTAGAGATACGTATTCAAACCATAGGCGGACCTATGTTAAAGGCCATGGGAGGCAGCCGTCCTTCATGAAATTTTTGTGTGTGTGTTATATACGCGTTAAAACCTCGATCGCCCCCTATAAAATTTTACAATAGCCCCCCGATTGCCCCCTATGAAAATTTTTTTATGTTATATATCGCTAGTCAAGTAGTCAACCGATACCAAAAATTTTCGGCCCCATGAAAAAATTTTCTGGATCGACCACTGAACCAAACTAGATTTTTGTAATCTTTTCAATTCTGATAAGTGGAGAGAAGGTGAAGAATACGACGGAGAATGCGACTCAGACGACAAAGATGTGCATATGTTATGGTGGTGAAAAGTGGTAGATCTAGGATTTTTGGTCAGCGGGTGCAAAAATGAACGGGTCAAATATGTGAAAAGTGGACCGGTTAAAACGGGTCAAATAATAATAGTTTATTCGACTAAAATGCTAAAATTAATAAAATTAATGCATCCAAAACATCTATGCTAAGCAATCCAACCAAAACAATCGACAACAAGTTCTTATTTAACTATTTTTTGACGGATCAACACAATCCTCTTACGCCACCAAATTCTTGTAATTTTGATTCCAGAATAAATAAGAAATAAAAATAAACTCACCTAAAAACCTCTGTGTTTTGAATAAATCGAAGAGACAAAGAGATATAAACATCAAACTAGCAAAACAACAAACAATCATCCATAACTCAAGCTATAAATTAACTTCCATAAACAAACAAATAACTAAATTAAGAAGCTAAAAGAACCTTGTTCTTCGTCGGATTTGCTTTGATAACTATTTTCCAATCTAGAATGGCAGTTAAAAGTTATGAAGCAGCCGGAGGACATAGAAAAACCATAAATTGATTTTGATTTCAAGACCTCATAACCAGTGGTATGTTATTTGATCTAACAAAAGTGATATGGGTTCAAATCTTTGGTTATGTGGTATTTATGTATAAAAAAAGTTGTTAAAAAAAACATTTTTGTTATATTTGTTTAATAATTACCTCTAAAAGTTGAAATAATTACAAAAATGATATTTTATCAAGAGCTATAATTCTTCATACTATTTTTACCCAATCTTGAACCTTACTTATTTGTGTGGTTTTTTAGTATGTCATTTTTTTTTCTTTATGACAATTGTGTTTGGCAATGAGTTATTAGAAGGTTTGAGAGCTTAAAGTTTCCTTTAAAATAAACTCTCATGGAAGAAAACAAATTTTGTAACTTCTATTTTTAAGAAATCTATATCTATCTATACATACTAATAAATAAAGGTTTTATAGAGGACACATTTCAAAATTTTAGAGCATCTTCGTTGGTTTTTCCCGCTAAAACACCTATCACGAATTTGGTACACGCGGGTCGTAATGGCCAACTCGCTCCAGGTATCCGAACCCGTTCCTTTTATTCTCTCTTTTCTTTGATTTAGGGTTTCTACCGTCTTCTCCTCCACCGATAGAGCAGCCGCATGTCCTGAAAATACACGATTGTATTCGCCGTCGTGTTTCTTTGCTGCTCTTCTGGGTTGTCCTTCACGTATTTATGCAATCGTCTAATCGTATATGTTGTCAGGCCCTCTCTTCCACGATAGTATTCGCTGCAGGGTTTCATGGCTGCTACGCCAGAATCTCCTTCAGGTATTTGTGCAAGTATTAAAGGTTCCATCAAAGGTACTTGTGCAAGTATTTAGGGTTCCATAAAAGTATTTTGCGTCAATTTTTGATTAAAGTAGTAGCCAATACTTGCCACCGGAAATTGACAATATTTCTTGATTTTTTCATATTCCATGCCATCAGATCTGCACTAATTTTCTGTGTTTTTTATTTTTTCTTTACTATGACTTTCATTTTTGTTCTTTTTATTATCTAGATCTGTCTCTGAATTGGGTTTGTCTCAAATATCTTTTTTGGTGTGTTTTTTGTTAATTTTTTATTGTAATTTATTCTACTTTTGGTGCAGATCATATTTATTGAGTTTTTATTGATATGCAAATCTTTATTTCTTTGAAAAAGTACAATTGTTTGTAATGGATGTGAAGTTCTTGGTGCAGATCATGTTGATTTGTTTGTAATGGATGTTGATTTGTTTGTAAAGGATCTGCAGATCATGTTGTATAAGTTTTCTAACATGTAAAAATGTTTGCATCAATTTGTTGAATTCAAATTAAACTTAGTGATGCCTCAGGAATTTGAATCAATTTGTTGATATGTCAATTTGTTACATGTTGATGCCAAATGGAATTTGAATCAATTTGTTTATTTGTGGATTTACTCTGCATTGAGGCCGTATTTCAAGAAATGGTTTTTGTATGGTTATGCGAGATGAAAGGCATTTACTTCAGAATGTAGGCATTAAAACTAATTTATAATTAAATTAATTTCTGCAAGAATGTAATCATAAAACAGTTTTTGCATTGTACATTTACTTTAGCATGTAGGCATTATCATATCTTATAATTATTGATGTAATTTATAACTAAACTAATTTTTGGATGTAATTATTTGAATGTAGGCATTTTTAATTTATAATCTTGGATACCAAACTATTTTAGAGATGTAGAGGATGGTATGTTATTTACTCCATTAACCTGCTTCGGTAATATTGATTGGTACATGTTTATAAATTGGTGGCCTAAAAGTGGGTGGGCAATCTGTATTGGGTTTGTACAGTAAGCTGCTTTCTGGACAATATTTGAGATGTGGATGAATTCTTCAATTCGTTGTTGGCTCTGGTTATGTATCATATTAAAATAGATCATTTATCACTTTTGGCATACATTTTTTAATTGATATTAACTGATTAATTTCCTTTGTTTGGTTCCTTATGTCTTTGCTTAACTGATCTAAACAAAAAAACAAATATAAGAAATATTAGACTCAAACCTGGTGTAGAAGAACTTTTAGGTGGCGTTTGGTTTGCAATTTATAATCCTATGGGTATGGATATGAAGGTAGGCTGGAATAGGAATGGGAATTAATTGACAGGTATCCAGAGATTCTTAAGGACCCATACCCTCAAACAGTCAAACCAAACACATACTATCTTTGTCATTTCTGGCCTCTCACTTATAATTTACTCCAAACAGGTGGGTGCAACTTTTCTTTTTATTAACTGTAGGTGTTCCAGTATCCATGTGTCATAAACTGTCCTATAATTCCTTATAAATTGGGTGTATGGTATTTCACTTTGAATAAAATGTCTTTCTAAAAATTGCGATTAAGATTTTGTGTTGATTTTCGTAGGGTGCTGTTAATTTTGCTTTGATGGTGTCTCAAATTGAGGGAGGTTGTCGAGTTGATTATAACACTAACATATCTTTTTATTTAGGTATTTTAACCTGCACATTCCTTTTGGGTTATAATGTCATTTTCAATGTTAGGTTAATTAAATAAGTGTCAAATAGGGGTGTTCAAAACCGGATATCCGAAATTTCGGATATCCGAAAATTTCGGATAGTGGATTTCACTATCCGAATCCGTATCCGAAATTTCGGATATCCGTTCGAATAGCAAGCCGGATATCCGAAATCTGGAAAAAAAAAATTTGGCAAAGTAAATAATCTGTCCATTAACAAAAAAATAAATAATCTGTCCATTAACAAAAATGTCCATTACAAAAAAATAAATAATCTGTCCATTAACAAATCTAATAAACAATCTGTCCAAGTTCTAATCTAATAAACAATCTGTCCAATAATCAAATGTCCATTACAACAAATGTCTATAAACAAATCCAAGTTCCTACCCACAACCTGAGGAGGTCGATAATAAACAAATGTCTATAAACAAATCCAAGTTCTCCTACCCACAACCAAATGTTCAAAGGAAATTCATAAACAAATTCGGAAACAAATGTTCAATCGGAAACAAATTCGGAAACAATCCAAGTTCTCTTATGAATATTAGTATTACCTTGTTTCAATCGCTGGAATGGAACACTCGAAAAAACCTTGAACCGGCCGGAAGAGACGCGTGGATGGCGGAAGAGGCGAGGGCTGAGGTCGATGGCGGAAGAGGCGGTGGCTGATGAGGTCGATGGCGGAAGAGGCGGTGGCTGAGAGGTCGATGGCGGGAGAGGCGGTGGCTGAGGAGGTCGATGGCGGAGGCGGGTGGAGTGTTAGGGTTTGTTTGTGGGGCGACGAGACGATCGTAACTTCGTAAGGGGCGGAGGCGGTCTTCTGATCTGAGAAAGAAAGAATAGATGTATATATTAGGGTTTTAATTTTAAATAATAAAAATAATAAAAAAATATATTTCGGATATCGGATATCCGAACTATCCGAAAATTTTCAAAATAAGTATCCGAATCCGAATCCAAAAATTCGGATATCCGAATTTTCGGATAGTTCGGATTTGGATTTTCGGATAATTCGGGTTCGGTTTCGGATTCGGATATTTTTGAACACCCCTAGTGTCAAGTTACTAATTTGCTTTATTTTTGAACAGATAAAGGTTCGAGGGCACATGTGTTACTAAACTGGAAAGACTTATATGGACATAAAATAAAGCTGAAGGGCGTACTTGGTTTATTCATAGATCCGGTACTTATAAAAAGGACTCTTGCAGTTGCTAGGGTTAACAAGTGTGGTTAAGTTGTTAACCTAATCGTACAAGGATACAAGCACAAAGATGTTTCCTGCTGAGAACGGTTCAGAAGCAACTTCTGCAGATGTTTTATAGGCAGGATTCTAATGTATGTCCTCAGTTAGCGTAAAATTGTTTTATTAAAGAAAATATCAAATTTATATTGAAATGATATAGTTTTTGTAATCATACATGACACGTTAATTTTTTTTTAAAGTTCTTTTTGGACAAAAAGAGTTTCATGTCAACTCAACCCATACAAAAAATGCATGTTTTGACCCGAACATGTTTTGACCCGTTACCCAACCCATTCAAATAATATTATCTTTGTAATAGATTATGGCACATTAATCACTTATAAGTATTTTCGGACATAAAGTTTTTTATGTCAGGTCAACCCATATGAAAATAACACGTTTTGACGCATTGGGTGATTCAAATAATATTAGGATTATTGGACATAAAGTTTTTTATGTCAGGTCAACCCAGACGGGACCGAAGATTTTGTTGTGTATTCGGATGCCTCGCATTCGGGGTTGGGGTGTGTTTTGATGCAAAGGGGGAAAGTAATTGCCTACGCGTCTAGGCAATTGAAGGTTCACGAGGTGAATTACCCTACCCATGATCTAGAGCTTGCGGCCGTGGTTTTCGCACTCAAGATTTGGAGGCATTATTTGTATGGGGTTAAGTGTACGATCTACACGGATCACAAAAGTCTCAAGTACTTCTTTGACCAAAAGGACCTCAACATGAGGCAAAGGCGGTGGCTTGAATTGGTCAAGGATTATGATTGTGACATACTTTATCATCCGGGTAAAGCGAATGTTGTGGCGGATGCGCTTAGTAGGAAGTCAAGTCATGCACCTATCAAGGTGAAGTCATTCAAGATGACAATTTCATCATCCCTAATTGATGAAATCCGGGAGGCTCAAGTGTTAGCACTTAATGGTGACTTGAAGAAAGAGCGGATGGTTGCTTATGTTGATAAACTTGGTGAAAATAGCATGGGCTTGAAGACATGCTTTGGTAGGATTTGGATTCCTAGGTTGTCAAGTATTTTGACAACTATTTTAGATGAGGCGCATAAATCCAAATATTCTATCCATCCGGGGGCCACAAAGATGTTTTACGATTTGAGGTGTCATTTTTGGTGGCCGGGTATGAGGCGTGATGTTGTTAAGTATGTTGAGAGGTGTCTCACATGCTTAAGGGTGAAGGCGGAACACCAAAAGCCGTATGGAAAGCTCCAACCGCTTGAAATACCGCTTTGGAAATGGGAGAATATAGCTATGGATTTGATCACTAAACTACCAAAGACTCGAAAGGGTTATGATGCGATATGGGTAGTAGTGGATCGGTTGACGAAGAGTGCACATTTCCTACCTATAAAGGAAACATACTCTTCGGATAGATTGGCGGAAATGTATGTGAAGGAAATTGTGTCACGTCATGGTGTGCCGGTGTCGATTATATCGGATCGTGATACGAGATTTACTTCTCGATTTTGGAAGAAATTCCATGAGGATATGGGGACTAGATTGAATCTTAGCACTGCTTATCATCCACAAACGGATGGTCAAAGCGAGCGAACGATTCAAACGCTCGAAGATATGTTGCGAGCGTGTGCTTTAGATTTTGGTGGTAGTTGGGATGACCATTTACCGTTGGCGGAATTTTCGTATAACAATAGTTATCATTCTAGTATTGGTATGCCGCCTTTTGAGGCATTGTACGGGAGAAAGTGTCGAACACCCGTGTGTTGGGGTGAAATCGGTCAACGGGAACTAGGTAGTAAAGAGGTGGTCTTGGAAACTAATGATAGTATTGACCAAATTAGAGCACGCTTGAAAGCGGCTCAAGATCGCCAAAAGTCCTATGCGGATAATAGGAAGCGGGCGATTGAGTTTCAAGTGGGGGACTTTGTACTTTTGAAAGTCTCTCCTTGGAAAGGTGTGATACGGTTTAGAAAACGGGGGAAGTTAAGTCCTCGTTTCATCGGGCCGTTTGAGGTGATAGCAAAGGTGGGTACGGTAGCTTATCGCTTGGAGCTACCGGAGGAGTTAAGTAGACTTCATAACACGTTTCACGTGTCGCATTTGCGAAAATGTTTAGCGGACGAGTCTACTTTTGTTCCATTAGATGATATCGAATTGGATGAAAAGTTGAATTATGTTGAAGAACCGGTGGCAATCTTGGATAGAAAAGTGAAGCGTTTACGTAATAAAGAGATTAGCCAAGTATTGGTGAAGTGGAAACATAGAAAGGGAGCGGAAATGACTTGGGAAACCGAGGAAGAAATGCTCAAGTTTTACCCAAACCTTTTTATGTGAAGACGGGTTTCGGGGACGAAACCCAAATAAGGGGAGGTGATTTGTAACGAACCAAAATCCGGGTCTCGTTATAAATAAATATATTTCTAAATAAATATTATGTTGAAAATAATATTTTGAAATAAATTGAAACAAGCGGGTTTCAAGTTAGTAATGGGGTTAGGCTAGTTTTCAACTAGTTTTGGAAAGGAAATGGTGAAATGGAAGTTGAAGGACTAATTGTGTAAATGGGCAAAATCTGCCATATTGACTTGGAGAAGTCAAAATTGGTCATTTTGCATGTTTGGGTCGTTCTTGAGCAAGAGAGGAGAAAAAGGAGAAAATCCAATTTGAAGCCAAATCTTGCGTTTTAGGCTCGTTTTGAGAAGGTGTTGGCTTGCACATCAACCTTCTAACATCAAGTAAGTGTTAAACATCCTTTTGATTTCACTTTTGATGTGTTCTTGGTGGGTGTTGGGTGAAATCCGAAAATTTGGATGCATGTGGTAAATTGGTGTTAGATTGTTGATAATCTAACTTAACTAAAGTTAAAGAGTGATGATTAACATCCTAGAACCCTTGATTTTGATTATGAGAAGTTAGGGTTCATATGAGAAAAATTGGGGGTTTTTGTAAAATGAAGATAGAATGGTGATCTAGTGATGATTAAGTGTTTTTGGGATGTTAGACACTTGAACAAACACCAAATTAACTTAATAATAATTTTTGAAAGAAAGATTAGTGTTAAGGTTAAGATAATGAAACTCAAGTAGGTGAGTTTGTGGTGAAAGAGGGTGTTTGGTTATGAGTATAACCCAAACGGGTCAATTTGGGTTGGAAATGGGAATTTAGTTGTGAACCCAATTGTAATGTGATTTTGGTGTATGTTAGATTACTAAACTAGGTGAATGTGTTTAGGTAATCAAGTTGCAAAGCTAGAAGTCGGTACGGGACCTTCTAACCCGAAAGGTAAGTGCTTTAGCACTTACTTAGTTTTGATGATATGGTATTTGTATGCAATGTTGTATATATGATGTATATGGTGGCATAATTTGACATGTGGTATGAATGTAGATGGAAGTGTGTAAATGTTAGAATGTATGTAGTTATAGTATGTGTACTATAATGGATATGTGAATATGGAGTTATGGTCTAAGTACCATAATGGATAGAATGGATATGGAGTTATGGTCTATGAACCATAATGGATAGAATGGAAATGGAGTTATGGTCTAAGTACCATAATGGATAGAACGGTTATGGAGTTATGATCTCGTATCCTAAATGGATATGAAGTTATGGCCTACGTGCCATAATGGAAATGAAAATGTGATAATGAAACCCTTAATTGACTTATCGTATGCAAACGGGTCAAAGGGTCAAAAATGGGTGAAAGGTGTGAAATCAAGTCGTGAATACTTGATGTTATGTATAACATATTTCTATGATAATATGTTAGAGAATTGCAAGGGAATGAAACCTTAATTGACCAAATGTGTGCAAATGGGTCAAATGGGTCAAATGGGTGAAAGTGGTGAAAACAAGTATATATACTTGTTGTTTTGGTCATCTCAATACTAATGGTGTTATGTTAATGTGGATATGTAGGGAAAGCTCCGAAGTAGGTCAAGGTCAAGTCCATTGGCAAAAGAGGATTCTCGTATGCGTTATGGTGATCATTGGGTTTTTGTTTGAAAACCGTTTTTGACGTGTATTTTGGTTCACAAACAATGTTGTTTATGTTAATATATGTGATATGTATGTCTTTGGTCAAAACCCAGGTGTTGGGAGAGTTTTGGTGTTGTTGGGTGTGAAAAAGTTGGAAAAATGGTTAAGTATGAAAACCTGCAGGAAACTGAAACTCTCTGAGTTTTGAGTCCCTCGCGGTACGCGAGAGCCCTTATAGGATTCTCTCGCGGTACGCGAGAGACCGGGTTTCCGGGTTTGCGTTTCTGAGACTCCCTCGCGGTACGCGAGGGAGGTGGCTAGTTTGTCTCGCGGTACGCGAGGAGTTTTTAAAAAAAAAAAAAAAAAAAAAAAAAAAAAAATTTCTGGGATTTAGTCTTCCGCGCGTTAAACTTTTGTTATTGAAAGTGGTGTGTTACAACTTGGTATCAGAGCAATGGTTTGAGGGATTTGGTGTGCGAGACACTAAACTCAAACCGGATGCTCTTGATATGGGGGGATGATACGAGAATCCAAGTAGGACTTGACTAAGACTCGGAGCTTGCTGAAATGAAAGGTTAGTAATGATTTGATAAAATGATAATATATATATATATGGTGTATGTATATATGTATGATGAATGTTGTTAAGGTGTTATGTGTGCCGAAACTTGTTTTGTGACTTGTTATATGGAGATGGTAATTACAATTGGGCATGGCGTACTATTAAACATGTCTGGCCAATATGTTTAATAAGATGAAATGTGCAAGAGACTTTATGATAACCATATAACAATGAACATTTGCAAGGATTAGGTGAAGGTGGTTATATATGTATGTATGTATATAGGTAGGTATATATATACTTAATGCATATAATAGTGAATGTGTAATGGATACCTAGGGTATTGAAAGTGAAAGGGTATTAAGGTGTTTGTGGTTCATTTCTCAGCTTAGAGATGGCAGAAGATGCAAGTAATGAACCGTTGGATCCACGGATTCAAGAGTTGATAAAAGAGGAGGTGGCCAAGGCCTTTGAGCAAGCCACAAATCTGTTGATGGAAGAGATGAGGGGGACTATTAAACTCTCTCTCGAGGAGATCTTGAAGGAGAAAGAAAAGGAACCTCAAGGTTGTACTCTGAAAGAGTTTATGGTGATCAAGCCCAAGGAGTATAATGGGCAGGTGGACCCGATTCTGAGCCACAGGTGGATTGTGGATATGGAGTCTAATTTTGAGACTACTAAATGTAAGCCCGAGGATAGGGTGATGTTCAGTGTGCCTTTGTTGACTGGAAGGGCAAAGGAGTGGTTGTTGAATCTCCGCAAGGAGAGAGGTGATTTGGGTGTGACCTCCATGTCTTGGGAGGAGTTTAAGGCGGCTTTTCTGAAGTATCATTGCCCGCAAGCCGCAGTTGATAGAATGACTGAGGAGTTTCTCCTCATGAGGCAAAAGAATGAGTCAATAGATGAATTGGCTGGAGCTTTCTTTGATCGCGCCAAGTTCTGTCCGGACGTGGTGTCGACCGAGAAGGCGAAGATTGACAGATTTTATGCTATGTTGACTGTGGAATTCAGAGATAGCATATCTCCATCTTCTTTCACCACACTTGTGGATTTAATAAACAGGTGTCGGGAAAGGGAAGTGGAGTTGAAGAGGCAAGAGGCTAGGGGAGAGAAAAGGAAAAGGGAAATTGTGGATCAAGTGGTGAGCAAGATAAAGGGCGGGAGCCCTAGTAAGAAGCCTTTTACCAAGTTCTCTTCTCGAGGATGCAAAGTTTGTGGGAAGGAGCACTATGGGGATTGTAAGAAGGGAACGTCAAATTGCTACAAGTGTGGGAAGCCGGGGCATATGGCAAATCAGTGTCCAAGCCAGATTCGTATATGCTATAATTGTTACAAGCCAGGACACCTTAGGGCGGATTGCCCGGATTTGAAGCAAGGTGGAAGCGAAAGAAAAGTTGAGATACCCAGGCCTAAGGGTAGAGCCTTCCACATATCTGCGGAGGAAGCAAAGAACAACTCGGAGGTGGTGTCAGGTACATTCAGGATTAACTCTTTACCTGCACTAGTTCTTTTCGATTCGGGGGCTAGTCGTTCGTTTGTGTCTTTGAAATTTGTTAAGCATTCTTCTTTTATAAGTAGCAAGTTAGACGAACCCTTAGAAATTGAGGCGGCAAACGATAAGAGCTTCCTAGTGTTTGATGTTTATAGGAATTGCAAATTAAAGGCGGGGGGTGAAACGTTCCATATTGATTTAATTCCTATGTCTATGGGGGATTTTGATGTTATTGTGGGGATGGATTGGTTGTCAAAGAATAAGGCGAGTATATTATGTGGACCAAAGGCGATCCAACTTGATTCCCCGTCGGGAGAGTCCATCTACATTGAAGGTGATAAGAAAGGTAAGGTGAGGTTGTGCTCCTTTGTGAAGGCAACCAAGTACATGGCGCGTGGGTGCAAGGCGTTCATGGCATGTGTTACGGATGTGGATGGAAAGGTAAAGGAGATTCACGACGTGCCGGTCGTGAATCAGTTTGCGGATGTGTTTCCTGACGAGTTACCGGGGGTTCCGCCTGATAGGGAGATTGAGTTTGGGATCGACTTGATGCCGGGTGCTAAACCGGTAGCTAAAGCGCCTTATAGATTGGCACCGCCAGAAATGAAAGAGTTGATGGAGCAATTACAAGAATTGCTTGATAAAGGTTTCATACGCCCAAGTGTCTCACCTTGGGGTGCGCCCATTCTCTTCGTTAAAAAGAAGGATGGGAGCATGAGGATGTGTATGGATTATCGGGAGTTGAATAAGTTGACGGTGAAGAATAGGTACCCTTTACCTAGGATTGATGATCTTTTCGATCAATTACAAGGGGCGTCGTGGTTCTCTAAGATTGATTTGAAATCCGGGTACCATCAACTGAAAGTGAAAGAAGATGACATTCCTAAAACCGCTTTTCGCACTCGTTACGGTCACTATGAATTTACAGTTATGCCTTTCGGCTTAACCAACGCACCCGCGGTTTTCATGGATCTTATGAACCGGGTGTGTAGACCGTTCCTCGACCGCTCGGTCATTGTTTTCATTGACGATCTTCTCATCTATTCAAGGAGCGAAGGTGATCACGCTTGCCATTTGCGTGAAATTCTCGAAGTCTTGCAAAAGGAGAAACTTTATGCTAAATTCTCCAAGTGTGCCTTTTGGTTACGCGAAATTCAATTCTTGGGTCATGTGATTAATGATAAAGGATTTACTGTCGACCCATCCAAGATAGTGGCGGTTAAAGATTGGTTTCCACCGAAGACGCCTTCGGAGATTAGAAGTTTCTTGGGGTTGGCGGGTTATTACCGGCGGTTTATTGAAAACTTCTCTCGGATTGCCTTACCGATGACGAAGTTGACCCGTAAAGAGACTAAGTTTGTTTGGGGTTCCGAGCAAGAATCTGCCTTTCAACTCTTGAAAGAAAAGTTGACAAAGGCACCTGTTTTATCCTTGCCAGACGGGACCGAAGATTTTGTTGTGTATTCGGATGCCTCGCATTCGGGGTTGGGGTGTGTTTTGATGCAAAGGGGGAAAGTAATTGCCTACGCGTCTAGGCAATTGAAGGTTCACGAGGTGAATTACCCTACCCATGATCTAGAGCTTGCGGCCGTGGTTTTCGCACTCAAGATTTGGAGGCATTATTTGTATGGGGTTAAGTGTACGATCTACACGGATCACAAAAGTCTCAAGTACTTCTTTGACCAAAAGGACCTCAACATGAGGCAAAGGCGGTGGCTTGAATTGGTCAAGGATTATGATTGTGACATACTTTATCATCCGGGTAAAGCGAATGTTGTGGCGGATGCGCTTAGTAGGAAGTCAAGTCATGCACCTATCAAGGTGAAGTCATTCAAGATGACAATTTCATCATCCCTAATTGATGAAATCCGGGAGGCTCAAGTGTTAGCACTTAATGGTGACTTGAAGAAAGAGCGGATGGTTGCTTATGTTGATAAACTTGGTGAAAATAGCATGGGCTTGAAGACATGCTTTGGTAGGATTTGGATTCCTAGGTTGTCAAGTATTTTGACAACTATTTTAGATGAGGCGCATAAATCCAAATATTCTATCCATCCGGGGGCCACAAAGATGTTTTACGATTTGAGGTGTCATTTTTGGTGGCCGGGTATGAGGCGTGATGTTGTTAAGTATGTTGAGAGGTGTCTCACATGCTTAAGGGTGAAGGCGGAACACCAAAAGCCGTATGGAAAGCTCCAACCGCTTGAAATACCGCTTTGGAAATGGGAGAATATAGCTATGGATTTGATCACTAAACTACCAAAGACTCGAAAGGGTTATGATGCGATATGGGTAGTAGTGGATCGGTTGACGAAGAGTGCACATTTCCTACCTATAAAGGAAACATACTCTTCGGATAGATTGGCGGAAATGTATGTGAAGGAAATTGTGTCACGTCATGGTGTGCCGGTGTCGATTATATCGGATCGTGATACGAGATTTACTTCTCGATTTTGGAAGAAATTCCATGAGGATATGGGGACTAGATTGAATCTTAGCACTGCTTATCATCCACAAACGGATGGTCAAAGCGAGCGAACGATTCAAACGCTCGAAGATATGTTGCGAGCGTGTGCTTTAGATTTTGGTGGTAGTTGGGATGACCATTTACCGTTGGCGGAATTTTCGTATAACAATAGTTATCATTCTAGTATTGGTATGCCGCCTTTTGAGGCATTGTACGGGAGAAAGTGTCGAACACCCGTGTGTTGGGGTGAAATCGGTCAACGGGAACTAGGTAGTAAAGAGGTGGTCTTGGAAACTAATGATAGTATTGACCAAATTAGAGCACGCTTGAAAGCGGCTCAAGATCGCCAAAAGTCCTATGCGGATAATAGGAAGCGGGCGATTGAGTTTCAAGTGGGGGACTTTGTACTTTTGAAAGTCTCTCCTTGGAAAGGTGTGATACGGTTTAGAAAACGGGGGAAGTTAAGTCCTCGTTTCATCGGGCCGTTTGAGGTGATAGCAAAGGTGGGTACGGTAGCTTATCGCTTGGAGCTACCGGAGGAGTTAAGTAGACTTCATAACACGTTTCACGTGTCGCATTTGCGAAAATGTTTAGCGGACGAGTCTACTTTTGTTCCATTAGATGATATCGAATTGGATGAAAAGTTGAATTATGTTGAAGAACCGGTGGCAATCTTGGATAGAAAAGTGAAGCGTTTACGTAATAAAGAGATTAGCCAAGTATTGGTGAAGTGGAAACATAGAAAGGGAGCGGAAATGACTTGGGAAACCGAGGAAGAAATGCTCAAGTTTTACCCAAACCTTTTTATGTGAAGACGGGTTTCGGGGACGAAACCCAAATAAGGGGAGGTGATTTGTAACGAACCAAAATCCGGGTCTCGTTATAAATAAATATATTTCTAAATAAATATTATGTTGAAAATAATATTTTGAAATAAATTGAAACAAGCGGGTTTCAAGTTAGTAATGGGGTTAGGCTAGTTTTCAACTAGTTTTGGAAAGGAAATGGTGAAATGGAAGTTGAAGGACTAATTGTGTAAATGGGCAAAATCTGCCATATTGACTTGGAGAAGTCAAAATTGGTCATTTTGCATGTTTGGGTCGTTCTTGAGCAAGAGAGGAGAAAAAGGAGAAAATCCAATTTGAAGCCAAATCTTGCGTTTTAGGCTCGTTTTGAGAAGGTGTTGGCTTGCACATCAACCTTCTAACATCAAGTAAGTGTTAAACATCCTTTTGATTTCACTTTTGATGTGTTCTTGGTGGGTGTTGGGTGAAATCCGAAAATTTGGATGCATGTGGTAAATTGGTGTTAGATTGTTGATAATCTAACTTAACTAAAGTTAAAGAGTGATGATTAACATCCTAGAACCCTTGATTTTGATTATGAGAAGTTAGGGTTCATATGAGAAAAATTGGGGGTTTTTGTAAAATGAAGATAGAATGGTGATCTAGTGATGATTAAGTGTTTTTGGGATGTTAGACACTTGAACAAACACCAAATTAACTTAATAATAATTTTTGAAAGAAAGATTAGTGTTAAGGTTAAGATAATGAAACTCAAGTAGGTGAGTTTGTGGTGAAAGAGGGTGTTTGGTTATGAGTATAACCCAAACGGGTCAATTTGGGTTGGAAATGGGAATTTAGTTGTGAACCCAATTGTAATGTGATTTTGGTGTATGTTAGATTACTAAACTAGGTGAATGTGTTTAGGTAATCAAGTTGCAAAGCTAGAAGTCGGTACGGGACCTTCTAACCCGAAAGGTAAGTGCTTTAGCACTTACTTAGTTTTGATGATATGGTATTTGTATGCAATGTTGTATATATGATGTATATGGTTGCATAATTTGACATGTGGTATGAATGTAGATGGAAGTGTGTAAATGTTAGAATGTATGTAGTTATAGTATGTGTACTATAATGGATATGTGAATATGGAGTTATGGTCTAAGTACCATAATGGATAGAATGGATATGGAGTTATGGTCTATGAACCATAATAGATAGAATGGAAATGGAGTTATGGTCTAAGTACCATAATGGATAGAACGGTTATGGAGTTATGATCTCGTATCCTAAATGGATATGAAGTTATGGCCTACGTGCCATAATGGAAATGAAAATGTGATAATGAAACCCTTAATTGACTTATCGTATGCAAACGGGTCAAAGGGTCAAAAATGGGTGAAAGGTGTGAAATCAAGTCGTGAATACTTGATGTTATGTATAACATATTTCTATGATAATATGTTAGAGAATTGCAAGGGAATGAAACCTTAATTGACCAAATGTGTGCAAATGGGTCAAATGGGTCAAATGGGTGAAAGTGGTGAAAACAAGTATATATACTTGTTGTTTTGGTCATCTCAATACTAATGGTGTTATGTTAATGTGGATATGTAGGGAAAGCTCCGAAGTAGGTCAAGGTCAAGTCCATTGGCAAAAGAGGATTCTCGTATGCGTTATGGTGATCATTGGGTTTTTGTTTGAAAACCGTTTTTGACGTGTATTTTGGTTCACAAACAATGTTGTTTATGTTAATATATGTGATATGTATGTCTTTGGTCAAAACCCAGGTGTTGGGAGAGTTTTGGTGTTGTTGGGTGTGAAAAAGTTGGAAAAATGGTTAAGTATGAAAACCTGCAGGAAACTGAAACTCTCTGAGTTTTGAGTCCCTCGCGGTACGCGAGAGCCCTTATAGGATTCTCTCGCGGTACGCGAGAGACCGGGTTTCCGGGTTTGCGTTTCTGAGACTCCCTCGCGGTACGCGAGGGAGGTGGCTAGTTTGTCTCGCGGTACGCGAGGAGTTTTTTAAAAAAAAAAAAAAAAAAAAAAAAAAAAAAAAATTTCTGGGATTTAGTCTTCCGCGCGTTAAACTTTTGTTATTGAAAGTGGTGTGTTACACATACTAGCCTTTATTTCCCATGTTTGCTTCATGAATAATGAAAACGATAGAAATATTTACAAATTTATTAATCATATCGTTTTTATTATTCAAGCTCGTGTAGTACACGGGTCTCTAACCTAGTAAGCTTATACAAAGTAGTTAAATCGGAATTAAAAATGATATTGAAGCTTTGAAGAATAAAATTACCTAAGTGACTTTCATAATAATTATGACAAATATTTATATGTGTTATATTATGTCATATTACACTAACAACTACTCTTAGGCTAAGGGAGTACCCACAAATTTTCATACCTTCACACCCCTCCACGTCAGCGGCACATCATTTTCACACGGTATTCACATATGAGGGGCGTGGTGTTCCACTTTCCACCCACCTGGAAAATATACGTGTCTAAATATCATTGTTCTTGACCCCACCTCCTTCACCCCTCCCTTTCCACGCCGGTAGAGATCTTCACGCCGGCCCTCCATGATCGTGGACCACGCCAAGGGGGCGTGGTGTTCTAGGCTTTCATGACTGCCACCTTACCTCCACGGAGGGTTTCACGGGGGTACTCCCCACAGCCTTATCAAGTATTTTTATACAACTAACGACCGTCATAACTCCAATTAATTTTAACAAATATAGTCTTAAAACAAGACAAAAGCAAATATATTCCATCAACCACAAAGTGAAAGAAATGGATTTTAGCCCTCACTAATCAATAAAAGGAATGTGAAAATTATTTTGATTTATTGTTTTACTAGGTTAGAACCCCGGTGTAATAAATGCAATGTTATATGTTTAATAATAAAGATTTATATATTACATATTTATGAGATATTACATAGTTTTTAATACAAATTCTACAAACGTTATATAGTTATTTTTTTAAAATGTTTTATAAAAAGAATGAAAGAAATGTTTAAGTTATAAAAATGTTTTATAAACAAACCTATTATTTTAAATAAAAAGTGTTTTATAAAAAGAATTATAAAAATCATTATTATTTAATAGGAGAGATGCTGAAAACAAAAAATTATAAAAACGATTAAAGAAATTTAGATAATTAATAGGAGAGAGAGGCGAGAAAAAAAGGGGTTAAGAAAGCACATGATAGTGACAAGTGTATCACTAAAACCTTTATTTATTAAAGAGTATAGATATAGATATCAAAAGTTTAAAATAATTTACAAATCTTTATGTCTGATGGTGCATAGACTTCGTATCAAGAATGATTATGTAATTTGTGTGGATTGTTTATTTCTTCAACATATTTAATTGCTTTTAATCAAAATGGAGTCCCACAAATCTCGGATGGACCTCACATTCATTCCATTTATCATATAGACACTTCAATCAAAAATATTTTAAAGGAATATATGTGAACAACTAAACATCATAGGGGTGAGCAGAAAATCAAATTAATTGACCCACAACCGAATTAACTGACATAACCGAACCGAAGCAATAACCGACGGTGCGGTTTAGTGTTTTTATGAAAACCGACTTTTTCGGTTCGGGTTCGGTTAAGCTACTATTTTTCACCGAAAATAACCGAACCGAACCGATTAACCGCACCACCCATGGTTAACCGAACCAAACCGCCCCGTCAATTAACCGAACCGAAAGTTATGACAGGGTTCACTTAAGCAAGTATGCAAGACGTCACCAACTTTTTGTTGTACGTGGCGCTAGTTCTTGACCCTCGAAATAAGATGTCCTATCTTGGTTATTCCTTAAGTTTGATATACGGTAAAGGTTCACTGAAAATCATGGTTATCAAGGATTTAGTGAAAGAATCATTGATGGAGTTGTTTGATGATTATAAGAAGAAAGTAGATAAAACAAATGAGAGAAAGAGTAAAATGTCTTCCACCGGTACTAATTTGGTTGATGATTATGTTGACTTGGAAGACGGGTACTTAAAATATTTAGAGGAAGAAGGTGGAGAGGGGGTTGACAATAACGAAGTAGATGTTTATTTGCGTGATGGGACGGAAAAAAGGGATGATGCATTTGACGTCTTAGCTTGGTGGAAGCTTAATTCGATGAAATTCCTTATTCTCTCTCAAATTGCAAAGCATGTTTTAGGAATGCCAATCTCAACCGTTGCATCCGAGTCTGCTTTTAGCATCGGTGGTAGGGTGATTAATAAATATAGGAGCTATCTTACTGCTAAGACCGTCGAGGCATTGATTTGTGCACAAGATTGGTTACGATCTACACCAACTGATTTGCAAGATCCTCTCATGCATGGTCAACAACTAGAAATTTTGATTGAAAAGTTGGAGAAAATAGAAGAAGGTAATAAACTTTATTTTTATTTATATAGTCAGTTTTTACTTTTTACTTGCTATATGTTTTTCTTTTTTTGTAGATTTGATAACCGGAAACAAAACTCGCAAAGACTCTACCATTGAAGATGATGAAGATTGGGACTAAGTGACTAACACTTGTAGTGTTTTTGGTTTAAAGCTACTTGGATTAAGAATCTAACCACTTTGAATTTTGTATTTTGAATGTATGTGGTTAAAGATTTGAACAAGCAAGTTTAGAATCTAGCTCATGTATTTTGAAAGTGCCATTTGCTTGTTAATGACTATAGTCTACTGGAGCTTTTTTTTGTTATTAGTTAGAGTGGTATGTTTTTTGATTTTATGATATAATATATATAAACTTTGTGGCATAATGTTTTTATTTCTTTCAAATTCCAATTGAGAAGTATGTGATCCAGAAAGAAAAATATATCAATCTAAAAAAGCATTAATTTTTATATCTGAGCTGTGAAAAAAAATGATCATGAGAGGGGAAAAAGTAAAAAATAAAAATAAAAAAAGTTGGTTAACCGACCCATAACCGAAAAATTAACTGATTAACCATAACCGATTAACCAAAAACGGATCAGTTAAGAAACAATCATAACCGAAGATCTCGGTTTCGGTGGAGGGTGAAAACCGAACCGACCCGCCCCATGCTCACCCCTAAAACATCCTCATGTGTATCACAAATTGGCTCAACTGATTCGGTTACTGAAATCATACATGTATATAATATAGGATGGAATATCTTGTACAAAACACTAAAACAGCATTCGCAGAGAAGTGTAGGAATTAATAAAGTGATGACACGTATACGTAAGTGATAAAAGATGCAATTAGTATCCTCATTTGAGCTAACAAATTACCAAGCTGACGTGACATTTTTTTTCTTTTTCTTTTTTAAATAAGCTAGTGTGGATAATTTGATGGCATTTTTGATGACTAATATATTTTGGTTGCATTTTCTTTATGGCATTTTTTTGTGTAAAATGTGATAACATTGTAAGTGGATAATGACACTTTGTATCGCACAACTTATTACAACTTTTAAAAAAACGTTATTTAAAAAATATAGCAATACTACACTTATATTAAAGAGAATAAAATTCTCGATTTCATGTCGACTTTTGTACACAGGTTTTTAATAAAAAAAACTTTTGATAGTGTAAGCGTGTATACGAACCGATCCATGCGAAAACTGTCTCGTCTATCAAAAGTCCAGATGCAAATCAAATAGAAATAAAAACCAAGCATATGGAGTTAGATATGATTATACCTTCTAAGTAAACAACTAACCAAGTTGGAACACCACGGGATCAACGAACCGATCTCTTGATCTGATAACACGAAACACCCGAGAACCTGAACCCCTTCGATTCTGAATCCGGCTCACCCAAAAACCAAACCGGTTTACTGCGCATGGCGGCAACGAAACGACAGTGGCGGTGGCGTCGCGGCAATGGCGACGACGTACGATGGCGATGAGGCGTGGCTAGGGCTGTAAAAGAACCGAACGTTCAGCGAATAGTTCGTGAAACGTTCGGCGGGAAGTTCGTTTACATTCGTTCGTTTAATAAATGAACGAACATGAACAAGGAATTTGATTAACTAAATAAACGAACATGAACAGAGGTCTCATTCGTTCAATTGTGTTCGTGAACGTTCGGTAACGTGTTCGTGAACGTTCGTTTATTTACGTTAGTTTGTTTATGTTCATTTACGTTCATGTTCATTTATGTTCGTTTGTTTATATTGTTCATTAAAGATTTTTGTATATTTCTATTTTATTTTATCTAAACTTTTTATATTCTTTAATTTTTATTTTATTTTTTACCCTAACAATTAACTAAGTAAAGTAAGTTCGATACATGTACAATGATCTTATTAAATGTTCATTTCGGAAGACATTAGGGTTGATATAAAAAGTCCCAAACAAGGCTTCGTTCAGCTCCGTTCGTGAACAAATCCATTTCTTTAATGAACGAACACCAACATGAAATTTCGTTCGGTTAGTGTACGTGAACCGTTCATGAACAAGTTAAATACTAAACGAAAGAACACGAACAAGGCTTTGTTCGATTCGTTTACAGCCCTAGGCGCGGCACAAACGGCGATGGCTTACCTGAGGAGGTCGGCGGTGGCAGTGGGTGTGGAGGTGAATTAGGGTTTTGCAATTAATCTCAAGATTGCTGTTATAATATATTTCACAATCCTTTACACCCATATTTATAAACTTTTTAAACTTAGGAAACATTATAGACATGACAATCTTGACCTAAATTAGGAGAAATGTGTTGGTTTGGTTAAATAATTTTTGTATTTTAGGTTGACTTGGGCAATATTATAACATAGAACGGATTGAAATGAGTAACACCTTAATACATTTTGGGTCAAGATGGGTCGCCTAAAAACTATGTAAATTTAGAATTGGTGCAAACGCGTAGCAACGGGTCAATGACATGTTTGGCGAGAAAATCACGTAAGATTACCACCGACACCACCACCCACCGCCTCTTACACCACCGTCACCTACAACCGTCGCCGCAACACCACCACCACCCGCGGAAAAAATATAGCAGATTTTTATACTTTTCTTTTCTAAGACAACTCATTTCAACCCAAGCCACTTTTTGGCTACAACCATTCTAATCCGAAGCAAATTGATACATTTTTTTAAAACGATCCGTATTGACCCGAACTCATTTTGGTCATAACCCGTCCTGACCTGAACCCATCCTGACCCAAACCCGTTCTGACCCGTTACCCAACCCAACTTAACCCGCCCGTTTTGCCAGGCTTAGGAAATAAGTTATGGTTTTTTGAATTTTAAATTAAATTATTCGTTTAATTTGATAATTATCAACTAACTTAATAATTAGTTAACAAATCTATAATTTCAAGTTACAATTAATTAATAACCCTTTGATTATTGATTTATTCTAAATAAATCAATAATAACTTGTTTAAATTATTTCATAAACTAGAAAATGAGACTCGCGCTTCGCGCCGGGAGGCGAAGCTTAAACAGCTGAAGTGGTGACATTAACGTAGCTAAACACAAAATAAACGTGGTTAAATACATAGAATAAACGTATAAAGTCACGACGAATCGGTTGTGAGCCCCAAGCTCCGCGGCGGGAGGCTCCTGCGCCACACGGTGGGAGGCGGACCTTAAACAGCTGAGAGGGTGAAATTAACGTGGCTAAACACAAAAAGAACCGTGGTTAAGTACATATACGTATAAAGTTACGGCGAATCGGTTGTGGAGATCGAAACATAGATAAAAAACAGTTATATAATGGAACCGATATTTTTCAGTCGGTGTCGATCACGTTCTACACGGTATCATCACATTACCGACAGTTGATATAACCCACGACACATTAAAAATACTCTACATTGAGTACAACTCCGTTTTTAATGAAATTTATATCGGGACATCAAGAAAAAAAATTAATTAACGAACGAAAGTGATTATATATATATTACATGGGGTAAACTCAAAACTTTAAAAACTTAAGAGGGTTAAAGTGATATTTTATAAAGTCGGGGGTGAGTTATGACATTTCAATAAATTAGGGGGTTAGAATTGAATTTTAAAAAACTTTTCCGACACTTACAATTAAGTTTAGTTATAATAAGTTAACCTCTTTGTCATTTCGTGTCAAGAATGTTTAACCCTTTTAACCATTCTGTGATCGTTGCTTATGATCCAACATTTTAATGGTTCAATTGTAACATATGTTTTCATCGATGAATACACTATAATTCTTAATAATTCAACAAACATGTATTTAACCATGAATAAAGTTGTTCCTAAATATTTAGATGTGTCATCTAAACTCATTAAGAAAGGGCAGGTGACAAGTATTAAATAATTAGAAATCAAAGAATCCACTTTCTAGTGAATAGACCACCTTTCAATGGATCATTAAGATCTGATCTCTTATTTCCCTTCCACTTCATAAATCACAATCGTTCTTTTTATCCGTTACATCGTTAATGGCTAAAGGGAGAAAGTGATTCATTTAGTTCATCATTATTTAGTGGCTATCACCGTGGTCGATGGAGTGTCGGCGGTGGCGGTGCTGCCGGTGACAATGAGTAGATTGTGGAGACAAACAATGGTCATGGGTGGTGTTAACCCATCTAGACCGTTTTTAAGTTAACAAATTTTATAATAGTTGCTCATTTTAACCCGTTGACTCATTTGAGAATACCTAAATTAACTCATTGACTAATTTGAGGTGACACAAATAAACCTTCTATTTAATTTAATTTTGCCAAAATCAATCCATTCTTTAAAGAAAATGGGTCATGACTGCCACCTATACTAAGTGTATTTGTTTAATTACATGATTAACATACTATATAATCAAGTTGAACTCAAATGTATCGAATATATTAATACTAACATTTGGTAGATATGTTAACATTGATAATCAAGTTGAATCGAGCTCGAATTCAAAAATAAAGGCAAGATCGTGCTCATTCTAGTTTTGATCTTCTAGTTTTATACTCGAGTGGAACTCAAGCTTAACATAGTGTTAATTTGACTTAACTTGACTACACACCTAGCTTTAATGAAGTAAAGGCCCTACCGATACAAAAAAAATACTCATTTTGACACATTTAGACATTTGTATTAGTTGATATTATTAGCAACATGCAATAGGTACACGATTTATAAAGTTCTAAACTTTATTCCGACAATGATCTGATTACACGCGTATAAACAATAAAATTAAATCCAACCATAGCGGGTAAGCAATTATACCTTTAGACGATAACCAGAAGATTCACACTTTGGTTCAACAAGCGTCTCGCTAGTGACTGATCACGAAAACCCACCAACAACGAGAACCGTCACACGGTTCACGCAGAAAATGGCAACGGCAACGGCGGTAACCCGGCTCGTGCAGGAGGTGGTCGGCGGCTTGCGGCGGCACAGGAGGTGGCCGGCAACGGACAGGGTGGTGGCCGGTGGTGATGACGAACGCAATGGAAGGGGTGGCGGCCTCTTCTTGCGCATGTTTTGAGTGTGGAGGCAAGTACTCTCTTTAGGGTTTCAGTTAAGGTTATATTTATAGATACCATAAATACAAACTGCATACTAGGGTATTAACTGTTAATTGCTTAGCAATTAACTGTTAATCACTTTTAATCCCTTAACTTTACTAATTACAATTAATTAGTAAAATACTTATCAATTAACGTTTAACTCTTAAACGTTTAAAAACCTTTCGCATTTTAATTATTTCTCTAAATAATTGATCACCGAATAAACCGATAAATATTTCTCTAACTATTTATTCACCGAATTATTAATCCGCATTTCGTGATTTATAATGTTTACGACTAAACATTATTAATTTGCTCGTTCTCCAAAGTGTAATTCTTTGGATCATACCTCGATAGCAACGTTGATATAATCGACGATCGGACATCTAACATCCAACACTTGAAATATAATTGACTCGCTAGTACAACCATAGATGTAGGTCAGTTTAGACCAAACCACTTAAATCCAGTGTTGTTTTTTCTTTTATGTTTATGTTTGCGATTTGGGTGTGTGTGTTTTGCTTGTTACGTGCGCAAACAAGAGTTCATACTAGAAGTGAAGATGAAACAACATATTGTTGCCGCTTACGCCACTAGTCAACGTGGCAATCAACCTTTGCTCAACGAAAATTAACAGCAATCGATGTGTGACCCTAAGCTGTTTACAATCAGTAAATTTATGTTTTGATCAGTTAAGAAAGGTTTGACCAGATTCGGTCGGGTTTGACCATAAAAAGTCAAACATTAAAGTTTAATCTATTTGAACAGTTGTGATACCCGATTCCTAACAAGTGGTATCAGAGCTTAGACTAGTTTGTTTTTGGATATCATGGCAGAAGGCGGGAAGTTCAAAATCGATAAGTTTGACAAGCACGATTTCGGGTTCTGGAAGATGCAAATAGAGGATTATTTTATTATAAGAATCTATATTTTCCTTTGTCGGGTCAAAAACCAAAAGATATGGAAGACTAGGATTGGGAATTGATGGATCGACAAGCCTCTGGAGTGATCAAACTTTCGTTGGTGAAGAGCGTTGCCTACAACATCGTTAACAAAAAGACCACGTCCGGATAATTGAAGGCTTTATCCAACATGTACGAAAAGCCTTCCGCCTCGAATAACGTATTTCTAATTCGACAGTTAGTAAAAACATAATGAAAGAATGTGCCTCGGTTACAGTTCACATCAACGAGTTTAATTCAGTCATAACCTGTTAAGTTCGGTTGATATTAAATTTGATGACTAGATTCAGGCACTTCTTCTTTTATCCTCTTTGCCTTATAGTTGGTTGGGAACAGTGATAGTAGTTAGTAGTTCATCGGGAACTACAAAGTTTATGTTTGAAGGAATTCATGACCTGATTCTGGGAGAAGATATACGACGCATGAGTTCAAGTGATTCTTCAAACTCGCTATTAAGTATAGAAGACAGAGGACGAAGATGTGAACGAGGTAACAGTCAAGGCAAAAAGAGGAGTCAATTAAAACACCGGAACGACATCACATGTTGGAATAACAGGTAGGGTACTTCAAAAATCAGTGCACATCAGCTAAGAGAGAGGTGAATGTTGCAGCAGAAAACTCGAGATGACGCTTTGATATGTAGCGCAGAGAGTGTTGTCGAATCTTTGGCCATGGATTCAGGAGCATTATTCCATGCCATGCCAAGAGCATCATTCCATGCCACGCATTGCATGGAGATGATGAAGAATATCAAACTTTGAGATTTCGGGAAGGTACAACTCGCAGATGATGAGACTCTAGATATCACAGGCATATGAGACATTGTATTGAATACCTCAATGATGTACTTAGACACTGAAGGATGTCAGACTTATCCCAGGCTTGAAGAGAATGCTTATCTCTATCATCGTGGTCGATGGAGTGTCGGTGGTGGCGGTGCTGCTTGCGGCAATGAGTAGGTGGTGGAGACAAACAATGGTCATGGGTGGTGCTAACCTATCTAGACCCTTTTTAAGTTAACAAGTTTTATAGTAGTTGCTTCATTTGACCCGTTGACTAATTTGATAAGATCCAAATTAACTAGTTGACTAATTTGAGGTGACACAAATAAACCTCTTTATAATTTATTTTTGTCAAAATCAATCAATTCTTTGAAGAATGGGTCATAACTGCCACGCATACTTAGTGTATTTATTTAATTACATAATTAACATACTATATAATCAAGTTGAACTCAAATGTAACGAGTAGATTAATAGTAACATTTGGTAAATACGTTAGCATTGATAATCAAGTTGAATCGAGGTCAAACTCAAAAGTATCAGCTAATTAATCGAGCTCGAATTCAAAAATAAAGGTTAGATCATGCTCATTCTAGTTTTGATCTTCTAGTTTTATACTCGAGTGGAACTCGAGCTTGACATAGTGTTAATTTGACTCAACTTGACTACACACCTAACTTTTAAATTTTAATGAAGTAAAGGCCCTGCCGATACCAAAAAAAAAAACTCATTTTGACACATTTAGACATTTGTATTAGATGATATTATTAGCAACATGCATAGAGTATTTTCATAATATTTCGCAGTAATAATTGTAACAAAATATCCGCAAACTAAAAGCATACGGAAATGTTACAATCAATATATATAAGGTAAGGAAATAAGATGTAACAAATTGATCCCTACACTTTTAAGCTCGTCTCGGCTCGATCCGAGCTTTTAGCGAGCGATCTCGAGTAGCTCGCGAGCAAGTTTTGCTCGTTTACACCCCTAGTATAGTAACAATCCACCCGTAAAAAAATGTGCTTATTGCCCAATACGTCTAGCTTGATTATTTGCAACCTCACCTCAACTAAGTTAGAAACATGAATTTAGATCACAATTCGTCTGTAAGAACCTGCCTCATTGCCTTAGAATGTATAGTATGTCAAGATAATATGCATCTACAAGTGACATTTATCTGCTCTTTAACTCTTGATCGTTTTGTTTTTGTTTTTTTTTTTATTTCATATGATGGTTTGCCTATTGACCAATACATGTAGTCCAAAAGGAGTATTCGTATCAAAACATCAAGTTCGATTCATTTTTTGACTCGTTTTCAGTTTAGGTTTGTCGTTCGGCTTGAGTGCAACAACAAATGTTATGTCGGTTTTTGGTTTTCACGGTGTTTCATGTCACTATAACTTATCGAGATTGTTATCGTACTTTTTAGCTCATATGACATTTGCTCTATGTATTATATTTATGAGAGTATATAATTTTAACTTAATAAAATGGTAATAAATAAAAGAACATGCTTCTTGGTTTTCACCCACCCTACTTACAATAGAAAGGGAGGGGGATATTCTCTCATTTTATTGACATCTATGATCTAACCCTTTCTTAGGTCGTAACATGCATGCACCATCCATCAACCTATTTAAATACCAATTAATTAGTAATTAATTAAACAAGTTAAAACACATGAATCCACTTGTACTTTCGACCTTATATCTTGTACTTTAGCAACCACCTCACATTTATCAAACTATTTATGCCTATTACCCTTACCCAACCCTATGCACCTTCCCTCTAATGAAGGATAAATATTTTTATTATGCAAATGGCGCCGGTGGAGTGAAATTATTCACTAATTATTTAATATAACGTTTTAAAAAATTATTATATAAACCAACAAATCTATACTAATAAATAAAGGTTTAACATAGACACTAGTCACTTCCTCGTGCATACTTACATTGATTTTCCCACCTCTCTCTCCTAATAAATACGTCTGTATCTTACTAAATAATAATTATATTATAAATATATTATTAAAGAAAAATACTAATTATATTAAATAAGAATATATAATAGGAAATCAAAATATAACTAATTAAAGAAAAATATTAATTTGTTATATACACACATTTTCACTTGATATAACTCGAGACGATCATAATAGTCTGACAAGTTATGATTTATTTATAAATTTATAAGTTATATCGTTTTCAATATACGACATGTGTAATACACGTGATTCTAACCTAGTAAAGTAATCAATAAAAGGGTTAAAGAGGTTGACATGATAATTAAGAAATTTTCATTGTAATGTCGGATCTGATTTTGAAACGAAAATTTAGGTTCCAACTTAATTAACAAAAATGGTTTCCGAAAGAACTTAAGCCTTAAAATTAATTAATGGTTTTTGTGATTAACAAACAAACGTACTAACCCGTAGCAAAGCTACTGGTAGAGTCTGCAGAAAGTGTGATGAGTGCAAACCTTACCTCGATCTCCTTGGATAAAGAGATTGCTCCCGTTCAGGCTCCCGACTCCACAAATATAGCTAAAATTTTAAAGCAAATTGGATTGTAATAATCCAAACTATGACCAATTGGTCAATAATAATTCATACTGACAATTTAATCGGTGACGGTCCTAACTTTCACCTTTGTTTCCAAGAGCAGTCGCAGTAACATAATCTTCGTAGATTTAAACTCGATTTACCGGTTAAATTATTAGTATAAATTATTATCAGCCAATGAGTCATAGTTTGAATTATTAATCTAAAATTTTCAACAAAATCAAATTATAGTCCGGAGTAAACATCATGAAATTAACAGAATTAAAATATGAACATAATAATTTTTGCAATGGAGGAATGTACCGTGGAATTCTCTTTGTTAATAACTTGAAATAATTCACATAATTTCCTTCACAAAAAGATAATATTTAAAAGAAAAAAAAATAACAAATTAAAATAGAAAAATAAGATGTTAGGACTAATTTGATGAGCCGATGGTGACATTAGCTTTCTTGACTTTCTTGGCACGGTCGCCGGCGCCAAGATCTCCCGCCAGAATATCAGGAACGGCGACAACCGCCGGCGGAACAAACATTGCATTGAACACCACCATCAAATCGACGGAAATTCTCTCAATATTCAGCGTCTTTCTCTTATTACTCCTCGGAACCGATCTGGGTTTTCTCGGTGCCGGTGGACACGTGTCCGGCACCGGAATTTTCTGATCTGAAGACGTCGGAGTCGTGGGCTCATCGTCGGAATTGTTGAATTCTTGAACGGAAGATGGCAATTCGATCGACAAAGCTGAATTCTTTTCATCTTCTTGTTTTTTATGTTGAAATTGTAGTTCTGATGAATTGCATTCGTGGTGTTCGTGGGTGTCGGAGTTCATTGTGAGATCGTTGCCGGAGACGGCGGTGATCGGAGTTCAGAAAAGGGCTCTGAAAACAAGGTGGATTAAGAAAAGAGATGTGGATGTGAAAGATGGAAAGAGAGAGTTGTTATATGAATGTGTGTGTGTTACAATATATTCATAACTCTTTTTTGCTATTTTTTAGAATATTATTTAAAAAATAAATTTTGTTTTGGATGGTATAGCTGTTTAGATATTAAATAATCAATTTTAATAATCAATTAAATGTGTTATTAATTTAGATATTTAAGTGAGATGGTAAATACAATGGCATATAACTAATTAACTATGTTATCATCTAAAATAAAAACCACCAATTTTTTTATTTTTAATATAACAGTGTGACTCATTAACTAATAATAATTTATATTTGCAATCCGACCGGTGACGGTCCTACTTTTACTTTTGTTATTAATACCAGTTTCAGTACTATAATTATCATAGATTTATGCTACATTTACACTTGTTGTGGCTCAAAATGATGATCTTAATTGAAATAGATAATTGAATTTTCACACAAACACTACATATTTAGTTATTATCTCTTAAAAAAACCGTAACCGCATTAATATAATTTCTATAATTTATCGTATCACAATTGACATATATCTAACTATAGTTATTCAGTACTAAGTAATTATCTTTAAACACAATTCCAAACGAACTTAGAATTTAATCGGCATCATAACATTTATAGTGTGTATATATCATAAGGTAGAGACTACAATAACCGTTTACGTATTGTTAATCAGATATAATGGATCAAATAAATAGAGATAGTTGTATATATTTTTATGAGATACTTGTACTTTCCCATTTAAAATTATGTATAATTGTATATAACGACCCTCTAAGCATAAAATATGGGTGAATTTAAGCTTCTTGGTAAAAATTACAAAGTTTAATTTATTTTAAAAACTTAAACTTTGAAATTTAAAAATGATATTTAAGAAAAAGAAAAAAGCGGCGTTAATACATCTGTCATAGCAAACATAGAAAGAGGCTAATTCGGCGAAGGATCCAATGCAATACAATAAACACAAAAAAACAAACACAAAGACACATGTACCCTCCAGTCAGACATTTATAAACCTATTTTACTTATATTTACAAATACGGCCCCTGTATTTTGTTTCAATAAAAAATGCACCCACACATTTCATTTTTCTAATAATGTTGCTATTTGCCACCCCTTGAAGACAGGGGCGGAGGATATAAAGGGCCCGAGGGGGCCTCGCCCCTCCCTCCCGATTTTTCGCTCAGAAGTGTTAATATATACGTATTCGGTCGATTTTTTCGCTCAGTAGTATTAATTTATATGTATTCGATTGAAAATTTTATAGTTCCGGCCCCCTATATGAAAAAATTTCCCGCCCCCCTGCGAAAATTTTCAAGCTCCGCCACCGCTTGAAGAGCCACATATGAATGAACGAGTCCAAGAACGATGAGATAATGCGGCGGTAAGAGAACATATGAAGATGAATGGAATCACTAATCGGTTCTATCTGCTAGTGTTACAAACAAACCTTTACATTAGCGACGTTTGCAAGTTTCATGTCATCTGATTAATATATAAGTAAACTTGGTCAAACTGATTGTAGTAATAGCAGGGTTATAATGTTATTTCTTTAATAATGTCCTTTACATAGTAGATGTGCTTGTTATACCGCTTATAACAAGATTATATCATACAGTAATCTTGTCCATCGTTTAAAAATGAGATACATTCAGGATAAGTGAGGTTGAAATAACCTATTCTAACCAGTCGTGACTCAAGAATTATGGTCTTTTAAGACATAAGCATGTCCTAATCGATTTTTTGTAATTCTTTAATCGACACTGGAAGGATGGTGGTAGTACATTTAAACCATACGATAATCAAATAACATTTTCGGAAAACGACATTGTCGCAACAATAAAACTTGTGTAACAAAATTAGGTAATTAGGTGATTTTAGGGTGCAATGTCATCAAGAAACATATTGGCATGTAATTGTAAATTTGAGAAACATTAGGGGTGCACCGATATGTTCTAATAAGTTATGTGTATCCAGGAACTCTTAAATGTTTCTTTTTATTTCTTTATCTATTTTGTTTGCTTTTTATGTGATCTCTACTCACTTTAATGAATCTTTTCACGTGCTTTTCCCCATATATCATATGCCCGTTAGTTTGGGTCGATACTTGTTTTATAGATCTTGCTAATTCAACTAATTATTATAATTAAAAATTATTATTTATATTATTTGATATAATTTTATTTATTTATTTTGTGATTCTTAAAGAAACTGAAATAATCAAACTTAGGAAAACAAATAAGAAATCGTAAAAAAAATTGATTTTTATGATGCACTCATATGCATAATATTATTTTATTAACTAACTTTAAGCGGATAACAATATGATTTTTATACCATCGAATCTCTTCTTGAAGTCGATAATCAAAGGCATGTTGCATTTTTTTTAACAACGCCTAGATTATCTAGAATAGTTAGAGTAATACCTATATAATCCAGAATAAATATGTCATCATCAAAACTCGAACCTACAACCTTTTGGTTGGGTTGTAGGCCTGTAAATGAACCGAACGTTCATGAATTGTTCGGCGGTAAGTTCGTTTATGTTCGTTCATTTAATAAACGAACGAACACGGACAAATTTTTTTTGTTCATTTAATTAAACGAACGAACATGAACACATGTCGTGTTCGTTCATTTATGTTCGTGAACGTTCGTTCATATATGTTCGTTTATTAACGTTCATTTATGTTCGTTTGTGTTCATTTGTTTTTTGATGAATCATGTAGATTTGAACCACTAATTTACATGTGTTTTTGGATAAATTATTAAGTATTAGACTTGTTCATGTGTGTTCATTAATGTTCATTATGTTCGTTTGTGTTTGTTTATGTTTATGTTTTTCATTTGTGTTCGTTTTATGTTTGTTCATTTGTGTTCGTTTACGTTCGTTTAGCTTTACTAATAAACGAACATGAACGAACACGAACATTTCCATTTTTTTAATGAACGAACATGAACAAAAAAATGTGTTCGATTATGTGTTCGTGTTCGGTTAAAATTAAATAAACAAACACGAACACGCCGATGTTCGTGTTCGTTCGGTTCGTTTACAGACCTATTGGGTTGAGATCACCACTCTAACTCATATCTATTTACCACTACATCCAACCCCCACCCACGCGGGTTACAATTGAAGCATATGATCACCCTTTCTTTTGCCTTGCTTCTAGTTGTTGATGCATACCACACAAGTACGCATCAGTATGCATGAGATACGCATGAGTATGCCACTAGATACGCACGATCAAGTCAAGTACGCATGAGGTAGAAGCCAAGTGCTCATGGAGTTGAATGGTTCACACTTACTATTTAGCAGAGTTGGCTAAGTTAGTTATGTGTTTGAACGTTGTATATGTATAGTTCTTTCCAATTGTATTTTTTTGAATTCAGTCAATGAGAATCAGAAAGTTTCCCCAGTACCTTGTCTCAATTTACAGTAGCAATGTAACTTATGCCGTTATGCGCGTCTATTTTTGTTTGGGTTTCATAGTTTTCTTCTAGGTAGAATTACATACATCCTTCTATTTTCAACCCTAATTACATATATACCTAACCCAAAACTAAAATTACATATATCCCCCTCTTTTATAAAACTATTCTTTTAACCTTACACGAGATACGATTATTCTTATTCCATCGATCCCAACCCTAACCTTCTGATTCCCGCTTCCTATCGATTCCAACATCCAGCATCGCTTATGATCGATTCTATTATCCAGTTGGGTATATATGTAATTTATGAAGGAAATATACGTAAATAAAATTTTGAACTAGGTATATATATAATTAATTAAGTTTTTATAGGGACATATGTAATTGCCCCTTTCTTCTGAATCCTATACATTTTATGATTGATTTTGTGTTTTGATGTTTGAAACATTTTGGTTTCCTAATCTTTAATTACTCAAATCATTTGTGTTTTTTAGGTTATGGCTACTTAAATCATTTTGTTGCCATAATATTACTTTTACAATCATTCCTCCCTCCTTAATATGCTTCCCATTACGCTTTGCCTTTTAGTTTTTATTTCTATATAAATAAAAAATAAAAAATATGATAATCTATATGTATATATCATAAATGGAGAAACAGTTGTTAATAATATTGATGTAGTTTTTTCGTGTGCTATAAAGTTAACTTGAAAGTTGAAACATAAAAAATATTTGACTTTCTACATTAGGCATGCTTGTCGTGATTCTTTAAATTGCATTATTATATATTAAACATTGCATACCTTTATTACCTATTATATTTTTTCTATTTTTATTTAGTAACCGTAAACAAATAATGATACAGAAAATAAGTTTGGGTTTGTATAGGATTTTTTATAATTCTGGCAATGGAAGTGATAATGTATGCAACGATTTAAAACACTTTAAAAATATCTCATCGATGATCCTTTTGTATAGAACTTAATGATTTAAAAGCCTGAAAAACAGACCCCGAAAGTTAAGTGATTTATTAAGAATAATGTCAACTCCGTACAATACTGTAAGACTCCTATATATATTAAACCCGAACTTAATCACCAAGATACATAATACTCTCTTTGGAAACTAAATCAACCAAATAAAACTTTACCAAACTGCTAAAATAATACCAAATAAAACACCATATCAAAAAACTAATAATAATAATCCTGAACAAATAAACCTAAAAGGACTCCAATTTTGACCGACCCAAACATTGACCCATGACCCATTCGGTTTCATTTGAACACCCGATTAAGTCCAACACTTAAAGGCCGGAAAGAACAAACATAGGGTGTTCAAAATACAACATTTGATGTGTACTCTGCACTAGTAATAGAAGTGGAAGACAAGAAATTAACCGGGTGCTTCACATCTATAAGTATCTGTCATCGAGCATTTAACGGTTTAGACGTTGGTAGTCATACAAACCAGGATGTCAAGATGGGATATATTTTGAAAACTCTTTTTCGTCTTTCACACACATATGCAGAACACTTTAAATCTATCTAAAAGTTACAACACTTTGAGAATTTTGCTTGAGATTTTCATTTGCTATTTTTTTTGAACGGCCAATGAATACTATAAGCCCGGCCACCCGGGTAAACCCATTGGCGAAAAGCCACCTACTCCCACGAACGCAGCCAACGTTGCCACGCTGGTGACCCGGCCCGCCCACCATTCCAGGTGAAACCCACCACCCGAAGGCCCACTGTGGTAAACCCTGACCCACCTGAGCATATTACACCAAGTGAGACTCAAATTCATGACCTTCATATTGGAAGGCCATGGAGGTGCTCCTCCAAACCAATTGATATGAGCCTCGTTCACATTTTCATTTGCTATTATTCTCTTTTTTTGGCTCAATAAAACCATGAATAGTATCTCTCTCTTTCATCTTATAATTCTTAAAAAGAAATTGGGAAGTCATAAAATCTTGCATTGAAAGAGACATTTAAATCTGCATGGGTATGACCCTTCCAAATAAAGTCATTCTTGTATGGAATTATTTACATAAATTCACTTTTATGTATATTTATATCTTTTATATATATATATATATATATATATATATATATATATATATATTTCATGTTTCTATATAAAACATATATAATACTTATATATTCATTCCATCCCAAAAATGTAAACATACATGTACTAATATAAAAATGTCATTTGCCGTAAACAGATCATTATTTACTTAATTGTAAAATAATAATAATAATAATAATAATAATAATAATAATAATAATAATAATAATAATAATGCCGTTCAAAATTAAAAAAATAATGATAATAATATGTGAAATTTATTTTATCACTCATATCTAATATTTCATGCAAACAATATACATATATAGTTGATGGGGTCGTTTACGTTTTAATCATATTTATATATACGTGTTATTGGGCATTTGGTCATATAAATACAGAACAGTAAAAAGTTATTCTTGTATTGTCAAATGGGCCTTATAAAATAATTTAATGGGCCTTTAAGACAGCATTATGCAAACCCCAACGGCCCAACCCATTTTTCTAGCCCAAATACAGAACAGCAACATATATGTTTCTTGACATCAAAAGTCATCGTTTGATTACAGCCACCGCCATCAACCAATCGATTTCAATCTCCGGCGCATCAATTTGCACTCTCCGACGTCCTCTTTGTCTCTGGCTTCTTTTGTTCTCACACTTAATTCGTAAGAATTCGCACCCTTCTTTATTTCCCAAATTTTCAAACCCTAGAAATTCAATCTCAAAACCTCCGATGGGGAAGAACGAATTCCTGACGCCAAAGGCGATCGCCAACCGAATCAAAGCCAAAGGACTCCAAAAACTCCGATGGTATTGCCAGATGTGCCAAAAACAATGCCGTGACGAGAACGGATTCAAATGCCATTGTATGAGCGAGAGCCACCAACGCCAGATGCAAGTCTTCGGTCAAAACCCTAACCGAATCGTCGGTGGCTACACTGAAGAATTCGAATCAACGTTCCTGGAGCATATGAAGCGTAGCCATAGGTTTAGCCGTATTGCAGCCACGGTTGTTTACAATGAATACATTGCAGATAGGCATCATGTGCACATGAATTCAACTCAGTGGGCAACTTTAACTGAATTTGTTAAGTATTTGGGGAGAACAGGAAAATGTAAAGTTGATGAGACACCAAAAGGGTGGTTTATTACTTATATTGATAGGGATTCCGAGACTCTCTTTAAGGAAAAGATGAAAAACAAGAGGGCGAAAGCGGATATTGTGGATGAGGAGAAGCAAGAGAGGGAGATTAGGAAGCAAATTGAACGCGCTGAACAGTTGATGTCTGGGGCAAATGAAGTTGACAAAGGTTTAGAGAATGAAGATACAAAGTTATTGGTGAGGTCGGATGAGGGCGGTGAGAAGAAGATTAAGATTAGTATCGGTTCTTTAACTAAAAATGCGGTTAAAGAAAGAGGAGAGGGGAGCTCTAGGTTTGTTTTTGATGAGGTGGATAATGTTGACAAGGCTGGAAAGGAGAAGGAGAGAACAGGTGGTGGGTCGGCGTTGGATGAGTTGATAAAGGAGGAGGAGAAGGCGAAAGAGAGGATTAACCGGAAAGATTATTGGTTGTGTGAAGGGATTGTTGTGAAGGTTATGAGTAAAGATTTGGCAGATAAAGGTTATTATAAGCAAAAGGGTGTTGTTCGTAAGGTGATTGATAAGTATGTAGGGGAAATTGAGATGCTTGAAAGCAAGCATAAGTTGAGGGTGGATCAAGAAGAGCTTGAAACGGTTATTCCTCAAATTGGTGGGCTTGTAAGGGTTGTGAATGGTGCGTATCGTGGATCGAATGCAAGGTTGTTGTCTGTTAACACTGATAAGTTTTGTGCAAAGGTGCAGATTGAAAAGGGCGTGTATGATGGGAGAGTTATCCAGGCGATCGAATATGAAGATATATGCAAAGTTGTTCAGTAAATGCTTGTGATGAAATTGCATGATCTCTAGCAGGGACGCATAGTAAGATCGTTTGGTAAGATCATTTGATGATGTTGTTCAATAGAGTTTTTATTTGCAGTTTCATATATTGTGTAATAAACATTATATGGATTGTTTCTGTCAACATGTTCTAGTAATTGAATGGTCTTTTCTGATATTGAGTATTCTTAGTTTACATATTAGATTATTGAGTAAATTACAGAAATCGTCCTTTATGTTTATACCATTTTTCACTGTATGTCCTTTAGCCCAAAAAATGTAAGAGATCATCCTTTACGTTTAAATTTGTTGCGGTTTACGTCCTTTAGCCTAACGGGCGTTAAGTTTTTCAGTTAACTCCAGTCATGTGCCTTGCACATGAGGGTGTTTTGGTCTTTTTACCCACAATATAAATTAAAAACTAAATTTAAACACATTCTCTTTCTCTACAATCAGGCACCCTACAAACACCCTGCCACCAGCGACAACCACCGCCACACACAACCACCACCCTCCACCATCTCCTCCGTCGTTCATCATCAGGTATCCTCTTTGCGTTTCCTCACTGTCGCTCATCATGGCCGATTGAACCCGTCGCCACCACACAATCCTCAAATTGAAACCCTAAACCCATCAAATTGAAATTCAGAAACCCTAAACCCATAACTCCGGCGCCCCCAGTATCCTTCCGTTCCAGCCACACTACCCCCATTCTTCTCCCATGCTCAAATTGAAACCCTAAGTACGACGTTAGGGTTCCGTCGGGTTGAACCCTCTCGGGTCTCTACAATAGCCGTGAAGCTTGACTAATTTGGGTGGTTTAGCGACGATAATATCAAGATTTCGTTGCAAAAAGATTTGGTCGAGAAAGAATTTGATGTGGGATTTTGCTTGTGAAGATACTTGATGGCATAGACTTTGTTTTCTTGAAGATGACCGATGTAGACAGACCCGAATCCACCGTCTCCGTTTTTATTAACTGGGTTGAAGTTGTTGGTGGATGATTGTAGCTCCTCGAAGGTGAATACTGGTGTGAGGAGGCTGGCGGAGCGGTGGTTGTGGAGGTAGACGACAGCGGGGAACGGTACGCCGTTGCAAGATTTGCAAATTGGGTTTTTTGTTTGTGGATTTTTGTGGGGTTGATGATTAGAAGCATAAAAATAGGAGTTTATTGAAATCAATTTTATATACCAAGAATTTCAATCAGAGTTGCTATGACTTATGAAACTGGCTTATTTGTGTTTTTGAACAATCCGACAGCGGGGAACACTTAAATTTTTTTTTTGGGTGGGATGAGTTGAACCCACAAACGGTGGATTCCACCCTAACAGGGTTGTGGCAGGTGGAGGGTGGTGGATAAACATCAAATTGGGGTTTTTAATTTTAATTTGTGGGTAAAAAGACTAAAACACCCTCACGTGCAAGGCAAATGACTAGATTTAACTAAAAAACTTAACGCCCGTTAGGATAAAGGACGTAAACGGCAACAAATTTAAACGTAAAGGGTGATCTCTGACATTTTTTGGGCTAAATGACATACAGTGAAAAATGGTATAAACATAAAGGACGATTTCTGTAATTTACTCTAGATTATTTGTATAATCGTGTTTGTGTTTATTTATGTTCATAATAGTTTTACTTTTGCATACATTAGCAGACCTTTGCTTAAAATCTTGGCATGGTTCAGACCAACAGGCTAACAACATTTTCATTTTGCTTAAAGGGTTCTAATCTATTTGTTGAATGTGTTTGATAACGTGTGTGATATATCTTTTAATCCTATCAGCAATATTAAATTTTGGTAATTAGTACTGCTAAGTTCAAATTAAGGATGATGGTTAGACCTGGCAAAGTCAGCCCAAACATCTTATTTAGTGTCAATATGGGTATTTACCATGGCATGTTGGGTTGGTAGTAATTTTTTAATGGGTCAATCTGATGGTTTCTTCTTTTTTTTTCGTCGATGCCAGGCTACCATCACAGCTATACATGGCTGATTTTGAGATTAGACGTTGAAGTCTTCATCATCTCAGATTACCATCGCACTTGTAGACATCCGAACATGAAGATTTACCAGGTTTCTCTTTTGATTTTTGGTTTCTTAATTTTTGTTTGTCATTAGTCCTTTTGATTTCGTGGTTGCCGGTTTTTCATCTGAAATCTTAATCGATCAAACAGAAATCATGAAATCTTTCTCATTCCTTGTCTCTCTATGGTTTGATTTTGATTTTTTTTTTGTATATGTTTTCGATGTTGATGGATGTGGAAATTAAACCGATGTTGATGTTCTTTTTGAGGCAATCAATGTTGAAGCACAAATATTAGTCATTGTTCTTGCAATCTATCGAGTTCAGTTGATTTCATCACTCATTTTCCCCAGATGGGTGTAGTTTTGGTGTTTCCGAGGTTGATTTTTGATTTTTTTATATGTATATGTATTCGTTTTTGATGGAAAGTGGCCATGTAGAAATTAAATTGATGTTCTAGTGATTGATTGTTTGGGTGATTTCAATATTTACTAATTTAAAAACTCAAGATTCATGCTTTGCTTTTGCTTAAAAGTTACCCAAGTCGAATGTTTTGATTTACTATATGATGAGAGAAATTCGATGCATCATCTTCTAGGTGATAGCGGGTACAGTGGCAATTTTTTTAAAATGACCCGTTTTGATCCACACCCATTTTTGTCAAAACCCGTTATGACCCGAACCAAAATAGCCATTTTTTAAAAAGACATGTCCTGACCCGAACCCATTTTGACCCATTACCCAACCCGACTCGCCAGTTTTGCCAGGTATAATGATGCTATATTTTTTCCATCTTAACACTAGCTTGATGCATAATGATGTTTCTGAGTCAACATTGGTATTTGGACCGTAGAAGTTAGAACCTCAGAGTTCAAATCTGATATTTCATTTCTGTTTTGAGCACCAGAGTCAAATTCTATCTATTATCTTGCTTTGTGTTGTTATAAACTTAAAACATACAAGGTAGTTGTTATTACATGGTACCCTCTTTCCTTCTACTACTACTAGTCTTCGTTCTTCGATTATTTTCTTCTTTTTTTGTTTGTTTTTGGTTGATTTTAGATTTTTTTTGTTTTTGGTTGATTTTAGGCAAAATTGTTGATGGGGTTTTCATGAAGTATCAGGGTAGGGTGGCTTTGTTATATGATTCTATGTCATTTGAATTTATTAGGTTGCCTACTTAATTTGTTAACATTACTTGTTACACTTACTTTTAGGCATGTAGTGTGCATTTATCAACTCTCTTGTTAACTAGTTTTATACCTGTTTGGTGGTCGAGCGCTTTTACGTAGTAATATGGCAAACCTGACTTTCTTTGAATTGTAAATAAAGCCATACATGTCAAATAAAAGCACAACTCTTTAAGTTAACAAAAAAAATGTCAACGGTAAAACAACCATAGTGATAGAAAGTTTAGAGATTTAAGATGCAAAGTTATTGGTGAGGTTGGATGATGGCGGTGAGAAGAAGATTAAGCTTAGTATCGGTTCTTTAACTAAAAATGCTGTTAAAGAAAGAGGAGTGGGGAGCTCTAGCTTTGTTTTTAATGAGGTGGATAATGTTGGCAACGTTGGAAAGGAGAAAAAGGAGAGAACTGGTGGTGGGTCGGCGTTGGATGAGTTGATAAAGGAGGAGGAGAAGGCGAAAGAGAGGATTAACCGGAAAGATTATTGGTTGTGTGAAGGGATTGTTGTGAAGGTTATGAGTAAAGATTTGGCGGATAAAGATTATTATAAGCAAAAGGGTGTTGTTCGTAGGGTGATTGAGAAGTATGTAGGGGAAATTGAGATGCTTGAAAGCAAGCATAAGTTGAGGGTGGATCAAGAAGAGCTTGAAACGGTTATTCCTCAAATTGGTGGGCTTGTGAGGGTTGTGAATGGTGCGTATCGTGGATCGAATGCAAGGTTGCTGTCTGTTAACACTGATAAGTTTTGTGCAAAGGTGCAGATTGAAAAGGGTGTGTATGATGGGAGAGTTATCCAGGCGATCGAATATGAAGATATATGCAAAGTTGTTCAGTAAATGATTGTGATGAAATTGCATGATCTCTAGCAGAGAAACGTAGTAATATCGTTTGGTAAGATCATTTGATGATGTTTCTCAATAGAGCTTTTATTTGCAGTTTCATATATTGTGTAATAAGCATTATATGGATTGTTTCTGTCAACATGTTGTAGTAATTGAATGATCTTTTTCTGATATTGAGCTTTCTTAGTTTACATATTAGATTATTTGTATAATCGTGTTTGTGTTTGTTTATGTTCGTAATAGTTTTACTTTTACATACATCAGCAGACCTTTGCTTAAAATCTTGGCATGGTTTAGACAAATAGGCTAACAATATTTTCATTTTGCTTAGACAAATTGGTTTCACTCCCTTGCGTGAGATTTTACTTCCCACTGCTATTCTAATTTTGGCCAATTAGAAGGTGATCTGTGGAATTCCGAGTAAGTTGCGTGGTGTCTTCTGTATCGCAATTCTATTGGAACTGCCCAACAAGTAGATCGAGTGGTGATTTTCTGTATCTCGAATCCGTTCGTTGTTTACTGTTACAATCAAATTTACGTCCATTTTTCTGAAATACCAAGTCTCTGGTTATCACACTGCTTGTTAGATGCATAGTGATGCTTTTGAGGTTCAGTTACATCGATCTCCACGATCACCCATCCCGCATCCTTAAATCACCTGAAGTTTGACTTTCTGAGTCAACATTGGTATTTAGATCTTAGAAGTTGGAACCTCAGAGTTCAAATCTGATCATTCATTTCTGTTTTGAGCTCAAGAGTCAAATTTTATCTATTATCTTTTTTTATTATAAACTTGAAACATATAAGGTAGTTGTTATTACATGGTACCCTCTTTCCTTCTACCAGTCTTCCTTCTTTGATTATTTTTCTTATTTTTTTGTTTGTTTTTGGTTGATTTTAGGCAAAATTGTTGATGGGGTTTTGATGAAGTATCTGGGTGGTTCTATTATATGTTTCTATGTTATTTGAATTTATTAGGTTGCCTACTTAATTTGTTAACATTACCTATTACAGTTACTTTGTGTGTGTATTTATCAACTCTCTCTTTAATTATAATATAGATGGTGAGTATTAAACTTGATCAATGTGTTAGGATTAAACACGATCACACACGAACATGCACACATGAAAGCAAATAAACAAACACGTGGATTTAACGTGATTCGGTCTAAACTGACCTACGTTCACGGGTGGCAACTAGGTTATTCTTTATTGAGGTGATACAAATTACAAGTATATAGCATTGTATATATAGACTAATCTAGGGTTAGGAAACTTAATCCCCAAGTAAACCCAAATAGGGGCCCAACTGAATTACGAGTAGCAACCGGGCTAGGACCGGCTGCCTCTGACCCGTGCCTCCTCTCTTCTGCGCCCAAAGGCCTACGAACCAAATACAATGTGTTTCAGGGGTGTAGCATAACTAGATCTATTTGAATTGCAATCTTGGTTGATCTTATATTGACTTTGATTATGCAAAAAAAAATTGTGCATTTTTATCCAAACTAGGTTCAGATTTTTATGGAGTATGTAATATTTATTACCACATCTAATTCTAGTTATCAAAAATTCACTAAAAGTTTAAAAAAGTTCACATTGAGTTTGAAGTTGTTTGACCTTAAATGTCAAAACTACACTTTTTTTCTTGTGGAGTCAACAAGTAACAGAATGAATTTAGAGGAACTAGGTCTTTAACTACTTTTGGGGTAACCGGATGAGGGTAAGCAACTAAGTATCACCATCGTGAATTTGGTCAAAATTTGTCAATTTGGAAGTCAACCGATAAGTGAAGTTTCTTGGCTTGAGTTTTAACCTTCAGGTAAAATAATTTGATTTTTGATTTTAATAGACAGGTGTTTGTTATGTTTATGCAATCTATTTGGTTATTTTATAAGATAAAATTATACACATGTAGCTATTTCTTTGAGTTAAAATATAGGATATCAACAGACTCCTGTTAAAACAAGACATGGTTTGTTTTCAACTGATTTTGCAGAAAAATGATCTAATTCAGGAATGAGATCGGTACCGTACCGGTACCGAATTTATCGGTACGGTACGGGTACTCGTTACAAAATGCTCATCTCTAGATGGTATCGGTACCGAAAATACCGGTATCGAATTTATGGAAAAGTGGGTACCGATACCGGTACCGAATCTATCGGTACGGTACCGGTACCGGTACTCGGTACGAAATGCTCATCCCTAATCTAATTGACAAAGTATGAGTAATGTTTTATCCACAAAGTGGTTATATCTCATAACCTTAAACACTTGTATTTTATTTAATAATTTTAATTATTTTGTATTTAATAAGTTTGTTAAAGATGATTATAAGTATTATTTTTTAGTAAAATAATTATGGATTAGAGGTGTATTGCATATTGATCAGTTCTGATTGTGCTCCATGTAGATTTGGCATGTTTGAGTTTTAATATATTTGTTGTTCTTATCAATTCATAAAGGGAAAACATTTCCTTAACAAAGTTATCTGCCAATGAGTTCTAGATCAACTGGTTTATGAGGAGGCATCCCCATGGCCTTCCACATGGGTTCGAGTCTCACTTGATGTAAAATATTATTAGGTGGGCCAGGGGTTTTACCACAGTGGACCTTCAGGTGGTGGGTTTCCCTTGGAATTGTGGGCGGGCCGGGTCACCAGCGCTGTCTGCGTTCGCGGGCGTGGGTGGCCTTTTGCCATCCGGGCATATAGTATTCGTTGGCCGTTCATAAAAAAAACAAAGTTATCTAATTTATGATTCTAATAAATAATTTTAAGTTCTCAATGAATTGCATTGATGGTTTGATGCAGCAACTACTACCTTTCACCAAAATTTGCTTTGTATAATATTTAGAGAATAATTTTTTTATATTCATTTTAATGCTTTAAAATTTTATTTATTCATGAAAATAAAATTTCATTATTTAAAAAACAATCAAAGAAATGAAGACTGAGTCGGTGTGTGTAAACATTGACAATAGAATGATAGATTCAATTCTATGTGAAATCAAAACACATGTTTGTATCAACACTAAACATATGTGAAAACATTAACAATAGAATGATAGATTCAATTCCAATTGTTCTTTATTTTATCCCACAACATAATACTTTCAAAAGTTTTGAGCACATAAATATGATCTTCATGATCAAAACACATCCTTGTAACAAGAGAATTGTTACAAGAAGAAATCAAACAAGCAAACTCTTTCTTGCTCCATTTGATCAAATCAGAGACATTTTTGCTTCATTCTCTTTGTCATTAAACGGATGATTCTCTTCATCTACCACAACCCATGAATCGTTTTTCCTATCACCCAACAAAGGATTCGATTCCCTTATCGGAACAAGAACATGATCCTCTTTTGGAACCATATTTTCTTTCAAACTCCATTGACTTCCTGACTTTTCAACTGCTATACTGTCACTAGGTTGATCATTAGAACCCGAATGCTCGTTTTTTCCCTTGATGGGGTTTCTTGATTTGGAATTCTCGTCTTGAAACATGGGTAAGATCTGGTTTTCTTGCAGATTTTGATGCTCAATGAATTGGGAATTAGACCTTTTGAAATTTTCAAGAAAAAGTTGTTGAGGAACACCATGATCTGCAGAATTCCTGTGATTAAAGCTACCAAATCCTTCAATTCCCCTGCTTAATTTCCTTGCTTTGGCTCTCTCTTCTTTCAAGATACTCAAATTATTCAGAAATTTCAAGATTCTTTCTGATTTTGTTCTTACATTAAGCCCCCAATTGAATCTGCACATAAAAACATAACAAAAATTGAAAAAAATTATTAAAAATCAAATCTTTATGGTAAAATGATAGGACCCAGATCATGAAAACCCAAAATTATCAATAAAAATTAGTTTTTTATTCAAGAAATAAATTAAAAAATACCCTTTTTCATCAATATATTGAAAACTGGTCATCTCTTGAATAACGTCTTTATGAGTCTGAAATTCTTCAGCAACACTTTCTGGGCCATGTGTCAATAAGTATTCTAATACCACCACAGCCTTATATGGTATCCTCCAGTTTTTAGCATCAAATCTAGCCAATCTGTAGTTTGACTCAAAAAGTCAACACACAACAACTCAAAAGAAAAAAAAATTAAAAAGAAATAAAATCAAACCTGTTGTGAAGAACATTAACAATTCTCCAGTAATCATCAATTTCAAAAGAAGCTTTTGATATCATCTTTAAGGTCCGTGCATCTGGTGCCCATGGGTTCTCATTTGTTGACTCTTCAACCAATCTCCAATAAGTCAACAAAAGTCAAAGATTTGAAAAACAAAGCCAGGTTGAAATTGAAATCAAAATCAAAATAAAGCAGGGGAGATGGAGAGATTACAATTGTGCAGGGGTGACATCGGTCAAAGCTAATCGAGCAGTCTTGATCTTTTCCTTGAGGAAGAAGGAAGCTTGTTTCTTGAAATAATGGAAAGATGATGATGAGCCCAGATTTTCATTGTTGCCCAAGATTGACATGTTTTCATGGGAGAACAGAAAAGTTTGAAATCTTGAAAGATAGTGAAGATAACAAGAAGATGTTGGAGTTGGTCAAATCTTAGAACTATTTGATATTCAAATTCAAAATTGCGTCACGCTTAAATAATTTAATCCATTTAGAGTCCACAAAAGTGAAACATGTGTTCTTTGGACTTTATTATAAACATTTTTGGCCGTCAAAAAAATAGAAATAAACATTTTTTTAATATTTATTAAACTAGGTTATAACTCGTGTTTTATACGGGTTAAGTAAAAGAAATATTAAATAGAACGTATCAAGAGTATACATTTAGTTGTTGTAAAAACTTAAAACCCAATTTGGACAATTCATTATTTTTCTTTTATTTTTGTTACCTTTAAATTACTGAAGGCATTTTAGTACTTTCCCTTATACAGTGAAGGTGTTAGGGGCACCCTTCGGGTAGATGATCAGGTTCCACGCGTACTTCGGGTACACCACCGCCATTAACTCGGGAGATGATCGGGTAGGGTATTTCGGGTAGATCTACGAATTTAGCCGTTAGGTAACGGCATTGTAGCCGTTACATATTAAAAAAAATATATCTTATAAATACCATACTTTTTCAATAAAATTTTTACACTAAAAACCTCCAATCTTTCTACTATATTTCTACCCCAAAAAATACACTCTTTTTATCCATGGATTCCAAAAAATCAAAAGCCATTAATCACAAAAAATCAAAGGTGGTTCTAGCCAAGATCAACCAATACAACAACCGCATCAATAACCATTATAATACGGATATTATCTGTATTCTCAAATGCCAATATTGTCTAATCAAATTGCACCCGGTCAATACACATATCTCGTACAAGATCAACTTACGTTTGACCTTTTACACCCCGCTACCAAAACCTACCATATCGTAACTTAACCTGTGATGATGAAGAACGACCACTCCTGGTCTTTGATGACAAAATTGAAGAAGTAGAGGTTGATGAAGAAGAAAATGACGACGTTGAAGAAGTAGAGGTTGAAGAAAATGAAAAACAACCCGGAAATAAAGGAAAGTTCCACGCACGTGCGGCTTGGGTTCATATTTCCGAAGACCCGGTAATCGGAGATCAACAAAAGAAAAACGAGTTTTGGAACCGAATCCTTAAGCAATACAATGAACTAGTTGGTGGAAGCAACCGAACTATTCACCAACTAAATTCAAAATGGACGGCTTTAAATATCCAAATGTGTTGGTTCAACGGTTGTTGGATTTAAGCGGTATATTTTTATGATTTTTTATTTATATTTAAGTTTATATTAGTAGTTTTTTTTTATTTATTATAACTATATAGGATCGTATACGTGCGAGTGGATCCGCCGACTTAAATGTAATGAAGAAAGCATTGAAGCCAAGGACTTTCAAAATAAACACAAAAAAACTTTTGGTCACGTTGAGTGTTGGGAGCTTGTAGGCATCATGATAAATGGAACAAAGTGTCGTTGATTAGGAGGGGTTTTCGGGTCAATCGGAAAATAAAAGAAAGTTTTCGGATTCCGGCAACTACTCAAATGATGACCCCCCCCCCTACTAATTGGGCACCCAACCTTAACGAAGACGCAACTCCGACAAGACCAACACGAAAAGCAAAGAAATCGGACGAGTCGTCAAACAAAAGTAGTTTAATCGAAGCGGTTGCACAATACACAACGATGAATGAGCAACGGGATGATATTTTGAAAGAGCTATTGGAATCAAAAAAGGATAAAAGATAAAGAAGTTAGGGACATAGTGGAGGAGCAACGGGCGGCTGTCCGGGAGGATCGTATGGACCGGGATTTAAAGATGTTTACGGATCCTCACAACCATGTGACCGGATCGATGTTGAAAATAGTACTTAAATGAAAACGTGAAATAGCTAGTCGGTATGGGTGGCCTTGTGATTTTTAGATTTTTTTTTACTTTTTTATTTATTATTTATGTACCTTTTCTTTAATTAATGAAGTTTTTTTTATTAATTATATTTTTTTAGTTAGTTTTAATAAAGAATTAATTTTAAAAAAGAAAAAAAAAACTCTTTAGGGTACTTAGGCTGTGGGGAGTACCCCCGTGAAACCCATTGTGGAGGTGAGGTGGCAGTTGTGGTAGCGTGGAATACCACGCCCCCTTGGCGTGGTCCACGAGCGTGGATAGTGGGCGTGAAGATCTACACATCGTGGAAATGGAATGGGTGAAGGAGGTGGGGCCAAGGAAGTGTGGACCAATAATGTGTAGATACGTGTATTTCTAGGTGGGTGAAAAGTGAAACACCACGCCCCCCATATGTGGATACCGTGTGAAAATGAGGTGACGCTGACATGGAGGGGTGGAAATATGTGGGTAGCCTTAGGGTTGTGCCCCCAACACTAGGGTTAAATTTGGATAAAAATGATGTGACACTCCCTCATTGAGTATTTTCTTATAATGCTTTTTTTTTGTTAGGATAGTGTCCCCAATACCCTTATACCATTAACGATTTCAAACATTGATTTATTGTCTCTTACTTGGCATCTTATCACAACTTTTCATAATCTCTAACCCATATCCTTTTTACCAACTCATTTTAGTACATGACGTTCGTCGTTACCTATCATAAACTCTTTTTTTCCTCCAAATTGTTCTTCCTCTATCTTCTTTCTCTATTTATTTTCCTTCCCAGAAAGTGATCTTTGAACTTTTTTTACAGTATCAAACCTTAAAAAGGATAAAGGTAAGGCTCTTTGTGGTTCAACTTCTGTACTTTCTAATCAATTTGTTCGCATGAATCTTAATGATGGTAGTAATTCTGGGTTACGTTATTGTGGGGTAGATCAACAAGGTATATTTTAAATCTGCTTGAAATATCCGGACTATAATAATAATAATAATTATAATAATAATACTAATACAAGTAAATAATAATAATAATAATAAACACCAAAAGAAAAATAGATGTGTATAAACAAAACAACAAATAATAAATATTAGATATTCTTGATAAATGTAAATAAGTCAAACAAAAATAAAGTAAATAAGACTTTAAAATAAATCCAAATAAAAAGAATATGGAAGACCTCTACACCATCGACTTACACTACTTGGATTGCATTTATCTTACAATAATATTATAAACAAATAAATCTTCCATAAAAAATCAAACCCTCTCGTGAACCACCGGAGACATTTGAAACGACCATCGACAACGACCGTGATCGATTAAGGTAAATTTCGATCCAGGTATTTATTTGTTACGAGCCATAATAATAATACTGATAATATTATTAATAACAATAATAATGACGATGATAATAAAAATGATAAATAATAGGTTTTATCCATTGTTAAAAAGAATAATAAAAAAAAGTTTTGGTCAACTTCGGAACTAATTCTGGTCAACTATGATAAACTTCGGAACTAGTTTAAACTAGTTCTGAACTCTCATGAAGTATGTGAAACTAATTTCGGGCTCTTTTAGAGTGTCTGGAACTAGTTTATAACTGTTTTAAAGTATCTTGAACTAGTTTATAACTTTTTTAAAGTGTCTCGAACTAATTTCTAACTCTTTTAAAATATCTGGAATTACTTTCTAACTTTTTTAAAGTGTCTGGAACCGATTTTAAACTCTTCTGAAGATTTTGAACTAGTTCTGGTCAAGTCTGGTGAGTTGCTGGTCAACTCTATTGAGTTTTGGCCAGCTGCTGGTTGATGTGTCGTGTTTAGTATATATAGAAAATATATTATATAATAATATATTCAAGGATATCGGTTTCACGAGATCAGTTTTAAATTTATAATTAAAATGATAAATACTCAAACTTAAAACACACACAACATGCAAGTGTACCTATCGCAACGCAATATTGTTTAGGTAAGAACCAAGTATCGAACCAATGGACACGATCGAGTTCCAATACTCAACTTTTGTTATCGTTTAGTCGGTTTAATTAGTGGGTGGGTTTTGTGTGCTTGTGAAGCAAAAAAGTAAATGACAGAAAAGTAAATGACGGTAAAGTAAATGACAGAAAAGTAAAAACGTGCGTGATGTGTGTAACAGGAATGTAAATAACATAATAGTAAATAGCAGGAAAGTAAATATCTCGGAAATGATCAGGTCACTAAGAGTATTGCTTTGGGATTTGAATCCGCTTGGTATATGATAACGTTAAGTTGACTAATCAGGTGGCATGACTACTACAAACATGTGACCCGGGTCACCGCTAGAGCCTCGTCCTCACGACATTTGGTTCACGGATTATATTCTTTAATAATAAAATGGTAGGACTCCCAACTAGGGACATCGTTACCCTCAACTCTTTGGTGTTATCTCCAAGTTGGTTTAGGACATCAAACTTAAGTGCTTAGTTATTATTATTAAAAGAGTGATTAGACTTTGTTCACCGGGAGGCGGTGTAACAATGGGACCATGTATAAAGACGTACTGTTCCCAACATGAGTTCACCAATTCTTGGTCTCATAACAAGTTCATATAACGACGTACGACCTTATTAATATTAACCAAGGCTTGGCTTATCAAGATCCACTTGTATAAAGACGTACAAGCATCAAGAGAAGTTTGATTAAAAAGGTTTTACGGTCTTACGCTTTAAAATCAAGAACACTTACAAGCGTAAAGACAAGTTTAGATAATAATAAAAAGCCCACCTGGAAGGTGGCTTTTAGAGCGAATAGTTAAAGACATAAACATACCACTAGATTAATACGTTAAACAATAACATGCACCAAACTTCATCATCACCCTAGCAATACAAAGAGTTTAGCCACGAATGGCCATACTAACTAGTGTAACGCTGAGTTTCATAGGCTCCCCTATTGCGGAACGAAGAGGAGGAGCCTCTCTACTCTCTACTCTAACTACGGAATACTCTCTCTGGAATAGTGTCTTGGGGTATGGAAAGGTGTATTGAATGAAGAACCCAAGCCGTCTATTTATATGCCTCAAAATGAGCAATGCACGACCGTGCATTGGATTGCACGGGTGCACGGGCGTGCAAACACCTCGGGAATCAAACAGAGAACGGTGTACCAAAGCCTTGGGGAGCAAGAATGGGATTGCACGACCGTGCAATGGGATGCACGGCTGTGCATCCCATTTCTGCTTCCCTGATTTGTCTTTTAGCTGTTGTTTGACTTGTTGTTGACCTGGTTTGACTTCTTGGGAGATAAAGCTCGGGTTTGGTCCTCCAAAAGCTTGATTTCTTGATGTTTTTGAGTGGCTTTAGCTTTGTTTACTTCGGGACGCCGAATAACCTGCAATTATGAAATATTAACGCTTTAAGTATCAATTGCAAGGTTATTAATCAATTAGTATCATAATATGGGGATTATTATGCATGCAAAACATGAATAATTTAGGGCATATCACTGGTCAATTGGAACTACTTTCGAATTAATTATCTAGACTACTTTCGAACTAATGTAAACTCTCTGTAACTACTGTATGGAATTGCTTTTGAACTGTTGTGAACTTGCTGAAACTACTTCTAAAATCTTTAAACTACTTCTAAACTTTTCTGAACTCTTTAAACTAAATCTGAACTCTTCTTGAAGTATGTCTGAATTCTTCTAAACTAAGTTTTAATTTTAGGAACTCTTTTAACTTGGTTTAAACTTTTCTGAAACATTTTAAAATATAATAGAGAAAGAAGTGGAGAATTAGGTTTTTGCAATTGTATAATTATTCTCCAAATCTATCTCTCTATTTATAGATTTCAGGGAACAAGTTATGATTTTGAATTTAAAAAAAAATCAAAATTTAAAACAAATATTTAAATAATAATAATTCGTAATTAATTAATAACCCTTTTAATTTATTAACTTATTCTAAATAAATTAATAATTATTTGTTCATAGATAATTTATTCTCATCGCCCTTCTGTGCCTAAATGTTTTCACAAAACATTTTATGATTATTGTTCGTGATGTAACTCTTTGGATCGTACCTTAATAGTAGCATTATCATATGTCGTTACTCGGGTACACTAGTTTAACAGAGAGATGTTTGGTTCATAAGAAATGTCCAGTCTCAAATACCAACAAAGCATTTTTGGTGCATTGGTCGTGGATGAGAGAAAAACTCCACAATCAAGCGTACTCGGTGGGAATAATCTAGGATGTGTGAACCCCTGGGAAGTTTTCGTCTGTGCAACAAAAAATAAAAACCAGAATCCGTGATCTCTTAGTGGGCAAAGCGGACAATATTGTTGGTATGAGATGTCGGATGTTACAGTTTGAATAACCCACAAAAACACATTTTAAAGCTCTACTATCAAATTTATTCACCGGATTCAAAACAGTGGCAAAACATATACAACCAGAATTCCTAAGATGAGAAAGAGAAGGATTTAAATCATGTATCAACTCATAAGGGGACCTTCCAAACAATATAGAAGAATGTGTCATGTTAATCAAATAAGTAGAAGTCAGAATACACTCAGTCCACTGATATGCCCTAAATTATACATGTTTTGCATGCATAATAATCACCATATTATGGTACTAGTTAAACAAAAGCTTTACAATTGATGCTTAAAGCGTTTATATTTCATAATTGCAGGATATTCGGTGTCCCGAAGTAAACAAAGCTAAAGTCACTCAAAAACATCAAGAATCAAGCTTTTGGAGGATCAAACCCGAGCTTTGACCCCCAAGAAGTCAACCCAGGTCAAAGGAAGTCAACCCAGGTCAAAGGAAGTCAAACCAACAGCTAAAAGACGAATCTGGGAAGCAGGGGAGGGATGCACGACCGTGCATCCCATTGCACGGTCGTGCAAATCCATCCCTTGCTCCCCAAGCTCTAGTACACTGTTCTGTGTACCCTGTTTGATTCCCGAGGTGTTTGCACGCCCGTGCAAACTAATGCATGGCCGTGCACTGCTCATTTTGAGACCTATAAATAGATGGCTTGAGTTTTTCATTTGACACACCCTACCAAACATTATTATAGCTCAAGATAGTCTGTTTCAGTAGTTTAGAGTAGAGAGGCTCCTCCTCTTTGTCCGCAATATGGGAGCCTACGAAACTCAACGTTACGCTAGTTAGTATGGCCATTCGTGGCTAAACTCTTTGTATTGCTAGGGTGAAGATGAAGTTTGGTGTATGTTAATGTTCAACGTCTTAATCTAATGGTATGTTTATGTCTTTAATTATTCGCTCTTAAAACCACCTTCTAGGTGGGCTTTTTATTATTATTATCTAAACTTGTCTTTACACTTGTCAGTGTTCTTGATTTTAAAGTGTAAGACCGTAAAAACTTTTTAATCAAACTTCTCTTGAAACTTGTACGTCTTTATACAAGCAGATTTTGATAAGCCAATGGTTGGTTAATATTGATAAGGTCGTACGTCTTTATACGAACTTATTATGAGACTAAGAATTGGTGAACTCACGTTGGAAACGATACGTCTTTATACTTGGTCTCATTGTTGCACCACCTCCCGGTGAACAAAGTCTAATCACTCTTTTAACAATAATAACTAAGCACTTAAGTCTGATGTCCTAAACCAAATCGGAGATAACACCAAAAAGTTTAGGGTAACGATGTCCCTAGCTAGGAGTCCTACCATTTTATTAATAAAGATTATAATTCGAGAATCAAATGTCGTGAGAATGAGGCTCTAGGGGTGTCCCGGGTCACACATTTGTATTAGTCATACCACCGGATTAGTCAACTTAACGTTACCATATACCAAGCGGATTCAAAGCCCAAAGCAATACTCTTCGTGACCTGATCATCCTCGAGATATTTACTTTCCTACTATTTACTATTATGTTATTTACATTTCTGTTACACACTTCACGCACGTTTTTTACTTTTATGTTATTTACTTTAACGTCATTTAATTTTCTATCATTTACTTTTCTGCTTCACAAGTACACAACACCCACTCACTAATTAAACCGGCTAAACAATAACAAACGTTGAGTATTGGAACTCGACCGTGTCCATTAGTTCGATACTTGGTTCTTACCTAAACTATATTACGCTGCGATAGATACACTTGTCTATTGTGTGTGTTTTAAGTTTGAGTATTTATCATTTTAATTATAAATTTAAAACTTGATCTCGTGAAATCAACAAAACAAATATATATATTTATATATATTTTATCTATATACTAAACACGACACATCATCCACATATACAAAGGACTTGAAACATAGAAGACTAAGCCATATTTAATAGGTGTCTAGTTTTCTTTCTACTATTATGTTAAAAAAAAATAAAGTTTCGGACGAAACTAATTGTGGACGAAATTAATAGTTTCGAACCGAGAGAAACTTTAGATGTTTGCGAAATTATTAAAGACGGAGGTATTTGGTTTGTTACACGACAAAAGTATTTGAGGCGGAAGTAATTTGGTCGGGACGAAAGTTATAGACGTATATACTTTTAATCTTCACAAGAGGCGGCTTGCTTGAAGGTTTTTTTGGCTCAAGTATATATAGGGCATTAGCATTCATTTGTTAGTGTGCATCAGTGTGAGTCACCACCCTAAGGGAGCTCACCTAGGGTGGATGAAATCTTATGATTGTTCTTGAACTTTCATGTAAATTTCTTGTTAATTCAATACATTTCATACACAATTACATCTATTATTATGTGTTTGATTGTTTGTTATGGCGCACATTCACCCGTATCTACACAAATTCATATTCAGGAGTAATGTTTATGGTGTTCAATCGATCCGGATCTGAGTTTTGATAAAATTTGGGTTTATCAATTGATATCAGAGCATGGTTACCTGAATTAATTGGACTAACATCAAATTTGATTCACCATTGCTCTTGATTCAGGTGCTCCAACCAGAAAAAAACCACCAGGGATGTTAAACAGAAAAAGTAGAAGAATAAGATCAGAATGCATTGTCATGTTCATCAGATTCACCAAAATCAAATTTCAATCATATTTTGTAAAGAAACAACAAAGTTATCCAGAAATTTAGATCTCTACATCAACAGTTAACAAAAAATCATACAAAAATTTGGATCTCTATGATGTGTTCTAGAGTGTATATAAAAATAGATGATAAACATAAAAGCTTTAAATTTATAAAACTGTAATTACTTCCACTCACTACAACATACTTAGGGCAAGTGCACCCATCGTGGACGTAATATAGTGTTGGTAAGACCAGATATCAATCCAAGGATACATAGGCTCTTAGTACCGGATTTCAGTCAATGTCTAATCTAGCCAGGATTTAAAAGTTGTTTGATTTTGATTTTGATTTTGAAGAAGGAGAAAACAGAAAATAGTAGAAGTAATCAATAACAAGGATACACTACTTTGGTTCGAATTCCTTCCAATTTTTTAGTTAGTTTTTATTTATGGATTCTCTAAATATCACTATATCACAAACATGGCAGTTGTCACTTAAGTCGCTAGACCCTATGGCTAGGGTTGATTTTGTCTTCCCAAGGGTAGTAGTCCGAGCAACATGAAAACCGCTATTTTTAGCTAGAAATAGATCTTGGTCAGGTTACCAAATCATACTCTTTGAATATTGGTGATAATTGTGTGTAAGTGCAAAAGATGGAGCAACTCCGGGGTCGGGACATTAACTCCCACAACAATATTGGAAAGTTATCACCATAACAACCACCTCAATGTCAGAATTAAAGTATTAAAATTGTGTCTTTAGACAAGGGACTTTACACACTAATTACTATGAACCCTTTGATTTGATTCCTCTCCTCAAAGGTAGTGGCGATGCATAAAATCAAATCCTTAGAATACTGAGTCACCTTGTATTAAAAAGCAAGGATTTTTACGAACCACATTCACAATTCACAACTTCTACCACCCTTCCAAGTTACTAACACACCGACTCTACATAGACATAGAAGTGTGAATGCCGGAATCAACAAAGCATGAAGTTGGTGAATTGTTCCAACGGTTGTAAAGATCCACTTTCAATGTTAAAAGATCACATTTTAAAGTTATTCACACACACAATATTGAATCCATAAAGATACTAACTACTACATTGGAAGTCCATCTACCCAAAGTGATTCAAAGAACTTAGCCAAGAATGGCCATGCAAGTAACAAAGATTAAACTTGAATAAATACACAAATGTATCATTGCAATATTTCAAATTTGTTAATTGTTTCTAGAACCTTGAGGATGAAGAGTAACTACAAAAACTACAGATAATAAAGGTGGAATTCTTCTAACAGTGACTACAAATCTCCTCCCCAAAGCTCTCTTCCAAAATGGTGTAAGAACCACCTATTTATAGGTTGTTCTGGAACTTGGGCACGGGGCGTTCCTGATGAGGCACGACCCCGTGTGTACCCGTTTGTTGCTCCACTAACTTGGTCAAAACATAATTGGACAAGGTAGTGCGCACGGGGGCGTGTTGAGTTTAAGCACGGGGCATGCTGGACCTTTGGCACGGGGGCGTGTTGGCTTAGACACGGGGCGTGGGTCCCATGTGTCTGCTTGTCTCCTGAACTTGGGCACTGGGGCATGCCTGATGAGGCGCGGCCTGTGCCAGACTTGTTGACTTGATCATTTATTCTTATTTTTGCACCGTTTTCACTTCTTTGATCAATTCTTGGTCTTTAGGTCTTGAAAACTCAAAATGAATCAATTAAGGGTCTAATTCATAAGAATTTAAAGAAAACAAACATAAATGAAATGACGTTTGATGTGAAAAACATGTATAATTTGTACACATCACTCTACATCAACATACAACAGAAATTCAAATCAATTTCATCTTCAGGTTCGTCTTCATCACATCTTGCACACACTAGTGTGTGAGAGAGTAGAGAGAGAAAAACTGATTTGTTTAAGCTGAGATGAAAAATTTGTTGCCTAAAACATATTTCTTTCAATATATTACAAAACTTTCAGACGAATTTGTAGAAAAAGGAAACTTTCGGATGTTACTTTCGTCTTAAACGAAAGTATGCTTTTGGTTTTAAATTTTCGTTTACCTTTCGTCCCCAAATCTAGCAACTTTTGTCTGATTTGTGAAACATTCGGCCATAAAGATTCGTCTGCATATCTGCGTACTTTCGTTTAGGTTTTCATGAAGCGGGATGAGAAATTTCGTTCCAAATGAAAGTAACGTTTCGAATTGAAAACTTTCGACTTCAGATCTGAAAATTTTCATCTGCGTTTTGTGTTTGTTGCGTGTGTTTAGAGAGAAAGAAAGCAAGATGTTTAAGACTGTGTGTTGATGCTTTGTTAGAAGATGATGGCTTTGAAAACTGAATTTGAATTTCTCTATAATATCTGCAATATCACGATAAAAAATAAATGGGGGATTAGGTTTTTTGTTGTTCTTGTGTACGGTTGTGTAAAAGAAACGAGAATTGTGAAGAAAAAAGAATTAGGGTTTGGATCAAACAAAAATACCTTATCCAAACCTGAATTTCATCAAAACTCATATCTGGATTGATTGAACACCATAAACAATACTCTTGAACATGAATTTGTAGAGACGAGTGAATGTGAGCCATAATAAACAATCAAGCACAAAATAATAGTTGTAATTGTGTATGAATTGTATTGAATTAACAAGAAATTTACATGAAAAATTAAAGAACGATCATAAGATTTTATCAACCCTAGGTGAGCTCTCCTAAGGTGGTGACTCACAATGAGACACTAACAAATGAATGCTAATGCCTTATATATACCATTGAGCCAAAAAACCTTCAAGCAAGCCGCCTCTTGTGAAGATTAAAAAAATATTTTCGTCTATAACTTTCGTCCAGACCAAATTACTTTCGCCTCAAATACTTTCGTCCGGTAACAAATCAAATACTTTCGTCTTTAATAATTTCGCCGCAACTAAAGTTTCGCCCGGTCTGAAACTATTAATTTCGTCCACAATTAGTTTCATCTAATAGTTACGTCTGAAACTTTGTTTTTTTTTCTAAACATGTTTCCACACTATTTGACATATCTAATTGCATAGCGTCATTTTAAAATTTAAACCCAACAATCTCTCCCTAGAATGATGCTATCAATTCTTTAAACTTCTAGTCAATCTGAAAATGTCAATTGCATAGTATCGTTTTCAAAATTAATCCCAACATATTCTATCTATTTTGTTTGTGGAGTGTTTTCACATTCATTGAATAACTTTTTTCCATAGAAATATTTGTAAACCTAGATCCATTATCAGACCTAAAACACTTAATTGTCTTTAGAAATGGGGTTTTTATTAGACTAACAAAACATTTAATATCACAAACACTTCATCTTTATATTTTAAAAGTTATATTTGCCATTGTTCCATTTGCATGACCTACAGTTTCTCATAGGTTTCTTTTTTATTTTCAAAACTTTTAGCAATAAAGGCTGTTGTCTGGGATTTTTGGTTAAAACTTTTAGCATAGAAAATGTTGTTTTGGCAGTTGGTAAAGAATTTTTAGTTAAGATGTTAGACCTAATTGGTTGATATACATCATCTAAACCCATGAGAAATCACATAAGTTTTATTCTTTGATTAAAGTCTGAAGTACCATTTGCTGCATGATAAGAACATGTAGATAAACTAGTAATAGTATCAAACTATCTACACATGGAGTTCAACTTATGATTCATTTTTGTAACACCCTACTTTTGACATTGGTCAATAGTTTAAAATGGAAAATTAGTTCCAACATTTTCTTTTCGATACCACCATCATTTGGTTTATAAAATTCAAATCGCACCTTAAACATGTACAACATATGACTTTATACACACACACACACACACACACACACACACACACATAGGGGAGTGATCATGAGAAAACCACATAGTTATGCGAAAACCGAGAAAACTGTCAAGAGCCAATCAAATAATTTATAGGTTTTTTTTTAATTTATTTCTAAGGGTTTTAATGTAATATTACACATTTTACCAAAAAAATCACTTTACTTATTGTGTTATACATATACGTAACTACAATTTTTTTGCTTTCTGTTTACGTATACGTAACGTTTATGTATACGTAACTTATGTGTTACGTATACGTAAGCCAATACTTAAAACGATTTTTTGGTAAAAGCGTGTAATATTACATTGATACCCTTACAAATAAAATAAAATAAAATAAAATAAATAATTATTATAAAATTGGTTTTCTTAGTGGTTTTTACGGTTTTCGCAGGTTTTTACGGTTTTCGCATAACTATTTGGTTTTCTCATGAACCCTCCTCTACAAACACACACACATACACACACACACACACACATATATATATATATATATATATATATATATGTGGGTTATATATATTTTAAGGGAAAATTACCAAAATAGACACCAATCCGTTGGCTAAAAATGGGCGCCGGCTAAGCCTACAATAACAAAGGCTTTAGCCGGCGAAATACAAAGGCTTAGCCTGCGTTTCGCCGGCTTAGCCTTCAATCCGCCGGCTAAATGTCTATTTTGGTAACTTTGACTTGGTCAATGTTTATTTTGGTAATTATCCCATATTTTAAACCCTTAGTTGTTGAAAAAAATCCACAAACACTTTTCTAGCCACACATTCAATTTTCTTATATTTTATTTGGTGGCTATAATTAAATCTGAGTTTTTTATTTAAATTGAAAAAATATGTAGCCTAGATTAACTAGAAGGGTAGAAAGGTAATTATATTTTTTTCTTTTAAAAATTAAATGTAGCTTGATTTCTTTTTATTAAATTATGGTTTTAACACTTTTTTTATATCTATCAAGATCCATCATCAAAAAACAAAATCAAGAACAAATTTTTTACACACGTGTAAATCAATGAAAATTGACTTTACACATCATTAACTTTACAAATCAGTATTTACAAACGAAGAACATGTTTTTTTACACATGTGTAAAGAACCCTAAAATATGATTTTAACTCTCTCTATGTCTGTTTACATTTGTGTAAAATCAAATACACATGCATAAATTAAGTTTAGAACATAAACACAAAGAACGAATGAAGAATTGCTTTTTACACTGTGTTAAACCCATATACACAAATATCTTTACAAATCAGAAAAAAAAAATTATACATGTGTAAAACCTATAATTACACTGTATAAACAGAATAAAATCAAATACACATGAATAAGAACTTTTTACACATGTGTAAATTCAGTTTACATTTGTGTAAAAATCAAATACACATGTTTAAAAATCGACTACACGTGTGAAAATCAAACCCTATTTGTAAAATCAAACTAAAAAACCCAAATATCAACCCTTACTTGTGAAATCTTAAGAAATCTTGTAGATCTAGAGAAATATCTATAGAACTTAAATCCATTTCACTTTTTGATCTTGAAACCAGATATTGAACACAAATCTTGAAACCACTTCCGAGCGAAATAAAACCTAAAAATGAGCAACAAATTTAGTAACACCACAAATATATATAGTTTAAAAAGTTTCACATGTGTAAATTCATTTTACACTTTTATAAAGAACCTTAAACCCTTGACAACTAACATTAGATCAAGAACGATTGAAGAACACTCTTTACACATGTGCAAAGTTAGTAAAAACTTACTTTACATATGTGTAAATAACCCTAAAACAAAGATAAAAATGTAAAAGACAATTTACATTTTGTATATACACATGAACAAAAACTTTTCACACATGAACCATGTGTAAATTCAGTTTACACATGTATGAAAACTATGTACACAAATAAGAAAACAATTCTACATCCACAAACCCAAATATGACTGTAGGAACCTAGAAGGGGGGGTGAATAGGTTCTTAAAATTCTTTTCAAGTTACTTTAAAACCTTCTTAAGTTTAACCACTCTTTATTTAACAAAATCTTATTTTGTATTCTTGTCTAAAAACTTAAGTGGTATGGATGATACTTGTTAATGAACAATATGAAATGTGCAAGTATGTAAAAGATAAGGGAAAGAGATACATAATCGGATTTGTAGGGGTTCAAGTGGATGTTAACAAACTCACTCTACGTCCCCTCCTCGATCCTCCAATCGAGAGTTGTCTTTACTAATCGTCTCCCTAAAATGGTAGGGATCACCGGTACACGAACGTCTCACTAAATAAAGGTAGTGATCACCTTGTATAATATTTGTTAGATCTCCAATTTGGTTTTTCTGTTAAATGGCAAGGTAAAAAGTTCCAATTCGTGTATTTTTTTATTTTTATTTTCTATCGTATAGTTGTTTTTTAGATTTGATTGATTATTTTGATTTTTGATTCCTTGGGTATATTTATTTCCTGTCAATTTTAGTTAGTGGCGAGGTTTCATGTATGATTTATGTTTCATTCAGTTCCATTTTGTGGTCAATACGAGAAAAATGTAGGAGCGAGCAAGCTAACGGTTTAGCCCGCCATACCTGTTTGAACAGGCCCGGGTATGTCAATAAGGGTACAGTCTGCAGTTCTTAGTTTACTCAGCAAATGGTTATGGGTATGGGTTGGGTATAGACGTGGCAGAATTCAGCAAACCTGGGTAACATCTTTAAAATTGAAAATTCAGATGATATGAATATAATCAATGGATAGATATCTAAATTTACCTAATTTAAATTATAGGACTATTATGCATTTCAAGTTTAGTTTTGTTCCCTGCAAATTTGATTGATTATTTCATCCTATTTAAGAATCTGGGATTAAAGATTATGAACTTGTTTTTGATCTACTGTTTAAAAACCATATCACAGTATCAAAATAAATTTATAAATTCCTTTGTATTCGTATTATTAAGTACTTTGTTCTAACTATTATGATGATTCGTCAGGAGTCAATCAAGGAAATTTCTTTACAGTGAGCGATATGTATGTCCAACAATTTTTTGCATGTATGTCCAGCCAAGGTTCTATCTTATTTGCAGCCCAAGCTCAAACGATTTGCAACCTTACACCAAACGGATTTTGCAGCCTTACACCTCACAGTTCCAGCCTTGATAACCGTAACCGACCCATGCTCCAAACATACGGTTCACGGGTATTGCTTTAATCATCTCACTGGTACAGGTACAGGTCGGGTATGATGGGTTCGTGACGGGTCTTACCCATTGAACAGGCCTACAAAAATGTATAAAATTTAGAGAATAATCTCGTAATAGAGGTTTGATTTTTCATCCTTTCATGCTTGATTTAAGTTGCAAGCTTCTGTTATCATGAATATATTTTTTTTCTAACATGTAATGATCGTTTTTTCTTTTTAAACTTTTTTATGTTACTGCTTGAATTTTTTTTAGTTTTTTTTAACCTTTTTATGCTACTGCTTGGAATTTTTACTTGGGTCTCTTAATTGAAATATGGATTGTGTATTTGTGTGGTAAGATGAATCTCTTAGTACACACTCATGTTACAGAGGAAAATGTCGTGTATATATGTTGCTGCTTGGAAAAAAAAATTTTCAGGCAATTTAACTGCTTGCTTCACCTGATGGGTAAGAGATGTTAACTATAATTGCCATTTTATACCTTTTTCATAAAATGGGTGTTTCAACCCGAACGTATTTTGGTTGGAACCCATTTTGACCTGAACGGAACTGGCCATCTTTTAAAATGGTCTATTTGGAGCTGAACCCAATATGACCCATTAACCCACCAACCAAACCCGCTCGTTTTGCTAGGACTAATCAAACCATTAACGCTCTCGTGTATGGTTACTCTTCATCTAACAATGCCCTTAAAAGATTGGCTTTACATTGGCTAAAGAGACACTCGACATACATTTGATCCTAGAGTGCAACAACCATTTTTTTCTCTTGGATGAGTCACTTGCTCTCCCTTAGGCCTTAGCATTTGACCATGATCTCTCCATTGGGAAGTGGAAAAATGGTTGTTGCAGGCTAGGATTGTATGTCGTCGAGCGTCCCTTTAGCTGATGTAAAGCCAATCATTTTAGAGTGTGCTATAAGGTGAAGAGCAGCCATGTCTGAGGACATTCATGTTTTGGTGGTGGTGGAGAATGTAACGGGTCAAATTTTCAGAGATCGGGTGTACTCAAGACGTGCTTGAACGTGTGGGTTTCTGGTCACTCCTGCATGTTGAAGGTACACTAGTCGGAGATCGGGTGTACTCAAGACGTGCCTCAACGTTTAAAGAAAGTCTGTGCCAAAAGTACTTCTTGGTAAACCATTGGTTGAGAGTTGGGACCACTCTAATGAGTCTAAAGCGAGACAAAACCAATAAACTTCGATTGTACACGAGATGAAATAACCGGCTCGTGTAGTCTACACGAACATGACATCACACTCACAAGACGAGTCTGTGACACATAATTAAAAAGAAATGTATGAAGAGTCCAAATTTATTCTATTTTGTATTTTACTTCTGGTACCTTATTGTATACAAATCAATTTTGGTGGTGTAACTTTTTATCTTCTTTGATTACAATATTTAACCTTTTTGATTCAACTAATTCATAATACTCATATAAACAGTTTCTTCATATAACAAAAACAAAGTCAACATATGTCAACCCTACACTCAAAAGCCACCAAGCTAATTAACACGTGTCTGAAACTATATTCTTTCAAAACTTGCTTGCTTTTGCTTTCAGAAGACTCTTTAGACCTAACTGTAGTATTCACTCTAAAGCAAGCAATCCAATCTTGACTTGGATTTTTTGTTTTATGAAACATTTATTTACCTTAAAAATGCAGAAAAAATAAAACTAAATGACGTCATTTATTAAAATATTCATGACAAAACTATATTCATAAACATTGAGTAAAGTTTTCACACCTTTACAAGTCCTAATCACCCAACTTACATTTCACAACCAAGTCTCTTTTTAAGTTCTTGAGCTTCATTGCCATGTTACATAAGGTGACCAAGATTTTAAAAAAGAACAAAAAAAGATAATCAAAAAATGGATTTACCCATTCGGTTTTTCTTGTGACATATCGTCGGGTGTTTGGTGCCTTGAGTACTAGCTCACACACATGATCTCCATATCCTGCCTTCTAGTGAAATGACGATGATCGAAACATCATCATGGTAACGCCTTCTATCCCCTTGTGGTATTTCTAACAACTCATGAAAATCCATACCTATAAAACAAACACATTTCATATCATAACCTTGTTTTGTAAAAACTTATGATTAACCGCATAAACAGTAGGTGACAAAATGGGCGGGTCATATGGGTTGGAATGTTGGATTACAGGTCCAACGGGTAACATTCTGGTACAGGTTGACCCAAAACACTTTTGTCCAAATCTTGTATGATCTGTTAGAGATAAAATATAACCTAAATAAACTTATAAAGTTAAAATGATTCGGGCTAATTATTACCAGCTTTCTTGGCTGCACGAAACAGAACTTCTTCGATTAAATGCTGAGCTGGATCGCCTTCTGGCGACCACTGAATAAAGAGCTCGACTTCAGAAACTGCCTCTTCATTAGTGAAATACTGATAAAGCCCGTCTGAAGATAATATCAAGAATCTGTCTCTCGGCCCTAATCTGTGGTGGTAAAGACTCGGCAGACAGTTTATATATGGAGAATTTCCAACATAATCGATCCTAAACATCTCTAAAAGCGCATCATTCCATTTAGGCTGCAGCAAATCAAGAAACTAATTATAACCGGTTGATTGAATGAAAAAATCAACAATTTGAACAATCTTTACAAGTCCTCTACAATTTTTAAAAGTCAATGCTATATAGTCAACCAAAATAGAATTCCATCTAAAAAAGTTATGCAAGATTCAATCTTGATGGAGTATCCAATCTTCCCTGGAATGTAACTTTTTAAAGCACCCATAAGGAATTGGATCCACATTGCTTTTATACAAAAAGATAGATCAAGTTGACCATTGTTTATTGACTATTGGTGAATTGTCAATCAATTACCTGTTTGAGGAAGCCAGCACCGAAAGCACGCGTGACCTTGAGTGAGCCTTTAACACGATCGTTCACAACCGCACAAGAATCATCCGGGTGTTCGCTCTTTATTCTTTGAACTTCCTGCAAAAAATCAAACATAAGTTTAAGAAAACAATTATTTCAACCTTTAAGGTTATAACTTATAAGAACAAGTTTTACCTCTTCAATGGAGGTACTATGATCCACTGTAAGCTGACATGCAGTCAATGTAGGATTCGGATTAGGAATATCTGCATCAAAAACCTCAAGATCATACAATGTTTCCTCTTTAATCCTCTCTAGATATTGCCTCCAAATATCGGGCTCAGGCCTTTGAGCCAAAACCGCTCTACTATCTCCCACACTCATCACATAAACATCTTCTTCTTTCATCAACATAACAAGCACACACGAACCCATCAAAGCCAGTTCAGGATTCTCATCAAGCATCTGATCCGCAACATTAAAATAAGCCTCTTCCGTCTTCTTCAGCCCTTGAGATAGAGCTTTCAAAACATCCGAATGGTTGATCGAATTCGACCCATTCGAATTCAACTGCTCCTTTAACCTCCGATCCAATTCCAACCTCTCGCGGTCAAACTCACACTTCCATCTCCTATGATTATCCTCCCATCTCTTCGCCCCTCTCCCCCTAATTCTTGAACCCTTGCTCCTCTTCTTATTCACACTCGTTTCAAAATCCTCAACTGCATTGGGATAACATTCCTGCTGATCAACACATCTTCGAGGCTGATCGTTGATCATTGATCTCATTTCTTCAACAGAATCTACCGATTGCGGCAATGAATTTGAATTCGATGAATCAACCTCATCATCCCATAACAAACCCTTTAACTCCTTATGAACAGCCGGATACAAATTAGACAGAAGATAATCAGGAGCATCAGGACCATTAAACCCATCATAAATCCCAACAAAAACCCACCCGTGCTCCTCAGAAACGACGACGTGTACCCGATCTTCCCCAGCTTTCCCTTGAGCCCATTGAAGATTCTGGCTCTGATTCAAACACTCATCTTCATCAAGAAAACTACACTCACTGCTCAAATTAGCACTGCTGATCGTCAACTCGTTATTCTTCTCAACAACCCAATCAGGAACTTTTAACGAACCCCCCACGTTTTTATTAATCGGGGCGACAATCGAATTCTGCCCACGCGTCACAAAGTTTCTTGAAATCGCCCGTTGGATGACCCGAATCAGCGATCGTTTTCTTGATCGGCGTTTAAACTTGAAACCCCCTTGAGAATAGCTTCTTTGGAACTGATCTTGACTACCCTTTTCAATTGGACCCGAAAAAAGAGGACCCGATTGAAACCCGCGCTCAATCGGGCCAGAAAGGAAGCCCCTTTCGATCGGACCCGAATACGGAACCGGACCCGACGGCAACGGACCCGAATTAATCGAATTGATGGTATTGATCGAGCTTCTGGGGAGAGGTTGGAGCGGAATTGATGCAAATGATGTGGAGCTCTCAAAAGCGGAAGCTTTATCGACAAAATTTGAGTATAGATCGATCAAAGATGTCGAAAGTGGAGTCGAGGTGTTGGCGGAGACGGACGCGCCGGAGATTGACCGGAACGTCGTCGTCTCCTCGGAGCAGTGGACTTTTGATGAAGAAACACGTGTCGGGTCGGGTCTAACGTAGCAAAAAGAGTGACCCAGATCGTCTAACGGATCGGAAACGACTACCGCGGTGTCTTTCCGGCGTTGGACGACGTCTGCGCCGGAGAAGCAGACCGTCAGCTTACCTACTCCGTTTCCCATTTTCCGGCGAGGATTGAGAAAAATTAAGTGATCGGAAGCTAAATGAAATTCATGAAATTTATCGAAATCAGATCGGAGGGTGAATTTGGGTTTGGTTTTGAGAAAGTCAAAAGATAGAGAAGAGTGATTGTTGTTTGAAGATATAGAAAGATATGAGATGGTGGTGGATGGATGACAGAGAAAGAGTTGACTTTAGGTGGAGGATTTTGAAATCATAGAAACAAAATTAAATTCTGTCTGCTCACCTTTCATTCACTACAGCAAGAGAGCGTTGACCAATACAAGAAGATGGGTATGGGTATGGGTATGGGTATGGGTATGGGTATGGGTTTGGGTTTGGGTTTGGGTTTGGGTTTGGGTTTGGGTTTGGGTTTGGGTTAACTTTTAAGGAGTTAAGGTTTAAACTTTGGTTTGCTATCCCACTCCAACCAAGGCGCGTGATGCAAACCTTCCATCTTAGATTTCTAGAAAATTAAAAAAAGTTAAAGAAAATGGTTCACGATGATAGTAGATACAGCGTAGAAGTAAAAGTATACGAATATGCAGGCGATGTGTATTGAGATGGTATAAATAGTCGTTGAAAATGTGTAAATTACTTAAGAGATTTAAACGTTGCTAACAAATTCAACATTTAAATTTCAAAGCGAAATTGAGAAAGTTCAAAACCTTGATTGTGACGTAAACAAACAATCTAAACACCTAAGATTATACACTTTCCACTTTGTTGAATGGAAAACGAGTGTAGAAGTCGTATCTTGATAATGACATGGAATGCATTTTCTTTTATCTAAAAATGTTAATTGAAGGCTTTGATTATGACTTAATTACAAGAGTAAATTACACAGATTGTACTTTAATTATACTAGAAATTACACTCTCTGTCATTTGACTTTAATAAGTACACCACAAGTCTTTTTTTTAGATACTTTTGCACGCTCTGTGTCTTTTATACTAATCGGTGTCAAGTTTTTCAGTTAAGTTTTGGCATGTGCCTTGCACATAAGGGTATAATTGTCTTTTTACCCGTTAAAGGACAATTTATGTAATTTCTCATTTTATTACCAAAACATATTGCACTAGAACAAATTATGGGACCTCGATCGACAAATCATGAAATTATTAAAAATTCAAAATTATTGGTGAATAAATAGTATTAAGAAAGAAATATTATTTTTCTCTTACCTGGCTATCGTTTTTACACCAGTAAATTCTTTTGTTTAACTAACCTCTTTACACTTGTGCTTATTGTCTATTTTCATTCTTGAAATTAGGGTTCTCATAACCGAATCGGAACGGAATCGCCTTCATAATTGATCTGGTTGAGTACTCTTGATCCGCCTTCATTTGGGAGAGGCGGTTGAACTAGCAAACCGGATATTCAAATTTTATTTATCTCTTTATTTCGTTTTGTAACATCCTAAAATGACAATATTATTTGAAATATTAAATTGTAATGACCCATTACGACGTGTCGATATTCAGCATTAGCAGAGTTAAAAATTGGGACCCAGTCTTGGAGTGTGACATTTCAAAATTTCAGTTATAATATATTTTAAATTTTTTTTTAGTAAAATGTAGGTTCAGATTTACTTGGGATTTCTGATTTGATCGAAACTATTTTTGGTAGTGTAAAGTATCGAAACTATGTTCAATCGAAACTACTAGTTTCGATTGATTTAAATATGTAGTTATTATGTATTTATAAAAAGTTCTATTTATATTATCATTATTATATATATTTTTTTTGTAAGTTAAAAACCATTTTAAAAATTTTTATAAAATAAATGACTTTGAAAACAAATAAAATGATTTGACAAAAATTGAGTTGATTTATATAAAATAATGTATTTTAATAAAATAAGTTTATAAAAACATTTAAAATTTAATAAAACAAACCGCTCGAAAACATTCTCTTTATTTTTTTGGGAATACCAAACTATATAAAAACTAATTCTAAGTGTTTTACACATACTCGTATTATGCCAAAACTATTAAACTTATATTTTTTTATATACCCGACCCGTACCCTACTGACATATAACGACTATTAATAACCGGGTTACACTTAGCGGGTATTATACCGGGCTAGTAACGAGCGGGTATCACACCACACTACACCCCTACCCCCACGTGTCTAATACTCTCGGCCGAAATTTCAACAATGAAGCCACCCTTTTTTTGTGATCCTGTTTCTTGCATACCCAACATGGAGGTACCTTGGAAACAAACATGTCTCCTCCAAGACATAAGGACCTAAAGATAATACCCAAAATTGTAGATATATATAGGCATGCACCCATGAATACATTTCACACAAACCAGAACACACTTTTCTTTCTTCTCCTAACCACTAAGCCACCCTCCCTCGGCCCTCTCTTCCTCGCCCGATCACAATCACCAAGACACCCCTCCCTCTTCGGTTTAACGACTCAGCAACACCAACATAACCACCATCGAACACCTCCTGTCACCACCTTCATCTCCAACCGCCACCCCCTCACCCGATAACCACCACCACAGCCCCACCCCGGGCCCGACAGCAACCTTACATCACCCTCGCAACCACCACCGTACACCGCTTCCAACCGTAACGGCTTCCCCACCTTTTACGGGTTCTTTCGAAACAAGAACCTATCATTTCGGGTCACCATTTCTCAACTACGGTCACCGTATTATGTTTACGCGAAGCTTACAGATCATTTCGGGAACTCACCGAGCCATACGGGACGTCCCGAGAAGGAACCGGGTCTCGCGTCAACTACGTCACCTTCTCTCGACAATTTACGTGAGCTTTCGATTTATTTATTTTAATGTTATCATAGTTGGTGATATATTAGGTTATAACCGGAAATAGTATTTAAAAACCAAGTTTTAAACGTATAAAAAGAGGTTCGTATCTTTAAACGTATAAAAGACGAGTTTATAGTATAAAGCATAACGATTAAAAATTGTGGGTTAAAAACCCTATTTTTTATCATAATAATAGTATAAAACTATAAATGGTTAGTTTATTTTTAGTCATAAAAACACATTTTTATAACCTATAAAGTTATTAATAACAAATAATAATTATAATTATTATAAATATAAATGATTTTACATACAAAAAGAGATTTTTATAAAATTTATCTTCATGGACATATCTCCATATAACCATATTTTACGCAAATAATTTTAAGAAATGTTATTATAAACCTATACACAATTAAATACGAATACACACATATACACATACAATAATACCCATTTATCTACATAGGGTTTCAACGTGCTTAGACTTCAACATACTTATCACCTACACGCGTGAAAAAATACCCGCTTGCAAGGTGAGTTACATATCCCCTATTTACATTTTTATACATTTTGGGGTGAAACGTAATCTGTGCTTACTTACATACAATTCAACTTGTGTTTACATGTGTAGATTATTGTGCTTTTGTGCATGATCACTTGTTATGCTTTTGTGCATGATCACTTGTTATGCTATGAATACTTTTAGGATGGTTTAAATTATGTGTAACCCACATAGTCTTGATTCCATGCCTATCACTTTTAGGGTAGCGGTATGCTATGCCTATCACGTTAAACCTTTATGCTTATATACATAATTACATGCTTACAATTGGTATACATATAGTGAATTCTCCACATTATGCCATATCATACCATGCCAAACTATGAATTGTATAAACGTTTTTAACTAAACTTTTATTTTATTTAAAAATATGTAAACTCACCAACTCTCGTAGTTGACACTTGTTTTGGATTACGTTTCAGGTGAAGATATGTGATTATATGACTATATGTTGAAGGTGCTACACATAAGGCTTTTGGACCTAGTAAAATAAATATGTGTAATATTCTAGAATAGGGTGTTGTAACTTGAGTTGTATTTGGATATTTGGTATTTAAATCTTATTAATGAATTATGTAACCTTAGTAGATCATGTGCTTATAAACAATCATTTCATTGTCCGCCTCGATGATTCCGCCATCGGTCGGGGTGTGACATGGAGAAATTCAAAAAGAAGCTATCCACTTGGAAATCTAAAACGTTATCGATGGGCGCAAAATTACTCTTATTAAATTCGTGTTAGGTAATTTGTCGGTTTATTATTTGTCGCTCTTTAAAGCCCAGAGACAGGTAATTAAGAAGTTGGAAAGCATTAGAAGAAATTTTTTTTGGGGCTCTTCTAATGAAGCTAAAAATATTTCATGGGTGGTGTGGGAGAGAATAATAGCCCCAAAGGAAAATGGGAGGATTGGGAATAGGGGTATCCACTCAATGAACTTAGACCTTCTCTTGAAATGGTTGTGGAGGTATAAGAAGAATCCATAGGCAATGTGCGTGTATTTCATTAATTTATTTCATAGGAGAAGGTCGGAATCATTTCTGGTAAAAAAAAAAGCTATCCCCGGCGTTTGGAACTTAATTCATAAGGTGGCTACGGAGCTAAAGGAAACTAACATTGAGATTTTTCATCTTTTTAAATGTTCTACAAGTAACGGAGAAAAGACGATGTTCTTGTGTGATAAATTGCTTGAAGAGAGAATACTAAAGGACCTTTTTCTTAACCTTTATAAGTTGGAGCAGAAAAAAGGGGGCATTATTATGCGAAAGACTCGTTGAGGAAAACAATCAAATAAGGTTACTCTGGACAAATTCTGCTTCATGTTTAAGAGATGTTGAAAAAGCATAAATTGAGAGCTGTGAAACTCTAACCAATTGGTCAAAATGGATCCCAATTAAGCTTAACTTTTTTATTTGGAGAGCCGAGATGGAAAGAATCCTTACTTGGTTGGCGTTCTTAAGGAGAAATATACAAGTAAACCCTATGTGTGCGATGTGTGGGCAGCAGCCGGAATCAGCGCTCATTTGTTGCTGAACTGCAAATGGGTTGATCAAATTTGGAGTAGAATCTGGAACTGGTGCAAGATCACAGGGATAAAAAAACAACCGGTGAAGGTGATGTAGGGTTTCTCTAAGGACCTTGGAGGGAATATACACTACAAGGAAACATGCCACGTAATTATTTTAACCACCATGTGGTTCATTTGGAGATCAATGAATGAGGTAATTTTTAATGGGGTATTTTGGAATCGAGAAAAAGTTATGAAGGACTTAGGGTCAAATAAGAACATTGGGTTTATATAAAATGTTTGATTGTGATCAAAAGAATCCTAACACTATTTTAGATATAATTAGAGTATGTCTAGATGTTAAAGTAGTGTAATTGACCATATGGTTGATAGATATGCAAATGTGCATAAGATGCACACTTTATATCAAGATTCACAATTAGGAACTTCAAACAATCAAGGTGAGTGGAACAAATTACATTTTACGTCATTTAAGTATTAACCAAATTTTAGTATGCGTTCTTTAACTAAGGTAATTACAAAATTCGTCCCTTAAATTTAATTTTTGTAACAGTTTACGTCTTTCCTCTAACGGACGTTAATTTTGTCCGTTAATCTATTTACATGAGGGCATTTTTGTCATTTTACCATTTTAATGAAAAAACATATATATATATATATATATATATATATATATATATATAATAACCCACCCTCACTCTCTTTTCTGATTAAACACCATTGATGAATGCTAACCTAAATAGAGTGATACCAGCCCACCACCACCACATCTGGCCACCCCACCACCTTGTCAGCCACCGAGTGAATCACACGCCTCACCTGATTATAGAAGAAACACAGTGATGCGATTGATCGAAGAAAACATGGGCTTTTGGTGGTGTTCTTGTTCGTTGGAAAACTCCACGGAAAAGTCGATCTCGCCACCTATTGGCTTTTAGGAGCTCAAACCCTGTGACAAAGACCGCCAGAAGTGGAGAAATGGTTATGAACGAATGTAAGAGGGTTTTCATCACCAATGATGGATGTTGATGTTGCACATTACCCACATTTTCTAATTTCAATTTCAACAAATTCACATCAGAATTCCCACTAACAAAGTTTAGAATCATATGTTCAACAAGTTTCAATTTTCAATGTCTAGGGTTGGGGATGGATGGGCGGATTTAGCATTGGTTGAGGGGTACCTCAACTTTCGACACTCAATGATTTTTTTTTTACCGTTTTATGTTTTTCGATACCCCTAAACGAAATTTTAGATACCCCTGAAATTCTCTTACAGATCCCAATACTAACATTAAAATTTTATTAAAATTATAAAACTTTATAAAAATTTAGGGTTTAATTTAAATTTGGCATTTGGGCTTTAATTAAACATTTGGGGTTTAATTTAAAGCACAAATGTTTAAATGAAACATTTTAATTATAGCCCAATACCCAATATCTTGATCCAATTACTCAATCCATGATCCATCTACACCTTCAAATTGAAGGCTTCAATCGCTAATCAGACCAGTTGAATTTTTTTTTACCGCTTTATGTTTTTCGATACCCCTAAACGAAATTTTAGATACCCCTGAAATTCTCTTACAGATCCCAATACTAACCTTAAAATTTTATTAAAATTATAAAACTTTATTAAAATTATAAAACTTTATAAAAATTTAGGGTTTAATTTAAATTTGGCATTTGGGCTTTAATTAAACATTTGGGGTTTAATTTAAAGCACAAATGTTTAAATGAAACATTTTAATTATAGCCCAATACCCAATATCTTGATCCAATTACTCAATCCATGATCCATCTACACCTTCAAATTGAAGGCTTCAATCGCTAATCAGACCAGTCGACCAGAAGTGCGTAGTGCGCTGAAGACCAGAGCAGAAGCAGATGCACCGACCACAGGGGCCATCGGCAGCGTCGCACAGTCGCACACCACCGCCATCCGCCGCCCACCACCGCCATCCGCCGCACACCACCGCCACGAGCAGAAGCACAACCGTCATTAAGGTATTCTACTAGTTTTTTGATTTAGGGCTTATATGTAATTTTTGATTTAGGGCTTATATGTGTGCAAATGATGATACCAAGATAATGATGATATTGATGATGGAAGTCCAAATATTGATAATGATGATATTGATGATGATGATATTATATGCAATTTTTTATTTAGAGTTTATATGTGTAATTGGGTGAAATTGGACTTTAAAATAGAGAAAAAAAATTGGGTGAAATTGGGTGAAATTGCACACCGCTATTCCCATCAATTCCTCAATCCTCATTAAAATTTTCCTTGAATTTACTTCAATGCCAAAAAAAAATTGTTTCATTTACGTACAGAAAAAAAGAATTTGTTTCATTTAATTCAATACCCAAAAAAAAATTTGTTCCATTTACTTGAATGTACGAAAAAAAAAATTTAGACCGATACCCCTGAATTTTTTCCTAGATCCGCCACTGCATGATGGATGGCAGTACGGTTCTAGGGTTAGGGATGAACGATCGAGTAACATATCTTCCTAAACAGGGTTTTTGTCAATACCTTAAAAAATCGCATCTTGGTTCGAAAAACACTTGTAAAACTTGAAAGCGGATCACAGAGCAGGGTTGAGGTCGGTTTTAGGGTTTTGAATCTGCCCAAACTCAAAGGTGATTGTGGATCCGAACTGTGCAGAGGTGTGCGTGTATGTTGAATCTGCTCAAATTTGAGTATGCTTACAATTTTTTTTTTGTAAAATTAGAGTTGTACCCATATTTGGCTATGTATAAAAAATTAGAGTTGGAATTATGATTGGTTTTCTGGGGTTCATAGAACCCAGATTTGGTTGTGTGAGGAGAGAAAGTTGAGAGAGAATGAGAGTAAAGAGACCAAATTATAAAAATAGTCCTTTGTGGGTAAAAATACCAAAATACTCTCACGTGCCTTGCACATGACCTGATTTAACGGACAAAATTAACGCCCCAAAAAGATGTAACGTGCAAGGTTTTTTAAACATAAAGAGTTAAATGACGCATACTGAAATTTAGTCAATACTTAAATGACGTAAAATGTAATTTGCTCTAAATGTTAATATGATGTTTGAAATTTCATGATTAAAGGATATTATATGACATAACTATGTCACAATATGCTTATTAAAATAATATGATCAATATATGTTTCTTGAATTTGTTGTGCTTATACTTGGAATCCTTGAATACTTAATGCGTTGTGTGATGATGGTTAAACCTTTTATTTGATGTCGAAGAATATCACATGCTTAAAAGAATTTCATTTCATGTTTATGTGTTATAGCAATGCTAATATGTTATTCTTGATTAGTTGTGTGTAAAGTTTGGATTTCATGAATGATAATTAATGTGTTATGTGATGCTGGTTAAACCTTTTATTTGATATAAAAGAGTATCATTGAATTTAGCCGATATGAGCGTTCATTGAGACCACGGGTCTCACCTATGTTTGTATGTTTGTAATTTAACCCATTTTTAGATCAAAGAATCTCATTGAATTCAAAACGGCCAATATTTATACAAGATTGAAAACTTTACTTAATTATTTGAAGAAGATATATATATATATATATATATATATATATATATATATATATATATATATATATATATATATATATAGGGACATGTTCTTTTGAGAAACCAACTATAAATTCGTTTGTGCATATAGAGTGAGTGCATATATGCATTTAAAAAAACGACTATAAATTCGAGGTCTTTTAAAACCAAACCTTAAACATATTGAAATGTACATGAATTCTAGTCAATTTATATTATAAATAGAGGAAGAGTTAATGCGGTTCTCACGGTTCTTAACATATTGTTGGTTCTCAAAAGAACATACCCCTATATATATATATATATATGTATATAGGGGGAGGTTTAAATAAGAAGTCAATTTTCGCTAACAAACCTCAGAAATGATTTCTTTTTTAACCGAAACCGGGTCAAACAAACTCCAACTAAGCTCATTCTAGCGACGTTGAAACCGGCTCGTTGAGGTTTTAGGGGGGGGTATGGGGGGATTTAGGTTTTTGAAGGGTGGTGGGGTTTAGGTTTTTTGGGGGTGGGGGTTGGGGGGATTTAGGTTTTTGGGGGTTGGGGGTGGGGGGATTTAGGTTTTTTTTTTTTTTTGGGGGGGGGGGGTAGGTTTAGGTTTTTGGGGGGTGGGGGTTGGAGGATTTAGGTTCTTAGGGGGTAGGGGTGGGTGGTTAGGTTTTTGGGTTTAGCTTTAACGTTTAGTTTTTAGGGTTTAACTTTAGGGCTTAGCTCTAGGTTTTATTTCGACGAGCCGATTCCAACGCCGCTGGAATTAGTTCAATCGAAGTTCGTTTGACCCAGTTTATTAGGTTTCTTAGCGAAAATTCACTTATTAGCAGAACATTCCCCTATATATATATATGGAAAGGTTCAAATACTAACCAACTTTTTATGTAATAACCGTGCTAACCACTATCAAACAATCGCATAATTTATAAATTATTTTTTCTTTTAATTGTTAAAATAGTATTTAAGTATCTTGAATAAATATTTTGAACGTAAATACAGAAATGATGAGTCTTACGTATACGTACCAAATAACGTTACATATGCGTGACACATAGTGTTTACATATATGTAACATTAACATAATGATAATTGTTGCATATACGTAACACTATGTTTGAGAGTGGTTATCATGGTTATCACATAAATATTGGTTAGCATTTGAACCTCACCATATATATATATATATATATATGTATATATATGTATGGAGTAGGGTTCAATTCAGAACACTAAATATTACGAGAACACGCAGAACAAAACGAATCATTCACTTTTTCAATCTTTAAAAGTTTTAAAATATAAGAAAATGATATAAATGTATTGTTTATTCGTTTATCATGAAACTCAAACAAAAAATTATAAACAAATTTCCTTTATACATATTCGTACACATGTGTAATTCGTGTGTAGGAAACTTTTAAATATATAAAAACATATGAAAATACTAGTTTTATGGTTTTTTATGCACATAAACATACATATTTGTATATAAGAAGAATAAAACTTTAAATTTTTTTACCATTGATAAAAAATTTAAACGATTTAGGTTTGTTCTCTCCGTTCTCGCATAATTTTCTTTTTCTAAAATGAACTTTCGTCTATATGTATATTTATATATGTGTGTGTGTAAATCATATTGTTAGATCAAATTGAAGAAGTTGTAATGAACTATTATGATTAGACTTAGACACATGAAAATATGGATTAAACATGCTTAAACACAAAGCTGGAATATGAATTATGTAAAGGCGTTTCGGAACGCTCTAGGGACTTTTGGAACGCTGGTTCCTTTGCAAACCGACTTTAAAACGCTGAAAAGGGTTTTGAAACGCTGAGGATGTTTTAACCTAATTTAAACAAGGTTTTAGTAGGAAATGGCATAAAAAAAATTATGTATTCACTTAACTTTGGCTAATAGTTTAAAACTAAATGTTTTTAGGTACAAGCATACATGTTGGACGGATAAGAATGCAGAGCCTCGTGATTGGAACAAGTCATAATTTTGAGGGTAACCTTTCTAGTATAATGGATTGTGCATATCATAAATGATATGTTACCAACACTTAAACCCCACTCTTAGTTTAAGTTTTGTTTATTACGAAAGTCAAAGTTTAAAAGAACGGAATCGCGCCTCGAGGTGTTTTCTCTTCGCCTCATGAGGCGTAAGCCCGAGGCGGAATTAAAAATTAAATATAAAAATTATATATCCTACAAAAAAATAAAATACTAAACATCAAACAATGTTTGTATCTTGTTTGTTGACTACATCAACCCCTTCCAAACCTTTCCTAGGTGTGATGTGTGGGAGAAGAATGAGAAATTAGGTCAAATTAAGGAGAAGAATGAGAAAATAGGTCAAATTAAGGAGAACCAGACGCTAATTATGGACTTTTGACTCATTTGAGTTGTGTATTTCATTAATAAAACGATATACACAGCTCAAATGGGTCAAAAGTCCAGTCAAAAGTTCCATTTCTACCGCTTCACCGCCTCAGCCCTGCCTCAGCCCGCCTCAGCCCTTGTGAGGCGTACGTACAAAAATACCTTGTGAGGCGTCGCCTCAGACTCGTTTTTCTACCGCCTCGCCTCGAGGCGCTCGACCGTTTTTTAAACCATGACCAAAGAATAAACTTTTAGAGTAAATTACACATATTGTTCTTTATTAATACTATAAATTACACTCTGTGTTCTTTAACTTCAATAAGTACACAACATGTCATTTTCCTACATACTATTATACATCATATGTCCTTTACACTAACCCCATCCATTTCCACCGTTAAATCCCATCATGTGCCTCTCACATGATGAGTAAAATAGTCAAATTTTTTTTCAAAAACACAAAATACCAAATTACAAAGCCACATTAGAGCAAAATCTTGAGAGGGGAGGCCGACCACCACCCTCAGCCGGCTTCACCCCCGGGGACTCACGGCAGCAACACAAGGAAAATGGTGTCAGCGGTGGTCCTTCCGACAATGAGACCCAAGGCGGTGGTCTTGGTGACAGTTGCAGGTCCAGACGCCGTCTATGACGGGGATGAAGGCGGGTGGTGCAATCGGGAACTAGGAAAAGGAAGCGGAGATGGTAGGTTAACGGCAGAAGCCGCAAATCTGGCGGCGGCTCCGATGGTCCAGACGGCTTTGCCGTTGTCATCTCCACCAGAACCCTGTTGCTTTAACCCTCCATACTCAGCTTGAATCAATTGAATCAGGTGTTCTTCCTACTCCGAGACGCAAGTTCGTCAACATCGTCGGAGGTTCCGATTTTCTGAAAATTAGCCTTGATGATCTCGCGATTGAGTTTTTTTCGGGGAAGGATAACTGCTCCGAGTTGGATGATGAGAGTGTAAGCAGTAGAAGCAGGGGATGTTTCATTTCAATTGATTTGAGTGGAGATGGTCGTTCAATGAGATTGGGGTTGAGAGATGAGATAGAAGGGGTTTTACGTTTTAGTAATTAATTACATAAATTGTTTTTTTTATGGGTAAAATGACTATTTTACCTTCATGTGCAATGCACATGTGTATATTTAACAAAAAAAGATAACACCAGTTAGTGTAAAGAACATAGGGTGTATAAAAGTATGTAAGAAAAGGACCCGTGATATACTTATTGAAGTCAAATGACACATAATGTAATTTCTAGTGTAATTAAAGGACAATTTGTGTAATTTACTCAAACTTTTATTTAATCGCTTCAACTTATCATGTTTTCAAACGAAAAACTTTGGTGCTCTTTATGTAAATACAATTTTATAATGTGAAACTAATATCATATTAGATTTAAAAAATGTGAGTGTTAAGCTATGTGGTATACTCTCCTCCTTGCATCCCAACCGTCTGTGTCATGTCAGTGCCACATCGCACTTCACTCCCATCCATTCTATCAAGGATATACCCCCCTCTATGCTTCCCACCATTTTTAATATTAAAAATATTAAATAAAGTTTAAAAAGTGGGAAAAGTGTTGATGCCGGCAGTGATTTGGGCGGTAGGAATCTTCCGCGTTCAAGCTTTCTAGCGGCACTGGCCATTTTGGGGGGGGGGGTGTTTGCCGCTAGCCACGTAGGCCCTCTGCGGCACAACGGCGTGTATACCGGATAGCCTTATACTTTTCCTTTCAAAATATCATTTATCGATCTGTTTATTATTTCATATTTCATATTTTGTTTATTCTAGACTTTATATTTTATTAACACCGTAAATTCATAAAGAAAGATAAAATATTTTTTTATATTTTATTTTAAATTTGTTGCATGTATATATAAGTATATAACTTTAAATTATTTATATAGTTATCCAGTTTTTAAAACTGGATTAACCAGTACCTTAAATAACCGATTGAATTACAGATCCGATTACAAAAATATTGCTTGAAAAGGAAATGGCCAAAAACTTTGGCTAACAAAACATCGGACTGCTACTTAATTGTTGGGTCTCAAAGGAGATGTGGCTGCACATTCGACTCTGGTATAGACCGTGTAGGTTACGAGCAATCTTAGCGACAACTGTTGCTGAAATGTCGGAATTCCCATGCATCATCGAAGGATCATAAAGAAGTGCATAAGGCGATTTTCCTAACTTCTTCCTAAAGAAGTGCTCAAAAATCACTGAGGAGATAAACGTTCTAAGTTTTCTATGGTTAAAGAATATGGCTAATCTCAATAGAATCAAATGGTCCATGTGCTGTAATTTCTTTGGTTGTATTGATTCATAATGTACCTTTGCTAGCCCAATAAAATTATATTCATCGCCGTTAAAAAAAACAAAAATATCAGACTGAAATTGCAATTAGGCTGTTTCCCAAGGGTCTAACGGTACTTTTCTTATAGAAGCGCGTGAGTGGATTAATTTTGAACCAAAATTGAAGAGTTTATGGTTTCTGGTACAAAAAGAATTCATTAACTTCATAATTAATTATTGATTTACTTTTTTTGGAACGACAATTTGGATCACTGACTGGTCACTGACCCACTCGATCATCTCCATCTCTTTCAGGAGGAAGCCCAACATAGTTGAGAAAACCACTGGCCTAACCTGGACCCTTTTTTTCTTTGTCACAAGTGAGATTTGAACCAAAAATCTCTTAATTTTAGTGAAGGCTAAGCTAGTGATTGTAATTATTAATTTACTTGATTAGCGTAAGTAATACGTGCCATAATAAATTTAAACGACTACTTAAAATAAATTTAATAAAATCGGTAAATACTTTTTATTTTCAATTTATATAAAAAATAATAATAATAATAAAATGCGTAAAATTTGATATTAATAAGTAAAAATGTTGAAAATATTAAATTCAGCGAGGTGGGGTGGTTGCAACTTGCCAAATAATAAAAAGACCATTAAATACAGCTAGAGTGTTTTAGGCAGCCTCGCCATTATATGCACGTCTTTATGTTTGACTTTTTATTATTTTTATTTTTCAATTTTATTTAATTACAACTTGAATTGGTGAAATCTGGACTATTTCCACCACGGATTTTGTAGGACCTTCTTGCTCCTCCAACATTCCTCATGCTTACCAATATTTTATCTTTTTTTATTATTTATTTTCTCAACTAAAAAATTAATTCACTTTTTGACTTAATATATCTTTATGTTTTGAAGTTTTTTTATAAGAGGATAATATACGACATTATTACTTTTAAATTTAGAAACTAATTATAACTATTATTTATACTATATATAAAGCATTTGAGCGGGATAAGGATATCATTTTACTCTTTTTAAGAGTTTTATTTACACACCTTTTAGAGCATATAGTATAACCCTTTAATACTTTAAAAAAAACTGAAAATAAAAGTTATTCATACAGTAACTACCCTCTTCCCTCGACCCCTCATGATTTTAAACGGTCATAACTTTTTCATACGTTAATATTTATAAAAAAAAAATTTACACCATAAAAATAAGCATTTTATTCTCTTTAATTTGATTATGATATTGCTATAGTTTTTTTCTAATTAAAAAAAACACGTTACGTGATTACCAATGTCTGTGTTCCCCGTCGCATCGCACAGGCACCCTCTATATATATTGGAATACTGGTAAACACTGATACGACACAACCATGGTTCAGGGTAACCCGACCCGAGCGCCGACTGCCATTAACCGATCCAATGTTCATAACCGATAATAGCGGGTTCTTTTTCTTGAGTACTTCAACTCAAGTCAACATTTTCAACTTAAGTTAATTTTTTTTGTCCCAAGTTAAAATTTTGGTTATTAATCGAAAATCGAACCGGCCCAATGTTCATAACCGATAAACCAAAACCGAAACAATCGAAACTGATCGGTTTTTGAAATACCTTAACCGAAAATTTTTGTTATGGTTATGGCTCAAAACCGAACCGAACCGCTCTGTGCACACTCCTAAAATCACCAACCTAAGTGTTGTGTTCCCCGCCGTATCGCGCGGGCACCCCACTCGTTATTAATAATAAAAACAATCCATTAGTCTTTAAGAAAGTTAGTAACTTGTTATCATCTTACTATGTAACCCGTAATACTTATTTATACATGTTACCGGATAATAAATAACTTTAGGATGGTAGATTAGCGGGTTATACAAACATGACTTTGTGAATGTTTTAACTAAATACAACACATAAACCTTTAATTTCATAAATGCATGAAAACTCAAGGGTAAAATGCAATAAGTGATTGTTGGAGATAGGGAGGGAGAGATGAAGATGAATGTTTGGAGACGGGGAGTGAGCGAATAAGTCGACCATCACGGTTCTATGAATTAGAGATGCATATTCTGCGAGGATATGACAGAGACCAAAAAGTTTGTGTTCGTATGTGTTTTAACGCACAGACACACACACCATTGGCGGACTCATGGTGAGCCCCCATGAAAAAAAAATTAGTGTTATATACACGTTATATATCGCCCCTATAAAATTTTGTAATCGCCCCTTACGGAATTTTTTTTAGTGTTATATATGTGTTATATATCGCTAGTCAAGTGACCCCAAAAATTTATAATCCCCATAAAAAAAGATTCTGGATCCCCACTGACACACACAAACACCAAAAAATTGAAGGAGGATAAAAGAATAAACCAGGAAATGGGAGGAACGCAGAGTAGTTATGTCGTAGGGCGATTACATAGATAGGAAATAAGAGGGCGGGTTGATATGTATGTGTATGGAAGAAATTCTTATATCCTCCTTTAAACTTGTAACATATCACATTTTCTAAAATATAAGTTTTTAATACATAATATACAAATAACATACAATACTTTGACAAATATGATGTTTTGTAAGAATATAGAAATTTGCTCTCGTATATGTATACCCACATGGTAATAAATGTTTTGCTTAATAGGTAGAGCTTTTTGGCATTGATTGCATAAAGCAAATAGTTAAGATTTATTAAGATCAAGTTTGTAATTAATACTAAGTAAAAATAGTCTTAAATACCACTTAATATGTATTTACAGAATTTGATCTCATATCATTTTCGTAGGTGGATAATCATCAATAACACTAAGCCACAAATAGAAAGATATAATGTTAAATTAATTTAAGGAGGTTCATGTAATTTTCCCATTTACACATCTTTGACCTTTGTTTATATATTTTATCAATATTTTAATATTAAATACCTAGCTTCAATATAATATATTTCTTAATCAAACCAAATACATAGAACTTGAAATTGCTACATTATTTCTAGAATGAAATGATGTATGTAGTGAATTATGATGAATTGCTTATTATAACAACTTATAAAAATATTGCAATGATGCATAAAAAATATAAGTTTTAATGCACATGTTTACAAAATAGCATCAAACTTTATATTTTTATACATAATTGTAATGCATTTTGATGCATATGTTTATAATGATGCATCATATACATTTACAACCGTACATCAAAAGTTTTGTAATTATGAATTCAAAATATACAATTGTATGCTTGAAATATATAACCATGTGAGAATATTATACAATGATGCGTCAAATATACTATATAACAATACACATAATATACAATGGCATTTGGTTTTAAAAGAAAAGTGTGTCGATAATACTCAACGACATGTCAATATAATAAAAATGTTACACCAATACAGTAAAATGTACGTCAATATTATAGCACATGTTCATCAAATTTACCGCATTAAGTGCATCAATATGACGACACTTTAATTAAGTTAAATGGTGAATCAAAAGCATTTTTCAAACATATGCTAAAAGATCGTACCCTGTGCTTGACTCAGGATCCGGGGAGAGGTTGGATCCTTTTCGATCAAGAGGTTGTTTCTCAAAGCTTGAATCCATAACCCCAAGGTCACAAAGTAACAACCTTACCGGTTGCTAAAAGGTAATTACAAAAATCACATACAAACCTTTAGTTGATTTTTGAGGATATTACTAATCGAATGAAAACATCTTCCATATCATCAAATATTAAGGTTGACGGTATCATTCTCTTCGATTCCTAAGCATTCTCTCCTCAATATATGAAATTGATAACATTGAAGAAGGGGTTTGTCGGTGGCTTCCCATTAGCCACCGACATTCACTTTTAAGGTTTAGTAAATATCATTATCAACTAGCATCCAAGTATCTTTATTTAAGTATTAAATGAAAAATAGCGATATTTTTAAGATTTTTTATTCTAGTTGTATTGAAAGTAACACAAAATATATTACATATTAAAATTAAATAACACATGGAGATTATAAAAATAATTAATGTTTGATGAGTTTATATTTATTAGATCATTTCGACAACTTAATTGGATTTCTTTCCCAACTACTAAAAAATTGATGATGGTCTTTTCATATACCAAAAACCTCAAGATCACTTGTAACTTCAACTTGTTCATTAGATTTCTTTCCCCAACGACAAACTATATTAATTTAATGATAAATGTTACGATAACAATTTATTAAGTGTTTAATTATGATCTTTGAACCAACATTAGTTCACTCAATACAAAAATTCAACAAAACTATATAGCCGAAGCTCGTTTTATGGTATAATTTGTGTGATTTAATTATTAGACTGGTGGCTATGCATGCAGGATTGGATCGGGAAGGGCTGAGATGGCAAGGTGGTATCGCGTGCGAACACCGCCTCTGCCTCTAGGTACCGCTGTGGCATCTCCATGCCCATTGGCATGGCTAGGTGAGGAAGAAAAAGCAGCAATTAAATGATATAGTGACGTGGTTTCGGTAGGAATGAAGGAGCGGTATGACACCCATCCTTAGACTATGCGGTGTGGTCACCTGTTTCACCGTGGAGGGGGTTATGTGGAGGGAGGGGTTGCCGGGGAACACCCCCCCTATAGTGGCGCCACTAGAAAGGTTCAATGCGAAGAATTCTCCATACCAAAACCACTGCCGAAAATTAAAAAAAAAAATTAAAAACTCAATATTATCGTTAACCAACGGCTATAATAAAAAAAAATTATTTTCACATATAAATACCCACACACGTATACTTTTCTTATACTTCAAAAATTACAAATTTCATACTAAAAAATTGATGGATTTTTCATCCGATTAGAAAGCTAGTCCTACATTACCTATTTTTAACCATATTTGATTTTAAAACCAATATTTTTGTTGAATTTTTTAGTCTAATGGTTTCTTGAATTACACGTGCTGCCTATGATAAGAAACTAAATTAAAATGCAGTTTTACTAGCATGCCCCTTAAGTATTGAGACTAAATTTAACTAAAGTCTTTAGATTAATATTAACGTATGGTTATAATTGGTTCCATTATTTCCTATTTTTTTAATATTTTCTAATGAAACTGAACTTTAATGTATCCGAAATGATAAAAAGAGGAAACAAGACACACACCTAGTTCTATTTGTTCTTCTTTGGTTTTTAATTTACTTTAAACTGAAATATAAATTTATTAGTTTATGTACCTTTAAATGTTTTTTATTTTTGTTTTAGTTTTTTATCAAGCAAATAGAAATATATAAAATTTTATATTTTTAACTGAAATGAGTCTTGTTATATTATTTAAACAACTATATTTTTAATAGGGTTCGATTAATTATTATAAAATATGTAATGTTATAGTTTGTAATACAACATTTTATGAATTAAGCATTTGTTTAAGCAAAAAATATACTATAAATTTATAAGAACATCAAACTAAATAGAGAAAGGTGATTTCTAGAAGCGTGTTTTGACAATTTATTCGTAAAATCATTAACAAGCATTTTGTAAGCAAACGTCCTCTAAAATTGACAAGCAAACTTCTAATTATATATATTGAAAAAAAAGAATACTATTACAAGTGTGATTCATGCATTTGAACCATAACCATAAAAAAGTTGAAAAAAATAACACAAAACATGACCAATATTTATTTTTAAGAGCGGAGGTAGGGGTGTTAATCGGTTTGGGTTACGATTTATTCGATTCGGGGTTTTCGGGTTGATTTTTTTGTTGGAATCACAATCCAAACCGAACCTAATTCGTGAAAACCTAATCCGAACCTAAAACCACTTTATAATTCGGTTTAGTTTTTGGTTTGAAGCTAACAAACCAAATTAGCTAAAAAATTACATTTTTCCTTTCATTTTGAGTAGCTATAACAAGTTCGGTTTGTTTTTGGGTTTAGTATATCCAACCAAAATGAGTTATCAACTTGAAGCAATCTAAGGGGATGTTTGAATTTGCTTATAGAACATAATCATGTAATATCAGTTTTTCATGTTTGTATAAACCGCATTCTATTTTCGATTATTGAAGGCTTAAAAGAATCAATTTAGGATAATCAATTAATGATTTATAATCCATATATGGGTATTGATTATTGATATAAATCAATTGGGTTAACTATAAAATATGGATTAAAATAGTGGTATAATATAACCCAATTCGGTTTTTTCAGTTCAAACCGAATTCAAAATCTTAAAACCTAAACCAAACTAAAAACCGAATTACATATTCGGTTTTCGGATTGAACCAAACCGAAAACCAAGTATGTAATTCGGTTTGGTTTCAAACGGTTTTGGTTTCGATTTAGTTATCTGTTTGAAACCAAATATTGAACACCCCTAAGCGGAGGGAGTGGTCTCCGGAGGGACTCGGTACCCGTAGGTACCGTCGGGAACACCGTCCCTACCTCCCTCGATACCGAAAAAAATGGTGAAAATTGGGATACCCACGCCAACCCTTTCCCATGAAATGCAACGCTTCTATAGTCATTCAACGACTATTTAAAAAAAATTCAATTAATTATTTTAAATACTAAACCTATTTAGATTATCTCAACTATTTTTTTTATTTCAACCTATCTTTATCCTTTCTCTCTAAAAAATACAATGATTTAGTTGATGATTTAGATGATGAAAATTCTCCTCCTATTGTTAGTAGTGTACAACAATTATTAAATTATCAAGACACCGCTACTTCAAGAACTTTTGTACACAGAGATCACGAAGCCGCCCATGATCATCTCGTGACAGATTACTTCTCTTAGCATCCCGTGCACGGGGATGATACATTCAGAACAAGATTTCGGAAGGGAAGGCAACTTTTTCAAAAAAATGTTGATGATATGTATGCGAACTTCGAATATTTTCAAACAAGGTGAGATGTTGTTGACTAGCGTATGGTAATGTTGTTGACTTGGTAGATGAACACTTGAATATGTCGCAAAGATCTTCATGTGAAAGTCTACAACATTATTGTGAATGTGTTATTAAGTTGTATGGAAGAGAATATTTGCGCAGACGACTTCACATGACATACAATGTTGTATTCCGCACATACAACCCGACATGGATTTCCAGGTATGCTAGGGAGCATTGATTGTTTACATTGAGTTTGGAGGAATTTCCCAACAGCATGCGAGGTGATCACCAGTACCCGACGATTATGCTCGAATCGGTAGCCTTGAGTGATTTATGGTTTTAGTATGTAGTCTTTGGTGTCGTCGGTTCCAACGACGACATTAACGTACTTAATCAATCATCGTTAGTCAACACTCTTGAACACCGAACCCAACCCTAGTGTCCATTCCAGGTAAATGATGTACAATACAAGTTTGGATATTATCTTGCTGATGAGATATACACCAGTTGGTTAACCATGGTGAAATCCTTTAGTTTTTCACCCGACGATAAACATAAACGATTTAGGTAGCACAATAATCGGCAAGAAAGGCCGTGGAACGAGTTTTTGGTGCCCTAAAAACTAAATGGGCTATAGTCGGACGACCTGCACAAGCAATGCAGCATTCCAAAATTAGAAATATTATGTACGCTTGCATTATATTAATAATATGGTTTTGAAAGACGACGACGCTGCAACAAGTCCTGATTACATTCCATATCCTTCAACCATTGAAGAAGAACCAGACGATTTTGGACTTGCGTTGCCAAGAAACTCAAGGTATCTTACGATCGGATCTCATCGAATATATCGCAAACACCTACATACCCCGCCTTGACGGCTAATTATTCTTAAGTTTTTTTTTTCATTTTTTTGTTTACTCTTGTATATATATTTTTTTAATTTAATGAAATGTTTTTTTAATTAATATTATATTTTTATTTAATTTAATTAAAAATTGTTTAGGGATGGGGACGGATGCATTCCCCACCTTTAGAGATGAATTAGAAAGGGATGAAAAACCTGAGGTGACGCTAACGTGGCTCAGGAGTGGGTGGGATGAGAAGGAAGCACTCCCACCACCCTAAAACAGAAGTTGAAAATCAAAACCATCCGATTAATTGTGAGGTGGTGCGTAACTTATAACTTTAAATTGGGTAATTCTAACATAGAAATACATTGTTATAATATAATTTGATACATTGTTTACATGTAGTTTGATGTATATGTTTATAACAATGTATAACTGCACGTATTATAACGCTTTTGATACATCATGTTACGATACATGTACATGTATTATAGTAATACAACTTTATGTATACATTTATAACGGTACATAAAAATCATATTATAATAATTAGGGGTGTGCAAAGTCGGTTATGGGTCGGTTTTGGCCTCTTCCATAACCATAACCGCTTGGTCAGTTATGCCCTCTTCCATAACCATAACCATAACCATAACCATAACTATAACCATAACCATAACCGCTTGGTTGGTTATGCCCTCTTCCATAACCATAACCATAACCATAACCATAACCATAACCATAACTATAACAGCTTGGTCGGTTAACCGTCGGTTATGGGCCGGTTTCGGTTAATAAATTAACCACTTTCGTTCCGTAATCATGAATCACTTTTTTCAGTAAAAGAGGTGTGATTATGTAAGTAATATTATTATTTTCAGTCATAAATTCATAACTAATGCATTAGTTTTTTACAAATTTCTTTGAAAATTGAGAGAAAATTTGTGCATATATATTTTGTGCATATATCATATGCATAGGGTTGTATCAGTTCGGTTATGGGACACCTTTAACCATAACCATAACCACTTGATCGGTTAATAAAAGAACCTTAACCATAACCGTCGGTTAATTTCGGTTATCGGTTAATTCATATCGGTCAATTTCGGTTAACGGTTAAGGTTTACCCACTCCTCGTAATAATGCACCATATTTCATAAAATCAAAGAATCAAAAAAATATATCAAATACAACTTATAAAAAAACTTTATGCTTAAAAAGTCTTATATATGCTTCAAAAACCATTTCAATTATAAAGATAAATACCATACCACTTAGAGCATTCACACCAACTTCTTCATCCCCATCTTTATAATTTAATTAAATATTACATTTTTTCAAATTTATCTTTAAATTTGGATTAAATTATAATTTTTGTCCTTTATGTTTGTATAAATTATGGATGGGTGCTTTAAGTTTTTTACTTTCACTTATTGTCCTTTATTTCAAAAGGTGCTTACGAATTTCATCCTTTCCACTAACGGTTATTAAGTTTTTCAGTTAAGTCACCTTATGTGCATTACACATGAGGGCATTATAGTCTTTTTATCTCTAAAGGACAATTCTTGTAATTTTATTAGATTTTTTATATTTAATAAATTATTTTATTTATTAAAATTTGTAACAAAAGCTTAAAGGGATGGGACCCACATTTTAATAAATAAATTAAAATAGGACAGAAACCTCTCCCACCCTTCTCCACCTCATTCCCCTACCCCCTGTTGACAAAAATCCCCATCGCCGACTACCGATTCACACCATCGTTGGTCACTATTTCACTGCAGAAATCTCATAAAAGGATTTATCTCAAAGTGACTCCTTAACTACTACCAACAGCCCTTACACATCACTCGTTAACCATAGATTTACCACACATGGAATAACAACAGAACTTCAAAAGCTTAGAAAATGAAGCATAATGTTTCACTCTGAAAATTAAACACTACTCAGCAAATAGAATCCAATTTTCAACATAGAAGAAATTAATGAATCGCTGATGAATATATTGGGGGAAAAACACAAATCCAATTTTATAATTGTAAGGCCCCAAACCCGGGAAGCCTCACTTATTAGATTTACTCATCAACACATAGCTCTTAAACACAAGACATTAACAATCAGAGCGAAAACTACTTTAAACATAACATAAACAGTGGAAATACATAACTTGTCTTTAACATACTTGTCTAATATGAAACTTAAACTTATCTTTAAAACATAATAAACTTTAAACATAAGCGGGATGCTAGACTCTGATCTTCAGGGTAACTCCTCAAGTCAGCCAATCATCCAAACTGCCACCTACACTTACCTGATATGCATACTAAAAGTCAGCTAACCCTGAGTGAGTTTTAACGTTTACATAAAACATCTGTACATATATTAAAGGAGAAGGTTTTGCTTGTACATGTCTTTACAACCAATTAGTAAAATCTTTGCATATAATATCTTTTAACTTTTATTACTGTCCATATTGTCCCAATGGTTCAAGTCCAAAGGTCGATGAATAAGGAGAATTAACACGATGCGTCACCGTGATATTTGTAACAACCCTGAATAGTGTCAAGACACTGCTACCATACCATTAATTCTATTTGTCACTTATTAGGCACAAAGCCCACTTAGGCACTAAGCCCTACTTAGGCACTAAGCCTATCTCGGGCGCTGAGCCCATCTCAGACACTGAGCCCCACTTAGGCACTGAGCCCTTCTTAGGCACTGAGCCCACCTCAGGCACTAAGCCCTTCTTAGGCACTGAGCCCACCTCAGGCACTAAGCCCTTCTTAGACACTAAGCCCACCTCAGTCACTGAGCCTTTCTTAGGCACTGTGCCTATGACTGCCTCTCTACCGGTATTCATTATCGATGGAAAAACATTTCTCTTTACTAATTATTTTCTTTAAAATCTCATCTTTGTTCTTTTGAAAATATCTTTGTTATTAACAAACCTTTCCTGAGCATCATTCTTTACATAAAACATTTCCTTTGCCTCTTTTAAACATTTCTGTAAGTCATGACTTTTGCCGTCGTTTATTAATATAAAATATGTAATAAACACACTGTTCACTAAGTATGCACATCACCCCAAAAGTAGGCAAGAAAGGGAATTAGAACTCACCTGGTATCTTAGCTGGAATGGTCTATCGGATCTTACACAATCTGAACAATCATAACAATTCGACACGTATCACACTTAACTCGACACTAAACGTTTTCACCATTTTCTAGCTTGGCGAACTTAACGCTAAGTTCGCCTCTTTCTATCTTGGCGAACATACTGACTTCACTAACCAGCTATATATACCCATAGACCTGATGCCTGCGCACTTAGAAAGTGCGCAGGGCCTTGTTCTTGCATACTTATCAAGTATGCAGACTTTGTTCTTGCGTACTTATCAAGTACGCAGACTTTATTCTTGCGTACTTATCAAGTATGTAGACTTTGTTCTTGCGTACTTATCAAGTACGCAGACTTTTGTTTTTGCGTACTTATCAAGTACGCATGGCCTTGTTCTTGCGTACTTAACAAGTACGCAAGGCCTGTGTGTGGGCAGTCTTCTTCCCCACAAAACCCTAACTTTTGCATGCAGATCCGACCTCGTCAAGATCCGAACTTTTTACGTTCAAAACTTGTGTTTTCTAACCGAGAGTCTAGATCTATACTTTATTTTCATTTTCAAACGTAAAAATCTAACCTTTACCCGATTTTATTTCAAAACCCAACACGGTATGAAAAAATCAGATCTAGGAGGGATCCTTACCTGAAATCGCTTCCCGTCTGTTGTTAAACGCTCTCGAGACTCATGCTAACGATCCTTGAAGCTCGAATCCGAAAACCGGGACTTTCTCTCTCTAGGCTCTCTCACACTTTCTCTCTCTAGAATCCGAAAATGGTGTTACAAATGAGGGTTGGGGCTGGTCTTGAGGCTTATAAGGGGCCCAACCCTTGCCCTTTTTCGGCCCACACTCCCAAGCCTAAGCCCGTTCCTCCTATTCTTGCCAAGTTTTAATTTTCTTGCTAACTATTCCGGGTCTAAAACTCGGGATGTTACAATAATTTCACAAATTCATTACTTCTTCAAAGTTATATCATCCGGGTAAACCTAAAATCAAACTACTTACAAATCATGAAGCCATCACTCTGTACCAAACATGTGTCACCTTAATAGTAACAAGTGCGGAAGTTTAGAAAATGAGAAATTGGATTGAACAATTAGTTGAGATTCGAACTTTTTCTTCCCTAGCGGAAAGGGTTGGGAACTCGATTTAGGGTTGGGAGCTCGATCGAGATGAGAGGGAGTGTGTTATGGTCAACGGGAAGAGAGGGAGGCAGGTTTGGATGTGTAGGTGGTTATGTTAAGGGATGCAACGGTGGTGGTGGGAGGTGGAGGGAGGATGTGTGGGTGGAGGTGTTGTCGTCGGAGGTCCTCGCTGATGGTTAGGGTTCGCACACAAAAACACATCAGATCTGACACTTCTTTATTGGCAGTGATGAAGCGACGGTCGTCGGAGGTGCAGTGGGTGGAGGTGTAGTCGTCGGAGGTGTAGTGGGTGGAGGTGCAATCGTCGGAGGTCCTCGCGGCGGAGTGGTGTAGTGGCACTGGTGAAGCGATGGTGGTGGTGCATGACAGGAAGATGAAATAGTGGGGGTGGGGGGCTTTTTTTAAGAGATTAGGTTATATGTATATTAATAAATAAAATAATTATTAAATTTAACTAAATTACAAAAATTGTCCTTTAGATGTAAAAAGACAAAAATGCCCTCATGTGCAGTGCACATGAGGTGACTTAACTGAAAACTTAACGTCCGTTAGTGCAAAGGACAAGAAACGAGGAAACTTTTCAAATAAAGGACAATAAGTGAAAGTCAAAACTTTAAAGAACCCATTTCATAATTTTGACAAACATAAAAGACAAAAATTGTAATTTAGTCTTAAGTTTGTTTTAACCTCCCACATTTTATTCTTTATCTCATTCAAATACACTTATTTTATTATTTTTTCTCTTTCCTACACAATCACAAAAATATAGAAATTTATGAAAATGGATCTATATATTTAAAAAATCTCTATTTACTAAACTATAAAATTTAAACATAGAGATGGAGATAGATATCCTGATGTACATTCAAAATAAAAGAAAACTTTAAATAATAAAGATGGAGATAGATATAGAGATGTTGATGCGAATACTTTAACATAGTCTTTTTACTATTTAAGGGAATTTATGATGTCTCTATAAATAATGAAAGGTGCTAATGTCATAATTCAAATATACAATGACATCTTTGGATTAAAAAAAACAAATTTTTAGTTTTCAATTTAAAAAAGATATGTGAAATAATGTTAAAAATGTTTCTCAATAAAATATAAAAAAAACAAATTTTTAGTTTTAAATTTTAAAACAGATATATGAAATAATGTTAAAAATGTGTGTCAATAAAATAAATAATCGAGAGCAACCATATCTATACTACATAATAAAAGAGTAAATTAGATTACACGTGTCATCTTGTGGTGCATCTTTACCATTATTTTTCCGCTCTCTCTCTCTTTTATTAAATAATAATATTAAATGTATCAATCTAATTATGGATACTTTTTATTTAATTATGGATTGTTATTTTATCATTTAACGAATAAACTTAATATGAATTAACATTTATCAATTGCATAAAAAAATTAACACCAAGTTGGAAAAAATATTTTAAAAATTAGCTTAATACAATTTATAACTGTCACGTTAAAGTAGAAATATTTTGACGAGTGTATGTGTTAACAAACTACATTGTATTTTATTCAACACGTGTATTACATGGATTTTTAAAGACGCAGTTTTTTTATTACTAAGTATATAACATTATATTTATTTAACCCGTGTAATACACGAGATTCTAATCTGGGTATTACAATAAATAAGCATCATGTAAAGATTACTATATAATAATATAGGTTGTAAATTGTGCAAAGAAAAAAAAGGTAAAGTATAAAATTTTATTTTTTAGCGCGTGATTTCTAGAAGCATGTTTGACAATTTATTTGTCAAATATTAATATTAAGCATGCTATTATTTAAGCAAACGTACTCTAATGTCACTTATATTGACAGGTGAATTTATTATTATTATATGTTAGTAAAATATAATATATACCATCACAAGTCTGATTCATGCACTTGCACCAAAACCTTAAAAAGAAAACAAAAAAGATTACATATATTAATTTTCTAATTCTAATACCCCAACACGGGTACAAATTAGTCAAATCAAATAGTTTTCCAGCTATCTGTATCAAATTTTTTTTAAGTTTGAATCGAGTTGAGTTTAAATTAATAATTATTTAATAAACAAGCTTAAACAAAAGTCTAATTAGCGTGACTAAGTTTTTTAAAAGTTTGAATCAAGTTGAGTTTAAATTAATAATTATTTAATAAACAAGCTTAAACAAAAGTCTAATTAGTGTGACTAAACTCGCAAGTTTGAACGAAACTCTATTATATATATAAATATAATAATTTTTATTTAATATATATAAAATTATGATATATATAATTGTATATATGTATGTAAATTAAAGAATTAAATACTAAACAAGCCGTCGAGTCCGAGTTCAAGTTTGCAAAATTATAACGATTCAAGTTTTAGACATAGAGCTTGAAACGAGCCTAAATCAAACTTGAACTTTTTTAAATTAAACGATTTAAATTCAAGTTGCCGGCTCATTTACAATCGTATACCAGAAGTTGATAATGAAGAGCAACCATTTGTTTATTTAGTTCAAACTTTATTAGTATACTTTTCAAAGTTTTTAAAAGTCTCCAATTTCTGTTTTTCATATTGTGAGAGGAAATTTCAACATTGACCTTCACAACCTAGTGGGTTGAGTAATCGAATTCAATTGTAACTTTTATTTATTAAAAAAAATAAAAGTCAAAGAAGAAACTTCCCAATTTGGCTTTACCTAAATACTTTATTTTTTTACCCTTTGATAGCATGTGGAAAATTTAAATTTATTACTTTTAAACATGTGAGAATCATTAAATCAAAAGAAGGTTATGATTTGTTTGATTTTTATATTTACGATAGTATAAAAGTTTTTATGGTTGTTAAATTAGAACTCCAATTAATCATCAATTTTGTTAACCTGTATCTTACAATATTTTTACATTTGTCAAACAATTATCTTATTTTATTATTTTATAATTGATCATTTCTTTGGAAAATTATCTTTCTAATTAAAATTTAAGCATCACTAATTTGAATTATTTGTGGGTATTTAATTTACCAATCTTTTCATTAACAAACTTAACATGAGACTAGGTGTAATGGCAGTAGACGAGGCGTGATCTACTTGGCCCGTGAATGGGTGTGGAACACCGTCCCATGGAGCGTGATGGGGGGGGGGGGAGTTGATTCACGGGCGTTGTGGGGAGACTAGCCGCTCGTAACGGCTATAAACTCAAATAAAACAAAATATTTTTTAAATTAACCTTTAAATGACACCTTATCCCCCAAAACATTTCACATAACCCTTCAACCGGCATCGATCTGCACCGTTAAGCTATGAAGAGAGACAAGCAATTCATAACGCAATACGCGACATTGAAACATTTCTCAGCCTTCCCGGGGATTTGACAGAGCATATTTGGAGGAATCGTCCAAGTGTGAGATGATTTGATGCACGAGCATTCAAATCTGGATTGGTTTGACCCGACCCGTCGCTTACGTCGGTGTAAGGCCCCAAACCTTGTAGGCCTCACGTATTGGATTTACTCATCAACTCATAGCTCTTAAACATAAGACATTCACAATCACAACGGAAACGACTTTAAACATAACATAAGCAGCGAAAATACATAACTTGTCTGGTACGAATTTAAACTTGTCTTAACATCATAAACTATAAACATAAAATACTAAACATAACAAAGAGATGCCAAATCTTCTCTTTGGGTAACTCCTCAAGCCAGCCAAGCATCCAAACTGCCACATGCACTTAACTGATATGCATACTAAAAATCAGCAATAATGAGTAAGTTCTAACGCTTACATAAAACATCTTTACATATATTAAAAGAAGAAGGTTTTGCTTGAACGTATCTATACTGCCGATATGGAAAAATCTTTACATATAGCATCTTTTAACTTTTCTTACTGTCCGTATTGTCCCAATGGTTCAAGTCCAAGGGTCGACGAATAGGGATCGTTAACACGATGCGTCACCGTAACATTTGTAACAGCCCTGACTAGTGTCAAGACACTGCTACCATACCGTTAATTCTATTTATAACTTCTTAGGCACAAAACCTGCTTAGACACTCGAGCCCTGCTTAGGCACTCAAGCCCTACTATAGGCACCGAGCCCTTCTATAGGCACCGAGCCCTTTCTATAGGCACCAAGCCCTTCATATAGGCATCAAGCCCTTCTATAGGCCCTACATTAGGCACTGAAGCCCTTCTATAGGCACTGAAGCCCTACTATAGGCACTAAGTGATATTCATCCTCGAAGGAAAAAACATTTCTCTTTACTTTATTAATTACTGTCTTTAAAACCTCACCTTCGTTCTTATAAAAATATCTTTATTGTTTGTAAACCTTTCATAAGCATCATTCTTTGCATAAAACGCTTCCTTTGCCTCTTTTAAACTTTCCTTTTTCAAATCATGACTGTCTCCATCGTTTATTAGTATAAAATATGTAATAAACACTTTACACTAAGTAGGCACATCACCCCAAAATTAGGCAAAAAAGGGGATTAGAACTCACCTAGTTTACGATCTACAGTGGAAACTAAAAATCTTTGGGCTACACAAACGCTACGTGATCTGTGTGAATACAATGCATGAAATCGGTTAAACTTGCTAGTGTTGGCTGACTCTGTCGGCTGATAGCATCAGAGAATCGGTTGATGGCATCAGAGTGTCGGCTGATGGCATCAGAGAGTAGGCTGATGGCATCAGAGAGTCGGCTGATGGTCATTAGAGAGTCGGCTGATGGTCATCAGAGAGTCGACTGATGGTCATAAGAGAGTCGGCTGATGGTCATCAGAGAGTCGGCTGATCGGCTGACGGTATCAGAGAGTCGGCTGACGGCATCAGAGAGTCGGCTGCCAGAGATTCGGCTGATGGCATCAAAGAATCGGCTGATGGCATTAGACAATTGTCTGAACTTGCGTTCAGGACTTTGTGTCATCTTCCTCATTGAGTGTCGGCTCAAGAACCCTAATTTCTAATCAGACTCGTTTTCGATCCAAAATCATAACTTTTTACGTTCAAATAATTTCTCCAACTCCCATGAAGCTAGATCTATACTTTTCATGTGTTTTTATACGTAAAAATCCGATCTTTATGTGATTATACGCATGAAACCCTAAAAACCCATTTCTAACAAAAACTCATATCTGAGCAAGTTTCTTACCTCAAATCGGCTCGTTTCTTCAGCAAAGCTTTGTGTAATCACTGGAGAAGAAGAATGGTTCGATCTTGGAACAAAACCAACACTTTCTCTCACTAGGTGTTTCTCTCTCTAGAACTTGTAAAGATGAAAATGGTGAAAATGAGGGTGGTAAGGGATGGATTTGAGGCTTTATGGAGCCCAACTTCCTTCCCTAATTCGGCCCAAGCCCATGGCCCATTCCTTCCCTTTTGCTTAGTTTAACCCGCGTGAACGTTTATTCTTTATCTTTTCAAATCTTGGGATGTTACAAGTCTACCGTCCTTACAATAGTTTTCGTCCTCGAAACCTGCTATAAGTTATACTGATAACAATCACAGAATGGGTGGCATGAACCGTAGCTGTACTGGGTAATTTGGTTATGAAGGCCATTGTGATTTGCTATCCTAGAGAATCTAAGATGATTCATCCTCTGGTTATACGTGGTCTAAGCATGGGGAAGTTTCTATTCCTGAGGCATCTAGGTTAACTGGGATGGCTAAAAGTTTCTAACGGAATACAGAAAGTTAAATAGTTAGGAGAAGAGATACGTACCTGACCTGGCGTCAAGCTTTCTCTCGATCCTTCTCCTCGATCATCTGGTACATTCTTGCCTTCGCTACAGCCTTCGGTTTCTTACATTCATTGCCGTAATAACCCTTATTGCCACGGTTATAACATACACGTTTGTCTGGGCAGCTGTGAGAAAGGTGACCTTGCTTGCCACACTTATAGCATCCCATTGTTCCCATCCTGCATTCACCGCCATGCTTCTTTCCACACTTACCGCACGTCCCATCGGTGTCTATCCTCGCCCTTGCTTCACTTGAACCCTAGAGGTCTTCGCCTGTTCGCTTTGATTGCTTGTCTCTGATGCTTCAGGGATGACTTCGGTAGAGGATATGTCATCATACACAACTCCATTCAAGATAACTACTGACTCGAAAGTACTCGGTGTATTGGCCTTGACATAGGTACGAACTTTTGAAGGCAACCCTTGAACATAGTAATGAATCTTTCTCTCCTCCTTGGTTACTAGATGAGGTACCAGGCATGCCAGCTCGTTGTTCTTGGAAGTGTATTGCCTGTGAGTCATGAGTCCAGCTTGCAAAGTCAAGAACTCCCTTTCCACCTTGTGGACTTCGTTCTTAGGGCAAAACTTCTCAATTACTAACGCTTTCAGGTCATCCCACCTTATTAGCTCGACCGCTTTATCACCCTTTTCTTGTTTCATAGTTTCTCACCAGTGTACTGCTTCTCCCTTTAATGACTTCGCGGCGAACATGACCGCCTTATCTGGTCGGCATTCACTAAGACGAATGGTGGAATCAATGCCGTTGATCCATTCTAGGGTATCTTCTGCCTCTTTCTCTCCAGTAAGTACGGGTGGATCACAACCCCGAAAGGTTTTGTAGTCGCACCCGTTGTACAACATCAAACCATTGGCAGAACACTAAGACACTGCCCCTGTTGTTCTTATGGTAACTATGGCTCGCTGTCCATAATCTACCACAAGGCTGGGAATCTCATTCCCAGACTTCATTCGTCAATTTCATTCATTCGACAGATTAGATTTGTAATGACTTCTTTAAAACCTTTGCCCTTTTTCTTTTCTTTTCACAAAACCTTTCCTTTACTTTCGAAACCCTTTACCTTTACTTTAAACCATTTCTTTATAAACATTCCGTTCATAAAACCTTCTTTCCATAAACCGTTCATTCCAAATCATTTCATTTCATAATCATAGTTTCATAAAATATCATTTCATAAAACATCATTTCATATGTATGCACACCAGCCCGAAAACATTATATAAAACATTTAAAAGAGGGCTTCTAGAACTCACCTGATAAGCGGTTTCTGAAATACTCTTAGCTGGTTACTGCGCGTCACTAATGTCACTCACGATCTGTTATAATAAAGCCATACTTGTAAGGTAGTGCTCCTAGATGACACTAGACACCCCTATGTTTAAACCTAGTAGTTTCGATGGATTTGCTTACATCGAAACTTGATAGTTTCGATAGGTTGTTTATGTCGAAACTTGGTAGTTTCGATAAGTAACTTAGGTGTAATCTTAACTTCGGATCGTGGGCTCATATCGAAACTATGGTAGTTTCGATGGGTCTGCACATATCGAAAATATGTAGTTTCGATGGGTCTGCACATATCGAAACTAGGTAGTTTCGATGGGGTCTGCACATATCGAAACTAGGTAGTTTCGATGGGGTCTGCACATATCAAAACTAGTAGTTTCGATGGACCTGCACATATCGTCTTCCCAAAAATCTGAAGTTTTTGCATGCGAGTCTGATCGAGTCAGTATCCCAATTTTTCTAAGATCAAAACGTTCGGTTTTCATTCTAGATGCTATACCTAAGCTCATTTTCAAGTTCCATCCGCAAAATCGTTACCTTTTTAGCCAAAACCCGAAAATCCCAAAAACAAACAAAAACTCAGATTTAGGCAAGATCTTTACCTGTATCGAGATTCTGATCCGGAGGTTCTTCTCACGAGCTTAGCAGTAACGTGTTCCCTCAATTCCGGGATGATCCGTCAACTTTCTCTCTCTAGACCCGAGCTCTCCTTTCTCTCTCTAGAAGTTGCGTGAGTGGGGAATGAGCAGAGAAGAGGGCTGCCCTGCCTCTTATATAACTGGGCTTCCCTCGGCCCGTTGGAGCTGAGCCCAAGCCCGCTCCCTTTTGTTTAAATATTCCGACTAACTTGCCGGTCTCGCTATATTTATTTATTTAATTATTTTTGGGATGTTACAAGTCTACCCCCCTTACAATAGGTTTCGTCCCCGAAACCTATCATAAGTCAAATAGTTGAGGGTACGACTCCCTCATTTCTGTCTCCGTTTCCCAAGTGGCTTCCGATCCCTTTCGATGTTTCCATTGGACTTTAACCAATTGGATTACTTTATTACTTAAACGTCTCTCCTTTCGATCTAGGATGGCCACGGGTTCTTCGATGTAGTTAAGGCTATTGTCTACCTCGATGTCAGTAAGTGGTACGTGAGCCGATTCATCCGCCAAACACTTTCGCAAGTGTGATACATGGAAGGTTGGATGAATTCCACTTAACTCATCAGGCAGCTCTAACCGATAAGCGACTTCACCAACCCGTGCCATTATCCTGAACGGTCCGACAAACCTCGGACTTAACTTTCCTCTCTTCCTGAATCGTATGATTCCCTTCCAGGGTGACACTTTCAACATTACTCTGTCCCCAACATCAAACTCAATAGGCCTTCGCCGTTTATCCGCGTAGGATTTTTGACGATCTTGTGCGACCTTCATTCGTGCTTTGACGTGATCAAACCTTTCCGACGTTTCCCTTATTACTTCCAGACTCCCTAATTCCTTCTGTCCAATCTCGCCCCAACAAATCGGGGTCCTGCATCTTCTCCCATACAACATTTCATAAGGCGGCATGCCTATCGTCGTGTGATGACTATTGTTGTAGGAGAATTCGGCTAACGGCAGATGACTGTCCCAACTGCCGCCAAAATCGATAATACAAGCACGAAGCATATCCTCCAATGTCTGAATGGTCCTTTCAGACTGACCGTCCGTTTGTGGGTGGTATGCCGTGCTAATATTGAGCCTCGTGCCCATCGCCTCGTGAAATCTTTTCCAGAACCTCGATGTGAATCGTGTGTCCCGGTCAGATACGATCGTCAAAGGCATCCCATGCCGTGCTACTACTTCGTTAATAAATACTTTCGCTAACCTTTCCGACGAAAACGTCTCGCGAATTGGTAGGAAATGAGCACTCTTCGTTAAACGGTCCACAATTACCCAAATGGTATCATGACCTTTAGCTGTGCGAGGTAGCTTGGTTATGAAGACCATGGTAATGTGTTCCCACTTCCATTCAGGTATATCAAGTGGTTGAATCTTTCCATACGGTTTCTGGTGTTCGGCCTTTACTTGCGAGCAAGTCAAGCACTTGCTTACATACTTCGTCACCTCACGTTTCATTCCAGGCCACCAGTATTCCTTCCTCAGATCTTGATACATTTTATTGGTACCGGGATGGATAGAGTAACGAGACTTATGAGCCTCATCCAAGATCTTGGTTCTAAGCTCGCCACCCATAGGTATCCATACCCGTCTAAAACGTGTCCTAACACTAAGGGTGTTATATTCCAACTTGTCCTGTTGGCCAACCATCCTTTCCTTCTTTATGTTTTCCTCCTTAAGTGCCTCATCTTGAGCCTTTTCAATTTCTCTCATCACGTCCGATGTTACCACCAACTGGCAAGCTTTCACTCTAATAGGAGTAGGCACATCCTTTCGGCTTAGAGCGTCAGCCACCACGTTTGCCTTTCCAGGATGGTATATGATTTCACAGTCATAATCTTTTAGGAGTTCTAACCATCGTCTCTGCCTCATATTAAGCTCTCTTTGTTCGAAGAAGTACTTCAAACTTTTGTGGTCTGAGTAAATAGTAAACTTCACCCCGTAAAGGTAGTGCCTCCGGATTTTCAATGTGGACACGACAGTAGCAAGCTCCAAATCGTGAGTCGGATAATTAGCTTCATGAATCTTCAACTGCCGTGACGCGTACGCGATCACTCTCCCGCGTTGCATCAATACGCATCCCAATCCCTGACCCGAAGCGTCAGAGTATACCACTAAGTCTTCATTGCCCTCGGGAAGGGCCAAGACTGGAGCTTGAGTTAGCTTTTCCTTCAACTTCTTAAACGCCTCATCCTGGGTCGAACCCCATTCGTACTTTACCTCCTTCCGAGTCAACTTCGTCAACGACGAAGCTATTTTTGAGAAATCCTGGATGAATCTTCGATAGTAGCCTGCCAATCCCAAGAAACTGCGGATTTTAGTTGGCGTCTTAGGAACATTCCATTCCCTTACCGTTACTATCTTTGCTGGGTCAACCATAATGCTGTTCGGGTTAATGACGTGACCTAGGAATTGGACTTCCCTAAGCCAGAACGCGCATTTGGAGAACTTAGCATACAACTTTTCCTTCTTCAGAGCTTCCAATACCTCCTTCAAGTGACAAGCGTGATCACCCTCATTCTTGGAGTAGATGAGGATATCATCGATGAACACGATCACCGATCGATCCAGCATTGGTCGACAAACTCTATTCATCAAATCCATGAACGCTGCAGGGACGTTCGTCAATTCAAAAGACATTACGCGAAACTCAAAATGTCCATAACGTGTGCGAAATGCAGTTTTCGGTATGTCTTCTTCCCTCACCTTCAACTGATGATACCCCGGACCGAAGGTCGATTTTTGAGAACCAACTTGCGCCTTGCAATTGATCGAACAGGTCGTCGATCCTTGGTAACGGGTACTTGTTCTTTACGGTACGCTTGTTCAACTCGCAATAATCAATACACATTCTCATCGAACCGTCTTTCTTCTTCACAAACAACACCAGAGCACCCCACGGCGAGATGCTCGGTTGGATAAATCCTTTCTCAAGTAACTCGTCTAGTTGGACCATAAGTTCCTTCATTTCCACTGGTGCTAGTCGATATGGAGCCTTAGCCACGGGCTGGTTATCTGGTACTAAGTCAATTCGGAACTCAATTTCTCTATCGGGTGGTATCCCAGGAAAATCCTCTGGAAACACCACCGGGTACTCGCGCACCACGGGTACATCATCTAGTTCCTTCACTTCCTTACACTTGTCAATTACGTACACCAGATAAGCCTCGCATCAGTGCCTCAAGTAATTTGTTGCCTTAATCATCGAGATGACGTTTGGCATCGGGGCGTCACGATCTCCAAAGACCTCGAATTTGCTACCATCCGGAGCTTTGAGTTAGATTATCTTTCGTTTACATATGATTTGTGCTTCATTGGCAGTTAACCAATCCATACCCAACACAACGTCAAACCCTCCCAAAACCATAACAAACAATCTGACAGGGAATCTATGACCTTCTATCTTTATCGTGGAGTTGTCAACTACATCGGTCACTCTCGCGGTTCTACCCTCAGCGGTTTCTACGCTAAAGGCCCTTCCTAGCTTACTCACATTGTACTTCACTTGTTTACAAAAAAGTCGCAGATATAAAACTCTTACTGGCACCCGAATCAAATAACACAGAAACAAAAATGTTGTCAAGGATGAACGTACCTGACGCCACATCAGGGTCCTTCCTAGCCTGATCCTGCGTCAGTGCGTACGCTCGCGTCTTCGCACGAGATCCCTCTCCTTTCTTTTCCGGGCCCTTTCCCTTCCCGGTTTCCCCCATCCTTGGCTTCGGGCAGTCCCTACTCAAATGACCGAAATCCCCAGAGTTGTAGCACTTGTAGTGTTGTGTGCACTCACGGGCATAGTGCCCGGTCTTGCCACATTTGAAACACAAGTTAGAACCCAGTCTACATTCACCTACATGTCTTACCCCACATTTCTTACAAACGGTCGGCTCATCCACCCGAGCCCTCTTATCACGAGCCCCAAACATCTTTCCCCCAGTTCGCTTGTTTGAGAAGCTCGGTCTCTTCTTTTGCTCTTCAACGGCAACAACATTCAGTGCCAGATCGTCAAATACCACGCCACTTAGCTCTACTGCCGAATCATAGGTAGTAGGGGCGTTTGCCTTAACATAGGTGCGGACCTGGTCCAGCAACCCTTGAATATAGCAGGCAATCTTTCTCTCTTCAGTAGTGACGAGGTGTGGCACCAGACGTGCCAGTTCATTGAATCGGGTTGTGTATTGTCGATGCGTCATGTTCCCGGCCTTCAAACCCAGAAATTCCCTCTCTACCTTCTCAATCTCGTTCCTTGGGCAGAAATTTTTGATCACCAAAGTTTTCAAGTCAGCCCACATTATCGCATCCACAATCTCGCTCCCTTTTGCCTGACGTACACCTTCCCACCAATGGGATGCTTCCTCCCTCAAGGAGTTAGCAGCAAATTTCACAACTTGATCCGCTCGGCATTCGCTGAGACGGATGGCAGCCTCCATACGGATTATCCAGTCAAACGTAGCTACCGCGTCTTTCTTTCCAGTCAGGACTGGCGGGTCACATGCCTTAAATGACTTATAGTCGCACCTGCGAGCAGGCGGTGCGTTGTCGGTCTCATTGTTCTGGGCACCAGTTGCCGCACTAGATCCGCCTTCGCCACTAACTTTCTTTAATGATTCAGCCAACAGACTTGGCAGAGAATTCTTCATCAACTCGGAGAACTCTCGAGCTATGGCTGCTCTCATTTCTGGTTCAAAAGTGAAAGGTTGTTCTGCAACTTGTGTCTGCTCAGTTTCATGCACACTAACCGTTGGCTCAGTGTGAACACTTCCTTCTTCGCTATACTCTTGGCGCGCAGGGATCCTGCCACGCCCACCATTTCGACCGCCGGTACGACCACCGGTACGGCCACCACGCCTTCCGTTTCCTCTCCTCGCCATTTCGTTCTATAAGACAAGAAATCCAATGTCATCACGCTAGTTAACAAATAAAACTCAATAAGTACTGTAAGATGTTAATATAAACTGGCCATCTGCAATTAACCATTACACTACCTTTCGATTTCTATTTGACCACCTTTGTGATTCCATCAGAACACAAGTCCTTACCTACCCCTTTCTAAGGCATACTACATACACATACTCTATTTTTCATACCCGATGCTTTGGCTCGAGTTACCCGTACTGGCATCCGCTTTCGGTCCCATTCAAAGTTTAAGTTCAGACACTGGGAGTGTCCGAATCTCTCAAACTATTGCTCTGATACCAACTTGTAAGGCCCCAAACCCGGGAGGCCTCACTTGTTGGATTTACTCATTCACAAACAGTTCTTAAATATGAATATCAAATAACGCAGCGGAAAATTTCATTTAAACATAACGTCATCATTGTTCATACATGCGGAAGCGTAAACATTGTTTAAAACATAAATACATCATAACTAAAACATAACGGGATGCCAGTCTTCATAGTCAGTCGGGTAACTTCTCTCGCTAGCCAAGCATCACCGTCCATCCTCATAACCTGCCTTAACCTGAATGTGCACACTAAAAAGTCAGCTACGCTGGTGAGTTCTAGTTTTCGTTCGATTTAAGAAATGGTTCATCATTCAAAACATTCATTAGGGTTTAACATCACATATAAGAAAAAACAGGGCCTTTCATTCATAAACCTTCACACATTTAAACACATTGAACGGATCATTTGTTTAAAACATTTAACATTCATTTAAGTCATACATTACTATCTAAAATCTGTATCGTTACGCGTCTCTGTGTCCCCGAAGGAACCCTGCATGTCGTGGTCAACCGTTACGTATCGCCGTCGTTGCCACAACATTCCGTCAATTCCCTTTTTGGTATTGCCCCCAAGGCTAACTGCACGAGGACCGACAATACCCATTCAGTTGCCCCCCTGTGGCTCTCAGCCATAGGCCGACAACCTCCATTGAAGGCTATGGCTCTCAGCCATTGACCGACAACTTCCATCGACGGTTATGACTCTCAGCCATAACATCGTCGGATCATAATTTAACCTCACGTAGGGTCACGTTAACCCCTGAGTAACCGTCGTTACTCCATACCAGTTGTACAACATCAAACCATTGGCAGGCCACTAAGACACTGCCCCTGTTGTTCTTATGGTAACTATGGCTCGCTGTCCATAATCTACCACAAGGCTGGGAATCTCATTCCCAGACTTCATTCGTCAATTCCATTCATTCGACAGATTAGATTTGTAATGACTTCTTTAAAAACTTTGCCCTTTTTCTTTTCTTTTCACAAAACCTTTCCTTTACTTTCGAAACCCTTTACCTCTACTTTAAACCATTTCTTTATAAACATCCGTTCGTAAACATTCTGTTCATAAAACCTTCTTTCCATAATCCGTTCATTCTAAATCATTTCATTTCATAATCATAGTTTCATAAAATATCATTTCATAAAACATCATTTCATATGTATGCACACCAGCCCGAAAACATTATATAAAACATTTAAAAGAGGGCTTCTAGAACTCACCTGATAAGCGGTTTCTGAAATACTCTTAGCTGGTTACTGCGCGTCACTAATGTCACTCACGATCTGTTATAATAAAGCCATACTTGTAAGGTAGTGCTCCTAGATGACACTAGACACCCCTATGTTTAAACCTAGTAGTTTCGATGGATTTGCTTACATCAAAACTTGATAGTTTCGATAGGTTGTTTATGTCGGAACTTGGTAGTTTCGATAAGTAACTTAGGTGTAATCTTAACTTCGGATCGTGGGCTCATATCGAAACTATGGTAGTTTCGATGGGTCTGCACATATCGAAAATATGTAGTTGCGATGGGTCTGCACATATCGAAACTAGGTAGTTTCGATGGGGTCTGCACATATCGAAACTAGGTAGTTTCGATGGGGTCTGCACATATCGAAACTAGTAGTTTCGATGGACCTGCACATATCGTTTTCCCAAAAATCTGAAGTTTTTGCATGCGAGTCTGATCGAGTCAGTATCCCAATTTTTCTTAGATCAAAACGTTCGGTTTTCATTCTAGATGCTATACCTAAGCTCATTTTCAAGTTCCATCCGCAAAATCGTTACCTTTTTAGCCAAAACCCGAAAATCCCAAAAACAAACAAAAACTCAGATTTAGGCAAGATCATTACCTGTATCGAGATTCTGATCCGGAGGTTCTTCTCACGAGCTTAGCAGTAACGTGCTCCCTCAATTCCGGGATGATCCGTCAACTTTCTCTCTCTTGACCCGAGCTCTCCTTTCTCTCTCTAGAAGTTGCGTGAGTGGGGAATGAGCAGAGAAGAGGGCTGCCCTGCCTCTTATATAACTGGGCTTTCCTCGGCCCGTTGGAGCCGAGCCCAAGCCCGCTCCCTTTTGTTTAAATATTCCGACTAACTTGCCGGTCTCGCTATATTTATTCGTTTAATTATTTTTGGGATGTTACACCATGCTTTCTTCCGTATGCACCAACTTCTCAATTTATTCATGATCATCGGGTTGGCTCCCGGAAGCGCCACGTTTATTTAAGGGTCGATGGCCAGACCCTTACGTGCTTCATCAGTCTTTCTCCTCTAGTGGAACTTCGTCCACTATTTGATCAATAGGTCCTTTGAGGTAACGCTTCACTCGATGACCGTTAACCTTGAAAGTTGTCCCGTATGTTTGTTATAGTTCCATTGTTCCATAAGGGAATATTTTCCGAATTATGTATGGTCCCGTCCACTTAGATCTTAATTTCTCTGGAAATAGTTGCAATCTTGAATTGTAAAGCAAGACTTTTTCTCCTTCCTGGAATTCCCCCTTCCTTAGCTTTTTATCATTAAGTTTCTTTGCCCTGTCCTTGTATATTGCTAAATTCATATATGTCTGATTCCGCAGTTCTTCCAATTCATGAATTTGTAGAAGGCGGTGTTCTCCTGCACTGGATAGATCTAGATTTACTGCCTTAAGCACCCAGTACGCTTTATGCTCAATTTCTATTGGGAGGTGACATGCCTTTCCATAAACCATTCGGTAAGGAGTGGTTCCGATAGGTGTTTTGTAAGCCGTGCGTAGAGCCCATAATGCATCTTCTAGTTTATCAGACCAGTCTTTCCGATTTGGACTCACAACCTTTTCCAAGATACGTTTAATTGCTCTGTTTGTAACTTCCACTTGTCCATTTGCTTAGGGATGGTAAGGGGTGGATAGCTTATGGGTACAACCATATCGTTTGAGTGTCTTTTCCAGTTGTGAATTGCAGAAGTGTGTTCCTCTATCACTGATTAAAGCTTTTGGTGTACCGAATAGTGTGAATAGTCTTTTGAGAAATCGGATGACGACTCTTGCGTCATTGGTTGGTAATGCTTGTGCCTCAACCCATTTTGACACGTAGTCTACTGCTACCAGGATGTATTGATTTCCGCGAGATGGAGGAAATGGCCCAACAACGTCGATCCCCCATACGTCAAATATTTCACATACTTAGATGCTTGTTTGAGGCATTTCGTCACGCTTTGAAACACTTCCTGTCCTCTGACAGGAGTCGCATGTGTTTATAAACTTATGTGCGTCCTTGAAAACAGTTGGCCAAAAGAATCCGACCTCAAAAATTTTCCTTGCAGTGTAATTGGCTCCATGATGCCCTCATGTAGGTCCTTCATGACATTGTCGTAGTATCTCATGTGCCTCCTTCTCGTATACACATCGTCGAACTATTTGATTCGTACAGACGTGAAACAGATACGGGTCTTCCCAGAAGTAGTGCTTACCATCTGCGAAGAATTTCTTCCTTTCTTGAAATGTTACCCCTTTTACTAGTTCCCCGCTTGCTAGGAAGTTTGCGATGTCTGCGAACCATGGATATTCATCGATGTCTTGTACCTGTAGTATGTACTCGTGAGGGAAACTATCAGTTATAGCAACCTTTTGGTTCTCTTGAGTAATTTCAAGTCGAGATAAATGATCTGCTGCGATATTCTCTGCTCCTTTCTTATCTTTTTCTCGATATCAAATTCTTGTAGTAGGAGGATCCATCTAATTAACCTTGGTTTTGTGTCTTGCTTGTTAAAGAGATGTCTTAGGGCGACATGATCGGTGTAGACGATAGTTTTTTATAAGACCAAGTATGAACGAAATTTATCAAAGGAAAAAACTACAGCTAGTAATTCCTTCTCAGTGGTGGTGTAATTTTCTTGAGCATCGTTTAAGGTTTTGCTTGCATAGTGAATCGGGTGAAAATGCTTTTCGTTCCGTTGACCTAAAAATGCTCCTACTGCGTAGTCACTTGCATCGCACATGAGTTCGAATGGTTTTGTCCATCCAGGTGCCATCATGATAGGTGCATCAACGAGTTTTGTCTTGAGAGTTTCAAATGCTACTAAACAATCATCAGAGAATAAAAAGGGTCGATCTTTTTCCAACAGTTGTGTTAAGGATATGGCGATTGATGAAAATTATTTTATGAATCTTCTATAGAATCCCGCATGACCAAGGAAGCTTCTGATCCCCTTCACTGAATTTGGTGGTGGAAGCATTGATATAGTTTCTACTTTGGCTTTGTTGACTTCAATACCATTCTTTAAAATCTTATGTCGTAATACTATCCCTTCTTTGACCATAAAGTGGCATTTTTCCCAGTTTAGTGCTAGATTTAAGTCTTCACATCTTGCTAGCATCTTTTCTAAGTTTTGTAGACAATGGTCGAAGGAATTTCCAAACCGAGAAGTCATCCATGAATACTTCCACTGATTCTTCTATCATATCATGAAATATAGCAATCATGCATCTCTGTAACGTAGCGGGTGCATTGCATAATCCAAATGGCATACGCCTATAGGCAAAGGTGCCATAGGGACAGGTAAACGTAGTTTTCTCCTGGTCTTCGGGGGAGATAGGGATTTGTAAGTATCATGAGAATCCATCTAGAAAACAATAGAACATATTCCCGGATAGTCGCTCCAACATTTGATTAATGAAGGGTAGCGGAAAATGGTATTTTCGAGTAGCTTCGTTCAACTTGCGATAATCAATACATACCCGCCATCCAGTGACTGTGCGGGTTGGTATTAGCTCATTTTTCTCGTTTGTGATTACCGTTATACCTCCTTTCTTTGGCACAATTTGAACTGGACTGACCCATGTTGAATTTGAAATGGGGTAGATAACCCCTGCATCTAGTAGTTTGATAACCTCATTCTTCACTACCTCTTGCATTTTGGGGTTCAGTCGTCTTTGGTGCTGCACACTTTTCTTGTAATTATCTCCCATAAGTATTTTATGAGTGCAAAATGAGGGGCTAATTCCTTTAAGATCCATTAGCTTCCATGCGATAGCTTTCTTGTGCCTTTTCAAAACTTCTAGCAGTTTTTCGTTCTCGTCATTTTCCAATCTGGAGGAGATAATAACCAGAAGCTTGGATCCTTCATCTAGGAAGGCATATGATAGATCAGGCGGAAGTTCCTTTAGCTCAAGTGTAGGTGGTTCTTCAATAGAGGGTTTTGTCTTCTCACTCTCGTTTCTATCTTCCAACTCCTCAATGCCTATTGTTTCATCATTATGATTAGTGTGCTTTATCATGAACCCTTCACAAACTAAATATTCCTCGTGTTCCTCAGCTGGCCATTCTTCTTCTTTTCCTAAGACATCATGCATGTAGTAGCCTACTAGGTAGTCCAAATCGTCAAAAAGAAAAGCTAGATTGTCATGACTACTTGGTCGCTGCATTGCCTTCTTAATATCGAACTTGATTCGTTCTTGCTGAATGCTTAATGCCAGTCTTCCTCCCCAAACATCGATAAGGGCGAGGGCTGTATTGAGAAATGGCCTCCCGAGGATAAGAGGGCATCGTGTTCCTCCTTTTATGTCAACCACCACAAAATCCACAAAGAAGACGAATTCATTAATTTTTATAAGCACATCTTCAGCAATTCCCTTTGGATAGCGAACTGTCCTATTGGTTAGGCCAAGTTCTGATTTTGTGGGTTGGAGTTTCTTGAGATTCATTTTGTCAAATATAGCGCCAGGTAAAATGTTTACGCTGATATGCAGGTCAGCAATAGTGTAACATCTCTGAATTTAGTATTCATATTTCAATTCAAAGTAATGCAATTTCAAATTCAATATTCGTGCACTGCCTTGTTATTTTCCTTACAGTAAACTAAATGCAATGATTCAATACAAATTTACAAGTTTTACTCGATTATATACATTTAAACACTGCACAAGAAACGATTTTATTCAAACTCATCGAACCTGAAAAGCCAAGGACTAAAGTTGAAAAATGTCAAGAAACCCTAGTCTAGCACGGTCGTGCTTCGTCCTAGCACGGTCGCGCCAAGTGCTTTGGCACGGTCGCGTGACCTGCTTTGGAACGATCGCGCCCGGTGCCTAGGCACGGTCGTGCCATATTTAGGCACGGTCGCGCCTGTGAAACAGCTGAAACGTAACTGCAATTTTAATCGTCCGATTGTTCGAATCCATAACCGTTTTACGTTATACTTTCAAAATAATACTACCAATCATTTCTTTTTCGACCAAATAACCAAAATTCGTTCAAATCAAAGGATTCTCTCTCAAATATTTCCAAGGAAACTCTCTCAAGCAATTCGATCCAAGTTCTCTCAAATCCAGCATCATCGTCACGCCATCCGATCTCTCCTGAAGCTACGGAACCGTTGAAACAGTCGGGATCACATCAGAGACGCCGGGGCTCAATCCCGCCGTCACCGAAACTCCCTCTCTATCGTTCTCTATCGATTCGCTTCTATTCAGGTTAATTGAATCCTCTAATTTATTCATTCCAGTATCTGAATCAAAAGCCCTTTATTAAATTGGGTTTTCAATTCGTAAATCTGTCTAAACCAGAAACCATGTTTTAATAAAAATAATTTAATCGAATCCATACTTAAGCACGATTTCCATACAATTAAATTTTATGAAAAGACTCGTAATAACCCATTAATCAAAAGCCCTAACAATTCCAGCGTTTAAAATACAAGCATTTGTCAATTCGTGTCTGATTTGGAAGAGACACGGTCGCGCTAATCATCTAGCGCGGCCGTGCCTCATAGAGCGCGGTGGTGCCGACTAGCAGCGCGGTCGTGTCCTCCTGTCCAGACCTTGTCATGCCCTCTGGGCTAGTCTCTGTTGTGTCTAAAGATCATAGACACGACCGTGCCGGGCTAAGGCACGGTCGTGCCTGTTGACTTGTCTAGATTGTGCTCCTGTTGATCAACCCGGTCGCGCCCGTGGCTTGAGCACGATCGTGCCCTTCCGAGGCACGGTCGTGTGAGATTCAGAACTTTTAACAGAATTTTAATTTTATATATTTTAATCAGTAAATGTTTCAGATCTTATAAAAATATATTTTCTGTATTCAAAAATGGATTTAAAAGTTTAATCTTGGCATAAATATAATTTATTTAATAGTTTATGAAAATTAAATTCATATTTACTATCTTACACTTAAACGATATTTTAAATAATTAAGTTACAAAATTTATAAATAAATAAGATAATGATTATCTATCTAATTTACAAATTAAATCAAACTCATTTATTTATTTATACTTAATTACAATTAATATTTACATTATTTCATAAACTATAATTATATATTTATTCAATTATTCAATTCAAACCTAATCAAATTGTTTTAAAAATATTTTACTTCAAACTCTATATATTTTATTCAATACTTTTTAAATACAAATCAATAGTTTTATACACAAATTCAACTTTCATTTTAGACTTAAACTTTATGCATCTATTTGATTCAATACACATTACTCTTTAGGTTAAATTGTGCATTTCGAGGATCATATTTGCTATCTATAATCTTTGTTAGCTACACTTTCATACCAAGTGAGTATTCACAACCCCTTTTTACTCTTTTACACTTTTGGGGTGGAACATGAACTCTATACACATTACACATTACACATTTACATTTACACAAACAACACAAGTGCAAAAATCCTATCTACATACATGTGTGCAAAATTTGAGCTTTGTGCCCGAGTGCTAGGTGTGCTAACCTTTGTATGCTCTTATGTGCAATCATTAACTATACAAGCCGACGGTTTTCAATGATAGATCTATTGAGTCTGACAAACCCACCCATGGTGCGCGGTGATTGAAACCGACAACACAATTTTTGCATGCTAGTCACAAGGTTTGGTTGTACATGGTTACACAATAGCTGCTCCCCATAAATGCCTTATTTTATCATGTTTTGTAAAGGATTTGTTTTCAACTATATGCTATCTATTTACAACTGTGTTACTCACCAACTTTTTAGTTGACTTTATTTTATTCATGTTTCAGGCCCCAATACGTGAGATTGATTCAAGACGTGTTCAACATAGGATTTGGACTTAGCAATTTAAAACAAGAATGTTATGAGTTGTTTTATGTTTCTTGTTTGAACTTGGATTATTTGTAATGGAAAATTTACTTTAACATATTTCAATTTAGTCAACCATGTGCTATGAACAGTCTTACATGTCCCGCCCCGATGATTCCGCCATCGGTCGGGGTGTGACAGATTGGTATCAGAGCCTTGGTTATAGGGAATTAGGTTATTAGACACCTTGACCTAGACTATAACTTTAGGACACCCACTTATACTATGCTTCATGATTTTTATGCTATGTGTTACATGCTATGTGCTATATGTTATATGTTACATGTTTAGTATGATTACTTATTATTGCATTATGATGACTTATGTGTTTTAAATCCATGACTTATTAGGATATTCTTAATAATTAAATAAATAATATCCTTTCCTATATTCTAAAACCTCATAATATTTCTATTTTCTTTTCTATCTTTATCCTTTCTTAGCATGTGGAAGAACTCTTGAAGTAAAAATCTTTAAAAATATTTTCTTTATTTCTTCGTTAAGGTTTTTAAACTTGTGAAATTATTTGAGGACACGTGCAATCTGGAAGGGTGACACCTGTATTTTGGGTTTTCTGTCTAGGAAAGCATTTCGCATAAATCCCAATCAACCGAGGGACCCGTATGCTTTCCTGGGAATTCCCGAGATGAGTGTTTACTTATAGGCTAAAGCATGTCTCCTTGAAAATTTTATAAGTTTAATTAACCTTAATGTGCCATGGTATTCAAGTGATTTTGTCACTTTTGAGTACAATCCAAACTAAGAATATCTATTTTATTTTGTTATCTCATTCTATTAAACCCTATCAAATCTCATGAGTCCTTACAATTTTTCTTGTCTTGTGACAATCTGTAGAATGCCTCCTCGTCGTGCTCCCGCAACCAACGCCAACACCGATATTGCTGCTATTCTCACCCAATTGGTGACACAACTCACCCAAGCTAATAGTGCCATCAATGGCAACAATGGTGGAAATGGAAGCAATAGTGGTAATAATGGTGGAAATGGTGGAAATGGTGATAACAATCCACCTTAATGCACCTTCAAGCACTTCAACTCGTGCAATCCCCTAAAGTTTTATGGAACCGAAGGAGCTACTGGACTTCTTCAATGGTTTGAAAGCATTGAGAATACATTTCTCAATAGTGACTGTCCCGACAACCTCCGAGTTCGTCATGCTACAAGTGTCCTACAAAAACGGGCACTTACATGGTGGAATGGGGAGAAAAGAAATAGGGGTGTTGATGTAGCTATGGCCTTACCTTGGGATGAGGTCAAAAGGCTTATGACCGAGGAGTTCTGTCCTCGAAATGAAGTGAAAAAGCTAGAAGCTGAATTTTGGGATCTTGCCCAAGATAGCGGGGAAAGCTTAGCATATACAACTCGGTTCCATGAGTTGAGTCTTCTAGTGCCCCACATGGTCACTCCTTTGTCCCGATGTATCGAGAAGTATATTGGTGGGCTACCAAGACAAATCCAAGATACTGTCTTAGGTAGAAATCCTGCTACTCTGGAGGATGCTATTCGTCTAGCCGCTACCTTAACTGATAATCATGTGAAAGCTGGAACTCTTACCAAAAAGGGTTCTAAGAAAGTTTCTGAAACCATAACCCCTCCTACTCACAACAAAAAAGCCACAACCGAGCCTTCTCGCAATAATAGAAAGAGGAAGGTTAGAAATTTTGCTGTGGTTACTCCTGCCGTTCCCGTCAACCAAGCTGCACCTATGATTCAAGCGCCGGCTAAAAAGCCATATGTTGGGATCTACCCTCTTTGTGCCACCTGCAATTTTCATCATCCTCAAAACATCCCATGTAGCCTTTGTACTTATTGTGGGAGATATGGTCATACGGTTAGTGTTTGTAGGACCAAAGCTCTTACGGGCCAAGTCAACCCTCCAAACCGAACCGTACCTCAAGTGGCTAACCAAGGTGCTCTCGCCATTGCTAATGGGCGTGCTTGTTATGAGTGTGGTGACCCGAACCATTTTCGTGATCAATGTCCAAGACTTGCAAATGCTAGGCAAGGTGGAGCTCGTGGGCGTGCGTTCAACATAAACGCCAACGAAGCTCAAGCCAACAATGACGTGGTCAATGGTACGTTCCTTGTTAATAGTCAATATGCCTCCATTTTGTTCGATACCGGTGCCGATAAAAGTTTTGTGTCACTTAATTTTGAACCTTTACTTGCAAAGACTCGGTCCCAATTAGAGAAAACATTTACCGTTGAAGTAGCAAATGGTGACTCCCTTACAATTGACTCCATAATTTATGATTGCTCCTTAGAACTAAATGACCATTCATTCCCAATCAACCTTGTTCCAATGCCACTAGGAAGCTTTGATATTATCATAGGTATGGATTGGCTATCAAATCATCATGCCGAAGTCATTTGCTTTGAAAAGTGTATCCAAATTCCGCTACCATCGGGAGAAACCTTAAGAGTTTTTGGTGAAAAGCCTTGCAAGGGACTTAAGTTGATGTCGTGTACTACCGCCCAAAAGTACTTACGAAAGAAGTACATTGCTTTCTTAGCTCACATTGTTCAAAAGGATGTCAAGGAGAAGAGTATCCAAGACATTCCCATTATTCGAGATTTTCCCGAGGTTTTTCCTAAGGATTTGTCCGGTCTTCCTCCCGTTCGTCAAATAGAGTTCCGCATTGATCTTATACCTGGAGCTAACCCCGTTGCTAGAGCTCCCTATCGTCTTGCACCATCTGAAATGCAAGAACTTGTAAGTCAACTTCAAGAACTCTCCGACAAGGGATTCATCCGTCCGAGTCATTCACCGTGGGGTGCACCCGTCTTATTTGTTAAGAAGAAAGATGGATCATTTCGTATGTGTATTGACTACCGCGAACTCAACAAACTTACTATCAAGAACCGTTATCCTTTGCCTAGAATCGATGATCTCTTTGATCAACTTCAAGGTTCTACTTGCTTCTCGAAGATCGATCTTCGATCCGGTTATCATCAGCTTCGTGTTCAAGAAGATGACATTCCTAAGACTGCTTTTCGAACAAGGTATGGTCATTATGAGTTCATGGTTATGCCTTTCGGGTTAACCAATGCACCCGCAGTTTTCATGGATCTCATTAATCGTGTGTGCAAACCGTACCTTGATAAATTCGTGATCGTTTTCATTGATGATATCTTAATCTATTCCAAGACTAAAGCCGACCATGAAGAACATCTTAGATTGGTTTTGGATCTCTTAAAAAGGAACAACTTTATGCCAAATTCTCCAAATGTGAATTTTGGCTAAAGGAAGTTCAATTTCTTGGTCATATTGTCAATGACAAAGGAATTCATGTTGATCCTGCTAAGATTGAAACGATTAAGAATTGGAATGCCCCGAAGACTCCTACCGAAGTTCGTTCATTTCTTGGTCTTGCGGGTTATTATCGTCGTTTCATCTCAAACTTCTCAAAGATTGCTGTCCCTCTTACCGCTTTGACCCACAAGGGTAAGACTTATGAATGGGGACCGAAACAAGAAGAAGCTTTCCAAACCCTCAAGAAAAAGTTGTGCAATGCTCCCATATTGACTCTCCCCGATGGAAATGATGATTTAGTTGTCTATTGTGATGCTTCTAACCAAGGTCTTGGTTGTGTTCTCATGCAACGAGGCAAAGTAATCGCTTATGCATCAAGGCAACTCAAAGTTCATGAGAAGAATTATACGACGCACGATCTCGAGTTGGGTGCGGTCGTATTCGCGTTAAAGATTTGGAGACATTACCTATATGGCACGAAATGTGTGGTGTTCACCGACCACAAAAGTCTTCAACATATTTTCAACCAAAAAGAACTCAATATGAGGCAACGACGTTGGGTCGAACTCCTTAACGACTACGACTGCGAGATTCGCTACCATCCCGGCAAAGCGAATGTTGTAGCCGATGCTTTGAGTCGAAAGGACCATGTTATGCTTCATTGTGCCCGTATTCAAACCGATATTCAAACCTGTATCTTAGAAGCTCAACACGTCTCGGTAACCGAGGGTAACATGTATGAAGAAATGTCGTGTGGTGTTGAACTTCTTCTTGAATCAAAACCCAATGGCCTACTATATTACTTGAACCGTATTTGGGTTCCCGATCGCGACGATCTCCGTACATTTCTCATGAACGAGGCTCACAAGACTCGTTATTCTATTCATCCTGGTGCGGATAAAATGTACCAAGATCTTCGCCAACAATATTGGTGGCCCGGTATGAAGAAAGACATTGCTCTTTATGTGGCCAAATGCTTAACCTGTTCCAAAGTCAAAGCCGAACATCAACGTCCTTCTGGTTTGCTTGAACAACCGGAAATTCCCGTATGGAAATGGGAGAACTTAGCCATGGATTTTATTACCAAACTCCCTCGCACCTCAAGTGGTTATGATAGTATTTGGGTGATCATTGATCGACTCACCAAATCTGCTCATTTCTTGCCTATCCGTGAAGACTATCGGGTTGAGAAACTAGCCCGAATTTACATTGATGAAATTGTGAGCCGTCATGGCGTTCCCTTGAACATAATATCTGATCGAGATGCCCGGTTCACTTCTCGATTTTGGTAATCTCTCCAAACTGCTCTTGGTACACGATTGGATTTGAGCACGGCTTACCATCCCCAAACTGATGGTCAAACCGAGCGAACAATCCAAACACTTGAAGACATGCTTAGAGCTTGCGTAATCGATTTTGGTGGCAATTGGGATTCACATTTATCCCTTATTGAGTTTTCGTACAACAATAGCTACCACACAAGTATCAACATGGCTCCATTCGAAGCTCTCTATGGTCGCAAGTGTCGTTCTCCTATCTGTTGGAACGAGATTGGTGAAGCACAAATCACCGGTCCCGAGTTAATTCAAGAAACATCCGACAAGATTATTCAAATCCGTGACAATATTCGAGTAGCGAGGAGTCGGCAAAAGAGTTATGCCTACAAACGTCGAAAACCCTTGGAATTCCAAGTCGGTGACCTTGTTCTTCTAAAGGTGTCTCCATGGAAGGGCGTGATCCGTTTTGGAAAGAAAGGCAAGTTAGCACCTCGTTATGTTGGTTCATTCAAGATCCTTGAAAGGATTGGGAAAGTGGCTTACAAGCTCGAGTTACCTCCATCTCTAGGCAATGTGCATCCTACATTTCATGTATCTAATCTGAAGAAGTGTCTCGCTGATGAAAATCTCCATATACCGCTTGACGACGTGCGCATTGATGAAACGATGCACTTCGTTGAGAAGTCGGTGGAAATTATGGATCCTGAAGTCAAACAGCTAAAGCGAAGTCGCATTCCCATTGTCAAAGTTCATTGGGAATCTAAGCGTGGTCCTGAGTTCACTTGGGAACGAGAAGACCAAATGAAGCTCAAGTACCCTCATCTTTTTACTAATACTGTTGTATCCTCTAGCTAAATTTCGGGATGAAATTCTCTCAACATGGGGAGACTGTAACATCTCTGAATTTAGTATTCATATTTCAATTCAATGTAATGCAATTTCAAATTCAATACTCGTGCACTGCCTTGTTATTTTGCTTACAGTAAACTAAATGCAATGATTCAATACAAATTTACAAGTTTTACTCGATTATATACATTTAAACACTGCACAAGAAACGATTTTATTCAAACTCATCGAACCTGAAAAGCCAAGGACTAAAGTTGAAAAATGTCAAGAAACCCTAGTCTAGCACGGTCGTGCTTCGTCCTAGCACGGTCGCGCCAAGTGCTTTGGCACGGTCGCGCGACCTGCTATGGAACGATCGCGCCCGGTGCCTAGGCACGGTCGTGCCATATTTAGGCACGGTCGCGCCTGTGAAACAGCTGAAACGTAACTGCAATTTTAATCGTCCGATTGTTCGAATCCATAACCGTTTTACGTTATACTTTCAAAATAATACTACCAATCATTTCTTTTTCGACCAAATAACCAAAATTCGTTCAACTCAAAGGATTCTCTCTCAAATATTTCCAAGGAAACTCTCTCAAGCAATTCGATCCAAGTTCTCTCAAATCCAGCATCATCGTCACGCCATCCGATCTCTCCTGAAGCTACGGAACCGTTGAAACAGTCGGGATCACATCAGAAGACGCCGGGGCTCAATCCCGCCGTCACCGGAACTCCCTCTCTATCGTTCTCTATCGATTCGCTTCTATTCAGGTTAATTGAATCCTCTAATTTATTCATTCCAGTATCTGAATCAAAAGCCCTTTATTAAATTGGGTTTTCAATTCGTAAATCTGTCTAAACCAGAAACCATGTTTTAATAAAAATAATTTAATCGAATCCATACTTAAGCACGATTTCCATACAATTAAATTTTATGAAAAGACTCGTAATAACCCATTAATCAAAAGCCCTAACAATTCCAGCGTTTAAAATACAAGCATTTGTCAATTCGTGTCTGATTTGGAAGAGACACGGTCGCGCTAATCATCTAGCGCGGCCGTGCCGACTAGCAGCGCGGTCGTGTCCTCCTGTCCAGACCTTGTCATGCCCTCTGGGCTAGTCTCTGTTGTGTCTAAAGATCATAGACACGACCGTGCCGGGCTAAGGCACGGTCGTGCCTGTTGACTTGTCTAGATTGTGCTCCTGTTGATCAACCCGGTCGCGCCCGTGGCTTGAGCACGATCGTGCCCTTCCGAGGCACGGTCGTGTGAGATTCAGAACTTTTAACAGAATTTTAATTTTATATATTTTAATCAGTAAATGTTTCAGATCTTATAAAAATATATTTTCTGTATTCAAAAATGGATTTAAAAGTTTAATCTTGGCATAAATATAATTTATTTAATAGTTTATGAAAATTAAATTCATATTTACTATCTTACACTTAAACGATATTTTAAATAATTAAGTTACAAAATTTATAAATAAATAAGATAATGATTATCTATCTAATTTACAAATTAAATCAAACTCATTTATTTATTTATACTTAATTACAATTAATATTTACATTATTTCATAAACTATAATTATATATTTATTCAATTATTCAATTCAAACCTAATCAAATTGTTTTAAAAATATTTTACTTCAAACTCTATATATTTTATTCAATACTTTTTAAATACAAATCAATAGTTTTATACACAAATTCAACTTTCATTTTAGACTTAAACTTTATGCATCTATTTGATTCAATACACATTACTCTTTAGGTTAAATTGTGCATTTCGAGGATCATATTTGCTATCTATAATCTTTGTTAGCTACACTTTCATACCAAGTGAGTATTCACAACCCCTTTTTACTCTTTTACACTTTTGGGGTGGAACATGAACTCTATACACATTACACATTACACATTTACATTTACACAAACAACACAAGTGCAAAAATCCTATCTACATACATGTGTGCAAAATTTGAGCTTTGTGCCCGAGTGCTAGGTGTGCTAATCTTTGTATGCTCTTATGTGCAATCATTAACTATACAAGCCGACGGTTTTCAATGATAGATCTATTGAGTCTGACAAACCCACCCATGGTGCGCGGTGATTGAAACCGACAACACAATTTTTGCATGCTAGTCACAAGGTTTGGTTGTACATGGTTACACAATAGCTGCTCCCCATAAATGCCTTATTTTATCATGTTTTGTAAAGGATTTGTTTTCAACTATATGCTATCTATTTACAACTGTGTTACTCACCAACTTTTTAGTTGACTTTATTTTATTCATGTTTCAGGCCCCAATACGTGAGATTGATTCAAGACGTGTTCAACATAGGATTTGGACTTAGCAATTTAAAACAAGAATGTTATGAGTTGTTTTATGTTTCTTGTTTGAACTTGGATTATTTGTAATGGAAAATTTACTTTAACATATTTCAATTTAGTCAACCATGTGCTATGAACAGTCTTACATGTCCCGCCCCGATGATTCCGCCATCGGTCGGGGTGTGACAAATAGCATTCCCTTGGATTGAGTCGTTTATAAACAGGAGATCATGAATTGGCCAGGAGGTTTTCTTCCTTTCATAATGGCAGAGCATTATTCGTTTAATGTGATTTTTGGCTGCTCTTCCATTTTGTTTTGGTTTGTTAGCATATCTTTGAGAAACTTTGCATGAGCTGGCATCTTATAGAGGAACAGCTCATAAGGCAGATTTAGCTAAATTTGATTTAATAAAGACTGAAAACGTCTGAATTGTTTCTCCAACTTCGGTGGTTCTAAGGTTTCCTGTATAATTTCATCCCTTACTATGTCATCTTCGTTGATATTCTCAGTGTTGTCCATGGGAATCATGGTTATTACCTCCATGTTCTGTTCTTGCGATGCTTGATCTGCTTCGACACTTGGTGGAAGATCCAGAATTTCATAAGGATCTTCATGTGGTTCAGTAGCATAGAGTTTAATGATTTGATTTTTTATTTCCTCTAGATTACGGAATAGTGTGTCTGGCTTCCAAGGATCTGGTTCGTAGAATGCACAATCTGCGTTTACTGATGGAGGTGGTGAAGGAAGTAAATCCTCAAATGGTGACAGGTGGAGATTTATCTCATGATCCATGGGGCGCCATACGGAAAGATAACACTCCTCAATGTAGTGTGATCCTCCACATAACTCGCACCATGAATCTGAGAAATTGCTGTCAAATTTGAAAAATTCTTCTTCGGTAAAGTTTTCATTGTATGGATCCATAATTATACTTTTGTGAAATTTTTACTTTTAAAAAGGCTAATCCGTTATCTCGATTTTTTCTTGAAATCACCGTGTCCCCGGCAACGACGCCAAAAACTTGATGTGTCGTTTTTAGTATATGAAAATATATAAATATATTTTTATGATGGTTTTACGAGATCAGGTTTTAAATTTATAAAATGATAATTACTTTAATTTAAAAACAGACACAATAGGCAAGTGTATCTATCGCAGCGTATCTATCGCAGCGTAATATAGTTTAGGTAAGAACCAAGTATCGAACCAATGGACACGGCCGAGTTCCAGTACTCAACTTTTGTTATCGTTTAGTCGGATCAATTAGTGAGTGGTTTTTGTGTGCTTATGAAGCAGAATAGTAAATGACAGAAAAGTAAATAACGGTAAATTAAATAACAGAAAAGTAAAAACGTGCATGATGTGTGTAACAGGAATGTAAATAGTAGAATAGTAAATAGCAAGAAAGTAAATATCTTGGAAATGATCAGGTCACGAAGAGTATTGCTTTGGGCTTCGAATCAGCTTGGTACGTGATAATGTTATGTTGACTAATCCAGTGATATGACTACTACAAACTTGTGACCCGGGTCACCGCTAGAGCCTCGTCCTTATGACATTTGATTCAGGAATTAAAATCTTTAAATTAAAATGGTAGTGTCTCCCGTTAAGGACAACAGTTACCCTCAACCCTTCGAATGGTCATCTCCGGGTTGGTTTAAGATATCGAACATAACTGCTTTGTATTAAGGTTAAATAGGTGATTATATTTTGCTCACCGGGAGGCGGTGTAACAATAGGACCAAGTATAAAGACGTACGGTTCCCAACATGTTCATCAATTCTTGGTCGCATAAGAAGTTCGTATAAATACGTACGACCTTAATAATGTTGACCAAGCCTTGGCTTATCAACCTATGCTTGTATAAAGACGTACAAGTTTCAAAAGAAGTTTGATTAAAAAGGTTTTACGATCTTACACTTTTAAACCAAGAACACTCATAAATATAAAGACGGATTTAGACAATAATAAAAGCCCACCAAATGGTGGTTTTAAGGACGAATAATTAAAGACATAAACATACCACTAGATTAATACGTCAAACATTAACATGCACCAAACATCATCTTCACCCTAGCAATACAAGAAGCTTAGCAACGAATGGCCATGCTAACTAGCCTAACGCTGAGTTTCGGGGCTCCCCTATTGTGAAACAAGGAGGAAGAGCCCCTCTACTTACTACTACTACTCTAATACTACTAGAAACTAGCTATTCTCTCTATCTTGAGGTATGGAATGGTGTATTGAGGTGTGTGGAATGAAGAACCCAAGCCATCTATTTATAGGCCTCAAAATGAGTAATGCACGGGCGTACAAACACCCCGGGAATCAAACAGGGTACATATGATACTGTACTAGACCCTTGAAGAGCAAGATAGGGTTTGCACGGTCGTGCATGGCATTGCACGACTGTGCATTGCCCTACTGCTCTCCAGTTTCGTCTTTTAGCTGTTGGTTTGACTTGCGTTAACCAATTTTGACTTCTTGGGGGTCAATGCTCGGTTTTGGTCCTCCGAAAACTTGATTTCTTCACGTTTTAAGCTGGTTTTTGCTCTGTATATATTGGGACACCGAATAACCTGTAATTGTGAAATATTAACGTATTAAGTATCATTTGCAAGGCTTTTGTTTGATTAATACCATAATATGAGGATTTATACATGCAAAACATGTATAATTTAGGACATATCAGATGTTTATCTTATTCCTAATACACAACTTAAGTATTTGAATGTTTATTTTATACGATGGCTTAGCAGATTAAATTCTCATTTTAAACTTCATTGAAGTTGAAGCTTTTGATTACCTAATTAGTCTGGCCTTTTGATTGCTATCAATATCCACATCATGATTATTTGTATTTTTTATGTTATTTATAAAATATTAAATAAATTTGTATTTTATTTTCTTTATTTTAAATAAATATTTAGTATTTTGATAATAACAATGATTAGTTAATGAATTAAAATTTAATGCAGTCAGTGAAACCATTACATAGTTTAGTTTTTTTAACAACAGATCTGCTCTACTTTTATTCCTAAATTACACCAAATAATTTATCCTTGCCTGGGTTTGAACCCAGGACCTCCCATCTAAGAGGCAAGAGTCTCTACCAAGTGAGCTAGTTTAGTAATTTTGGTTAGTAATTGCACATGTGATGACGTGGCAGGGTGAGTTGAGGCGTGATTCACTTTCCAATGAAACCATTACACATAGCATGACCAACTTGAAAGGTTAAAGTTACAAGAATTTTAAATCATTATTTTATTATACATATTGTTGGTGATTTTAGTGTCATCTAGTTTTTTATTTTTTTTGTTTTTTGTGATTGGGTTTACTTAATGACCAAATGAGAAGTCATAATGAAACACCAAACAACTTTGTAAGTTTGGAATGCACACTTGTTTGATGATCTTATGATTTCGGGTGCTAAAGACACCTTGTTGTATCAAGGGGGGCGAAACCCAATGAATAACGGGGGACGGGGGCATTGCCCCTGGGAGCGAGGTCCAAGGTGCGGGAGCCCCTAAAATTGTTATTTTCATGACATGTTATATGTACCGAAAAATTGTTTTGGAACTTGAAAACTGTTAAAGTTAGTCATCCGGATAAACTTGTTAATCCGGAGTAAATTTGTTCCTCCAGAGTAGATTTACTTATCCGGAGTAGATTTGGTCATCCGGACCAAAATGGTCATCCGGAGTAAACTGAAACAACAGTTACTTTCCAAACTGAAACAACCTCTTAATCTCCCCCATTAAAGGAGGTTGATGATTATAAGACTTTCTAGCATGTTAAGATACTTACATGATTATGAAATTATGATGGATGTCAAATATCGAGGATCATTTAACAAGTCTCGTATGGACAATGGACACTTGCGAAATCTGACAACATGTGGTTCATGGAGAAATTTATAACTTGCTTTCTACTTTAGATGAAATTACAGAAGAACCAAATATTAATCCTCAAAGTGAAACAAAGTCCTAAAAAAAGACTGTAATTTGCTTTAACCATGAAAGTCATCACATTAGGGGTGTTGTTCGGGTAATTTAATAGGGTTTCGGGTAGAACGGTTCGGGTTAATCGGTTTTTCCGTGTGTGTAAATTTATCCGATAACCGATCCGAATAACATTCGGGTAGATCGGGTTCGGGTTAATCGGTTTTCGGTTTAATCGGGTCGGGTTTCGGGTAGGGACACATGGTTGAAAAAAAAAATGAATCAAGTTTAAAAACATAAAATAAACGTGTATGTGAAACAAAAATAAGTACATTTTCAAGAGATTAAAGCTTCAAATAGAAGTATTCGTGTTTATGTGGTGGATTTTTAAACTCATAGTTTAGAAGCGGATTTTGGTGGTGTTGGTGGTGATGGTGAGAAAATAAATGGTAGAATATATAAATGTTCGGTTTATTCGGGTTAATCGGGTTTTTGATGCTTGAAAGTTTAACCGAAACCCGACCCGAATAACAATCGGTTTAAAAGGTTTTCGGGTTAATCGGTTACGGCTTATTCGGGTACGGGTTTAATCGGTTCGGGTGAAGTTGGTTCGGGTCGGGTTAATCGAGTACGGGTAAAATCAACGGGCCTACATCACATAACCGAACAAACATTTTCATCTATGCTTGAGAAACGTATTGTTGAGCAACAATTTAGAGACCTAACCCCAATGAACCTAGAAATGCTATTCGGAATAATTGATCATGGTGAAGATGAGTCACTGACACAAAGGATGAGAGATAGTGTAATGTCCAGCCTTTCACATTAATCAATATCTTGTGTTTTACCCGTTAGGAGCTCACATACTTGTTTTTGGTTACTTGGGTAGAGACTTCCCACGAGGTCATCGATCGTGCTACTACTCTAAGGACTCATGTAAACACCCCGGCCCCCGTTATTCAATGTGTCATGTAAACACCCCGGAGGACTCATCATCTTCGACGAGGTTTGCCCCACCACCCAGAACGACACATGAGTGACTCTGTGTCACACCCGCCAAGGCGGAAACGCGAGGTGTCACACATTTAGTTCATAGCACAAGGTATAAAGACATTTACTAAGGCATCACAAAATTTATTAATTTCATAATTGATGTTCAACACTTGTTAAAATAGAAAAACAAACAATCCCAAAAAAACATTATTCAAATTTCTTTAACTAAGCCCATAAGCAATCCTATATGGTCCTTCATCTCTTAGTTATTATTTCCTGAAACATGTAAAGTGAAATGGGTCAACATAAAGTTGGTGAGAGACATAGGTTTTTATAAGTTATAAAGATAAATTGACATAAAAGATATAAACAAATTCAATCCAAGTTCAAACAAGTATGCAAGCATATCAACACAAACTTCTTGCAATCAACCCTTAATGTTATATGTTATTTGCATCCACAATCCACGATTGTGCCGTTGACATGTTATTTGCATCCACAATCTCTAAGATTGTGCCGTTGTTATATCGGTTTCCCCTATATGGCCATACTAGTACTTCCTTAGGCTTATGATCAAATTAATGATTACAATATTGTTATTAATGTTCAAATATCAAGCACATAATTGAAATTACTTGTTTGAGAATTTGTTTTAATAAAATGGTTGAGTTATCAAGTTATAGATATACATGTTTCACCCCAAAAGTAAAAAAAGGAAAAGGGGCTATGTTCTCACCTTGATATGTAGAGGGTTGGACTTGTAACTTGTAGCAACAATAATTAAGGATGCCCTAAGTTAAATAAGATACGTTATTTAATATATAGAAACGATTAAAAGGGAATAAGAAGTGAACGATTGGGACGTCAAGATTTAGGAACGGATAAACGAACGAGAAGATTACGGACACAAACTTTAACATAACTAATGTGATAATATATATAAATGAAATTTCATGAAATAATGTTTTATAGATTTTTATTTTATAAAAGAGATTTTTAGGCGTCAACAATAATTATTAATTATACTTTTAATAAAATAATTATTTTATTTAGACGATACGTTAAGATAGTCATCACGATGGAATAATGTAATAATATATCTATAAGAACATCAAAATAAATAAATTATGCGAATACTAATATTATTATTTATGAAAATCAAGTTATTAAAAGAATTGCATAACTAAAACAAATAAAAAAATATGATAAATATTTTACTAGAATAATTATTAACATTTATCTTATTAAATGCGAGTAAAATTGCAATTATAATGACTTATTATAAAGCATCACGTTTTAAAGGTCTAGTTTATAAACATATATATATAAGTCATGACGTTACAATCACGTTTATTTTATAGATTTAAAAGTTATATACATAAAATAATAGGGTTCACGCATTTGTAGTAATAAAAGGGTTTTTAGAGTAAAATCAAATATATCTATATTTTGTGTATATATATACTTTTTATTCACTAAAAAGTTAGTAATTATAACTCTTTAAAAAGATTCATAAAAAAGTTGTTTATTAGTCAAAACTTATTAATATTAGTTATAACATGAATGTGTGAATGTAGAAGCAAAACAAGGAAATAATCGAAAAAATAAGCAGAGGCCGGGTTTAGAACCCGCGACCTATGCTGTGGGAGGAAAGGTTCCTAGAACCAAATGATTTTAATAAGAAATTCGCTATCCTTTTTCTTCCTTAAACAAAACACAGACGTATGTTTCCAAAACCCTAAAGGCCAAAAACGATTTCAAACACAAAACATGGATGATGATGCGATTTGAAAGGGAGGTAAATGGGTACCTGCTATCGATTCCGAAGGCAAGAATGAAACCGAGTTGTCCTTGAGTCGTCGCAGATCGAGAGCCCCCCCTTGCGCCGATCGCAAACCGAGAGGAAGAAAAAAATGATTTTGGAGGTGAGTTCGAGTTGTAAGATGATAGGGATTATATATAGGGTGATTATAACACGCTTACAACTTTAAATCGACGAGATCTGCAGGATTACGGGCTTGATTTCTCTAATTTAAGCAATCTCATACCCATTTACGTGACATACCAAATTGGGTTCCAAATCTCACGATTTCGGTCCTAATCTCTCGAACTAGGGCTTGATACGCAATTAATACACGATCTTGAATATTTAAGATTCAAAAGAATTGAGTTTTGACTGCGAATTCAACGGAAATAAAAGAGTGAAAATGGGTTTTGACTTTTTCAAGTCAAACTTGTTCTTCTTTCTTGTTTCAGGGTCCAAGTTATGAAGGGGTTCAGGGGGGGGGGGGGGGTTTCAAGGCAATTAGAGGGGATTCAAAAGGTTTAAAGAAGGGGGGGTTCATGTTCCAAATTCTTTTTTTTTGAACGAGGAACATTGAATGTTGTGACGTCGCACTCCCCGTCATATGGGAGAGCCTCGTCCAACTCTAGCCAATATGTTGTCTTAACCGGGCACACTTGACGTCAGAGTTGGAGAGCACGCAAGGAAAAATCCCACCCAATACGGCCCCTTCCGGGCTTGAGGGAGAGCCGAGGCTCGAACCCTGGATCGGCGTGGGTAAAACCCTGGTGCATCAGCCTAAGAACTAGGCCTCATTTGCATGTCTCAGAAATTAATGGTGGTGGCAGGGATTGAACCCTGGTCCCTTGGGACTTCATGCCTCACCTCAACCACTACACCACAACCTCTTTGGCATGTTCCAAATTCTTTTAGTAACCAACATTTAGTTTAGGAATTTTATTTAAAAATCAAGATTTATATATATTTATTTCATTGTTATTACTTTTCTTTTATATAAAATATATACATATATAATCATGTTTTTATTAATATATTATCTATAATATATATATATATAGGGGAGGGATCAAGAGAAAACCACAAAGTTAGGCGAAAACCAAGAAAACCACATCATTTCAGGCTCGAACCCTGGATCGGCGTGGGTAAAACCCTGATGACATCCACTTAACGATAAACACGATAAGGAGAAAGTTAAAGTTGATAAGATTGCTTAAAACGATAGAAACAACATTAGGATGGACTACTTGATTATATGTGGTGTTGGCTTGAATTATAACTTGCAAACATATGAAAGAAACAGATTAGTAATCTGAAGGATGACTTCTGTCATAAGATGACTTATTTGTTTTATGATTATAACCATTTATCTTACTCAGTTTTATATCTGACCCTTATTTTTAAAACTGATGTGTTCTTTGTAGGATAGTTAAGATGATTTAAACATGATGTTGGTGAGAAACGAGTAGATGAACTATGACAATACTTAGTTCATTCGTGTTTGTAATTACTTGTATGAAATAGTGGATTTTTTTTATTATGTTACTAGGTTAGAAATTCATGTATTACACATGTTAAATAAATCCAACTTGTTGTAAACCATCTGTTTTTATAAAAATTTGTATGTTGGATGTCATCAGCCATTTGTGAAATAAGAAATAATACAGATTTAAAAATTATAAATAACACATAATGAAGATTTAAAAATTATAAATAACAAATAATGAGGATTTAAGAGTTATAAAATTTTATTTTAAGATAAGATATAATTGAAATCTTCTTATGATTTAGTAAGTTTTAATAAAATATTAGAATAAATTTTAAATATTTAATTATTTAAAGTCATTATTATATAATATGAGAGAGATGCGAGAATTGTTTTTTAAAACTTTACCAGAAGTCGACACGTGACAGATAAAGTTAATTGTTTATTATAATAAGGATGATTTTATTGCAAAGAACGATAAGTAAGACTCAAACTTACTAAAATTTTAATAATTTTATAATAATTTTTAAATAATGACACGTGACAGATAAAGTTAATTATTTATTATAACAAGGATGATTTTATTGCAAAGAAGATAAGACTCAAACTTACTAAAATTTTAATAATTTTATACTAATTTTTAAATAATGACTATGATTTTATGGTATTAAAAGAAAAATAGCAAACAAACCACTTATACCATGAAGTAACAAACATGTTACATGTGAATAAAAGGTATTTTAACAAACTTCAAGACATTTAACGAGAAACGATTCAAAAAAATAAGAATGAAATATTAGGGTTAAAACTATCTTCTTTATAATTTTTCATTTAATAGTTATCATACATTTACTATTTGTCTATTTTTTTTTCTAGAGCGAAAGAGTAATTAATTTATTAATGATAATAAGAAAGTGAAACAGTGAAGCAAAATATTCCACTTATCCAATAGTTTATGGAAGGATATGTCAAAGCCAATATAATTTAAATATTTGTAAGTAAAAACCTTCTAGCCCACATTCTCCACAAACCTAACCCCACATAACACCTTTCCTTCAACACCTTCATATATACCTTCACATATACATTATTTTATTTAACAAATCGTTAAATCAATTTAAAAAAAACATTCAACTTTGTTTTAGTGCTTTAATGCAATTTAAAAATTGTCAAAGATATGATTGAGCTTGCCAAAAGTTTCATCTATATCATATACAATGAAGCCAAATAGGTTGTGGTGTAATGGTTGAGGTAAGACTCGGAGTCCCAACGGACCCGGGTTCAATTCCTCCCACCATCATTAATTTCCGCGGCATCGCAAATGATGCATAGCTCTTAGGCTGATGCACCAGGGTTTTACCCACGCCGATTCAGGGTTCGAGCCTCGGCTCTCTCTCAACCCTGGAAGGGGCCGTATTGGGTGGAGTTTTTCCTTAAAAGCTCTCCAACTCTAACACCGAGTGGGCCCGGTTAAAACAACATAATAACCGTAGTTGGACGAGGCTCTCTCATATAACAGGGGATACGATGTCACAACATTCAATATTCGCCTTTCAAAAAAAATATCATATACAATGACAACCAACTCATATTATATTATTATGCTGTTTTTTCTTCTAAATGCAAGTTTTCTTTATTATTTGTAGTTATTATACTAATACTTAATAAGAAGTGTCCGACTACTTCTCACCCCTTCACTTTTATCAATTGGCAAAAATCACCTTTCCTTTTACTTTTATCAAATGACAAAACTTATCTTTTAACTTTGTAAAATATCACTTTGACCCCATCAGGTTTCTAAAATTTCAAATTTACCCCCTTTAGAATATATAATCTAATTTTTCGTTAATAACTTTCGTTCGTTAATTAGTTTTTTTTCTTGGCGTCCCGGTATAAATTTCTTTACAAACGTTGTCATATTCAATGTAGGGTATTTTTTAGGTATCATGGGTTATATCGACTGACGGTAACATGTTAGTACCGTGAAGAATGAAACCGCCACCGACTGAAAAGTATCGGTTCCGTTATGTAATTGTCTTTTATCTATGTTTCGATCTCCACAACCGAGTCGTCGTAACTTCATGCGTTTCTTCTGTGTACTTTCTTCACTTTTTTGTGTTTAGCCACGTTAATGTCATTACCTCAACCGTTTAAAGTCCGACTCCCACTGCCCGAAAGTGTTCCGCCGCGAAGCGCGGGACAAATTTTCTAGTTAGTATTCAATAACTAAACTAAAAGGTTGATGTAAATTAATTACATTAACTAACATTGAATCCTTTACTTTTTTTAACGACAATCGTTATATTTTTTTAGGATAAATACATCACAACCTGTATCTTGCGAAATTTGAACCTCTAATCTTTTGGTTGTAAGCTACACCACTTAACTATCCGGATGTCTCTTTTTGGGAATGAACCCTCTACTATTCTCTTATTATTATTATTTTTTTGTAAACGCATTGTATTCAATTGTTTGTAAAAACATCTAGAAATACAGATTTAGATATGTGATTCATGAGGAAATACATAAAATACCAAATGTGGATGTATTAGTTTTTTGATCATTAAGAGCATCTTAAATATTATCATCAAATGTATTTCTTTTATATTCTTTTAGTATAAAATGATCTAGATATGATATCCCATACATCCACACATATTATAGTGGATAGTAATACTGAACTAAATCAAATTTAGTGTAATTCTATTTATCAAATTGAATCTCAAGTATTTTTATTTTTAACCTTTTAAATTAATTCATTTTGGTTTATATCCTTAACATACATAATTAATCTATATAATTGCTATATATTTCACATTAAAGTAAAAAAAGTAATATGTATAAATAAATTGTTTAATTTTGGTTTTTATACATTTTTTTTGGACGGCAAATCTACCCTACATCTACTCCTAAATTATATCCAATAACTCACCCCATGCGTGGGTTTGAACCCAATACCTCCAATTTAAGAGGCAAGAGCCTTTACCAAGTGGGCTAGTCCCACATTGACTTTTGGTTTTTATACATGACTGTAGGTGTGTTCAATATTTGGTTTTCAAACCGATAACCGAATCGAAACTGAAACCGTTTAAAACCAAACCGGATTAAATATTTGGTTTTCGGTTTGGTTCAAACCGAATATATAATTTGGTTTTTGGTTTGGTTTAGGTTTTAAGATTTTGAATTCGGTTTTAACCGAAAAACCTGAATTGGGTTATACCCCTATTTTAATCCATATTTTATAGTTAACCCAATTCATTTATATCTAATCAATACCAATATATGGATTATAAATCATTATTTGATGAAGGTATACTTTTGTTTAGATTTTCCTAAGATATTGTGTTGTTTAAACCGAATAAGTTATGGTTACCCAAAAGAAAAAAATTTTTTTTTGCTAATTCGGTATGTTAGGTTCAAACCGAAAACCAAACCAAATTACAATATGGTTTTAGGTTCGGATTAGATTTCCTCAAATATGGTTCGGTTCGGATTGTGGTTTCAACAAAAAAATACCAACCCTAATAACCCGAAAACCTCCAACCCGACCCGATAAACACCCCTAATGACTGTTATTAAATAGGTTTCTATAACTAGTTAGAAAATTTAATAGGTAAAAAGTAAATATAAAAGTACATGAAAGTAAACCACAAAACATTTATTACAATTGTAGTTTCATTTTTTGATGTTCTATTCTATGTAATAAAAATTTTGTTAAATTTTTTTATACATCATAGAATTATATATGTAATTTTTACTATACGCATTATTATAAATTTCTTAATACATTATTGTAATTTTAGTTTTATATTATACAACACTGTGTAAAACACATGTCTATAACCTAGTTTATTACAATAATTACAATAAAATATTTACATAGATAGAGTATATTAAGCCTAAAGAAAGTACAATGAAATTAAAACAAATGACGATAAATTATACACTTTGGAAGATTATCTTTATTTTCTCTCCGGAATTAAGAATAATAACATAAAGTTTATTTTTAACTTTGTAATTTATTTATTGGACATTTATGAGAATGTTATGATAATATCATGAGTTAGATTTTTATCTTGTTGTATAAATATAATGTTTTGTTGTAAGCTGTGTTTTGCATTGATTTTCTTAGATTTTTATGCTTTATAACGTATATTATAGTATTTATATATTTAAATTAAGTAAAAAGGATTAAAATATATTGTATTATAAAATTTTCTAAATTGTATAAACATTAGAATATAACTGCTTTATTAAAGTTATAAATTTCTCTTGTTGGATCTAACGGGTCGAACTTCCTTGAATCATGTATTATCGACTCCTTGGATCGATCCGGGTCGAGTTTTAGCCGGTGCAACTATAGTTTGTAGTTTCGGTTCACCACGGATTGTCTGTTGGGCTACAATTAGCAATCTAGGCCATGGCCCATGGACATCCTTTTCTTGTGAATGAGTTGAGTGCTATCAAATGGCATTTAACTGGTTAAATGGTATTTTGATGTGTTAAATAATGCTCCTTTATAAAGATCGAGGATTCAAGTCCTGTTATGAACTGTGTAGTAGAATTTGAAGAAGATTAGATGAGTATGAGTCAGTTCTAAAAGAAAACATCATTATTAAAGCTGTTAGATTTTTGTATATATTAGGTTCCTACAAAGTTTCAAACCAGAAGGTCCAGGACTAATTCCTTTCAAAAGATGATTTTAACTAGTTGGAAGCTTATCAATTAAGAAAAAAAAAACTAACGGGTTGAAATCGTATAAAACGAACTGATAAACACCCCTAACTCTGAGCTATAGGTGTAAACGAGCCCAGCCGAACCCGAGCTCTCCTAAACTCGAGTTCGGCTTGTTTAACGTAAGAGAGCTCGAGCTCGAATTGGCTCATTTAGAACTTTATTTCTAAAGCTCAAACTTGATTCACTTATTATTTATTAATTATTCAATCTATATATATTTATACCCTTATTATAATAAATAATTTTATCTTCCACGCGTCAACTTCTGGTGAATAGGGGTGTAAACGAGCTAAGCCGGCTCGCGAGCTATTCGAGTTCGGCTCGCAAAAAGCTTGAATCGAGTCAAGCTTAAACGAGCCCGAGTTCGAGCAAAAAATAAGCTTGTTTAAAAAACGAGCCCGAGCTTCACTTATTGAGTTCGAGCCGGCTCGCGAGCCTAAACGAGCTTCTTATTTATATATTTTTTAATTAATATATTTATAAAATAATAATAAGTATATATAAAATTATGAAAAAATATCCAAATAATAAATATTATGTTATATATAAAAATTATAATAAAATACATAAAAATAGTTATAAATAAATATAAAAATTAATAAATAAATTATAAACGAGCCAAGCCCGAGCCGAGTTGGAGCTTTAAAAACTACTCACGAACCGAGTCCGAGCTTTAGAATTAGAGCTCGAATCGAGCCGAGCTCGAGCCTAGTCGAGCTTGGGCTCGGCTCATTTACACCCCTACTGGTGAAGTCTGGATTTTTGTTTCTCGACTCTCTCTCTCTCTCATATTAAATAATAATGATTATAAATAATTAAATATCTAAAATTTAATCTAATATTTTATTAAAACTTATTAAATCATAAAAAGATTTCAATTATATTTTATATTAAAATATAATTTTATAATTCTTAAATTTTTATTATTTATTATTTCATCAATGACTGATGATATCCAACATACAGATGTTCATAGAAACTACTGGTTTATAACAAATTAAATTTATTCAACCCGTGTAATACATGAGTTTGTAACCTAGTTATATATATATAGTTATAATTTTATATTTTATTACACAATGTATACTATTTAGTTATTTTTATTGTAAATTTTTATATAATAATAATAATAATAATAATAATAATAATAATAATAATAAATATGTAAATATATATTTAATATATTAAATAAACATTATATAATTAACAAGCTCGTTTAGGTTTGCGAGTTTAGTCAATTTGGGCTCGAACTTGTTTTTTAGATGAATCTCAATATAACCTCAAGCTCATTTAAGTTTGGCTCGATAAGAGCTTTTAATTAGCCAATCTTGAGTAGCTTACAAGTGGCTCGACTCATTTACACCCCGTAATCGAAAAAGATGACAGAGAGAGCAAATAGAGACTAAACCAAACGGTAACAAAACATACCTTAAATTGAATTGCATCATACCAATTAATATATTTCATTTGGAAATGGTAAAATAAATTAATCTTTTTGTCTAGCCCAACATGAAACAAACTAAGATAAGAATATTTGTTTTAAGAAGCCCAGCCCAATAAATGGGCGGATTTATGCAGCGATGAAACACCCAAGGCCCCAACTAAGAACACCCTCCCTTACAGTTTAGACTAATACTATTAAAATGATACAATACAACACCAACAACAGACTAGGCCCATTCTTAATTAACCTGACTCAATTCTCAGTCCCTAAGCCCAAAATACGAATTGCAATCCCACTTAATCCGAAGTAAGCAACGATGTGTTCATAACCGGACAATGAACTGACTGTCGCAGAGGTCTATTGGTTAGACCGGTCAGACCGAATTTAAGAACCGGATGATATCATAAATAATATAAATATTAAAACCATGTATATAGATACAAAATATAAAAATATTTTGTGTTTTGTTGTTAATTTATAATTTTAATAACATAGGAAAACTTAAATGAATAAAATATGTAACATGAAATACTAAATTAATTAAAAAAACAAGATTTTGAAAGAAAAAAATAAAAATAAAAAATATCTTCTATAGAACTAGGGCTGGCAGAACAGGTTAGACACGACACAATAAGACACGATAACCTGTAGGGTTCGAAACAAACATGACACGATAACTAATCGTGTCATTTTTTCCAAACACGAACACGACCTGTTTATAAACATGTCACCTGTTAAGTGACCTGTTTAGAAACCTGTTTATTTCAAAAAGGTGAAATAAGTGAAATCAGAATCAATTTCAAATAGAATCAGAATCCATCTTTATAAGAATCCAACTTCAAATAGGTGAAATAGGTGAAATCAGAATCCAACTTTATAAGAATGACCATAACGAGATGTCCAAAAACTAAACCTAATCAGAATCAAATAGGTGAAATAAGAATCCAACTTTATAAGAATGACCATAACGAGATGTCCAAAAACTAAACCTAATCAGAATCAAATAGGTGAAATCTGCAGTACCTCTAATAATCAGATCTCCGATGGACAAGAGCCTACGTGAATGGAGATGATGAGCTGCACGGTGGAGTGGACAAGCGAAGTACTTGAGCGAAGTAAGGACGAGCAACGATAGAGACCGGAGAGGTGTGAGGACGATGGAGACTGGAGAGGTGTGAGGACTGAGGACGATGGTCATTGGAATTGGAGTATGGAGAGGTGAATGTTTCAAAGTTAGGTCAAGGAAGGAATGGATGCGGCGTAAGTAAAGTGTAAAGATTGGTTGGAATGTTGTACTTGGGCTGGGCCTGGATGCAAATAGGATGTTAACATGTCACTAACGGGACTTAACAAGTTAACATGTTTAGACACGAATTTAACCATGTTTTAACGTGTCGACCTGTTTAAGACACGAAACATGTTAAGGTCAAACACGAGACATGTTAATTATGTGTCGTGTCATGCTAACATGTCTATGTCAGAAATTGCCAGCCATATATAGAACTGTCAAAAGTAGTAACAAAGATTAAAAAAATAAATAAATTAGGTATCATGACTTGATATCATGAAGAGGATATAGACTATCATAGGTCATAATGTTAATATGATAAAGTCACATAAGCAACATGAGTATAGCGTGGTTACATTTTATCATCCTCTTAAAAGTTGTTTAAGTTGGACCTAGCGAAAAAAAAAGTTTAATAATTATATAAATAAATAACTTAACAAAAATGTTAATAACGAAATTATCAGAAGTTTTTAAAAACAGTTTTATACAGTAAATCAAAGCTAAATAGTGGCTTTATGTGCATCTAGTGCTAACCATAAGGGGTATAGGTTACGTTTGGCATCTTGGAATGTAGGAAGCCTAACTAGTAAGTTGTTAGAGTTAGTAGACGTGCTTAGAAAACATAGGATTCAGGTAGCTTGCCTTCAGGAGACTAGGTGGAAGGGTCAAAGGGGGGGGGGGGGTTGAGTGTAAAGGCTATAAACTGTTGCATTCTGGTTGCGATGGAACAAAAAATGGGGTGGGTTTTCTAGTTGCTAAAGAACTGCACGGTAATGTGGTGGAAGTGAAAAGATATAATGATAGGATCATGGTGTTGAGAGTAGTACTTGGTGAGGAAGTTGTGGCAATTGTTATCGCTTATGCACCACATGTAGGTCTAGGAGACCAAGAAAGGAGGGATTTTTGGGGTAGTTTAGACGGAGTAATGAGGTCATTACCTAGACAGGAGAAAATATGCTTAGGAGGTGATTTTAATGGTCACGTTGGTAAGGAGAGTGATGGTTTTCCGATGGTTCATGGAGGTTTTGGTTATGGTGTTAGAAACGATAATGGTAGGGAGCTTCTTGACTTTGCGCTTGCGCATGATCTTGGTATTATAAACACGTTCTTTATAAAGAGGGAATCACATTTGATTACTTTTAGTAGCGGGGGGCGCAACACGCAGATCGACTATTTCCTGATGAGACAAGGGGATCGCAATTGGTGGAAGGATTGCAAGGTAATTCCAGGAGAGTCAGTAGCGACCCAACATCGTCTGTTGGTGGCCGATTTTACCTTGAGAAAAAGGGTGGCGGAGAGGAGAAGAAAAAATAAACCAAGGATCAGATGGGGGAATTTGAAGGACGAAAACATCAATTTGTTTAAAGATAAAGTCATGGCGATAAACACAAATACTAAGGATGGCGACACAAACCAGATGTGGGTAGCTATGGCAACCACTGTTACGCAGGCAGCAAAGGAAACCCTCGGAGTCACATTGGGAGCAACAAGAGGACATCAGGAGTCTTGGTGGTGGAATGAGGAGGTGCGGAGCAAGATAAAGGACAAGCAACAACGCTTTAAAGAGATGTTGCAGTGCAGTAATGGAGAGGAGATAATGACACTACGGGAGAACTATAGACAGGCAAAGAGGGAAGCTAAAAAGGCAGTGAGTGTGGCAAAGAATTTTGCCTATGAAACGATGTATAGAAAACTAGACACCAAGGAAGGGGAGCATCATATGTTTAAGATTGCCAAAAATAGGGAGCGTAGGAGACAAGATCTTGGGGTCGTGAAGTTTATCAAGGAAGATGATGGAAGAGTTCTGGTAAAGGGACGAGACATCAAGATGAGATGGCAAAACTATTTCTACACCCTTTTCAACAGTTGTAGACCAAGTCTAGCCATAACGGAGAATCCCACTACTCAATCCAGTCAACGAAATAATTGTTATTGTCGAAATATCACACAGGAAGAAGTGAGGAGTGCTCTTAAGAAGATGGGAAGAGCTAAGGCAGTCGGTCCAGACAACATACCCATTGAAGCGTGGAAGTGTATGGGAGAGGAAGGCGTTCAGTGGTTGACAAGACTGTTCAACAATATCTTCAAAACCGGGAAGATGCCAGATCAGTGGAGGCGTAGTGTCTTAGTACCCCTATATAAAAACAAAGGAGATGCTCAATGTTGTGCTAACTACAGGGGGATTAAGCTCCTATGTCATACAATGAAATTATGGGAAAGAGTTATAGATACAAGGATTAGACGACAAACCCAGGTTACAGCAAACCAATTTGGGTTCATGCCAGGCCGGTCCACTACGGAGGCGATACACATTTTAAGAAGATTAATGGAAAAGTACAGAGAGAAGAAACATGATTTACATATGGTGTTCATCGATCTTGAAATGGCGTACGATAGTGTGCCTAGAAGATTGATCTGGGAAAGTCTGGAGGGAAGAGGGATCCCTAGTAAATATATTGAGGCAATTAGGGATATGTATCATGAGGCTAAGACATGCGTCCGAGCACCCGTGGGGGATACAGACTTTTTTCCGGTGGAAGTGGGAGTTCACCAGGGGTCGGCACTAATCCCCTTTCTCTTTGCAGTAGTTTTGGATGAGTTGTCAAAGTCGATTCAAGATGCAATTCCATGGTGCATGCTTTTTGCTGATGATATCGTGTTGATTGCAGAAAGTAAAGAGACATTGAACAACATACTAGAGGAATGGAGAACAGTCTTAGAGCACAAAGGTTTGAAGATAAGCCGATCTAAAACCGAGTACCTTCACTGCAACTTTAGTGGTGCAAACGTCGACGAAGAAACCCAGATTTCTATTGAAGGTGGGGTTGTCCCTAAGACACTGAAGTTCAAGTATCTAGGATCTGTCATCCAGAGTAACGGGGACATCGACAATGATGTAGTCCATCGGGTGCAGGCTGGTTGGTGTAAATGGAGAGCGGCCTCAGGTGTTTTGTGCGACAAGAGGTTCCCAATAGGGTTAAAGGGTAAATTTTATAGGGTAGCAGTTCGCCCAGCGATGCTATATGGAACCGAGTGTTGGGCCATCAAGAAGACACAAGCTCAAAAAATGGATGTAGCTGAGATGAGGATGTTGAGGTGGATGTGTGGACACACAAGAAAGGACCAAATAAGAAATGAAGTTGTTCGGAAGAGATTGGGAGTCACATGTATCTCAGATAAGATAAGAGAAGGAAGATTGAGATGGTTTGGACATGTCAAGAGGAGACAGAGCACAGATCCAGTGAGAACGGTGGAAACTCTCGTTGTAGAGGGGAAAAGGAGCAGAGGGAGACCGAAATTAACGTGGGATGAGAGGATTAGGCTTGATTTGCTAGATTTACACCTCTCAGAGGACATGATCAATTATAGGATTTCATGGAGACGTCGTATTAGGGTTTTAGGATGAGTGACCCGTTATGTGGGAGAGTAGAGTTGTTTAGCAAAGATTTTGTGTATGTCTTGTTTCTTGTAGGTGTGTTGTGTTTCTTGTGACTAATATACTCTAGTCATACACTGCTAATTGTTATATTACTGTTAGATTTATTTTACTTTATTACTCATTAATTTTATTTATATTTTTATCTTTTTCTTTCCCATGGAGCCGGGGGTCTAAACGGGAGCAGTCTCTCTATCCCTTGGGATAGGGGTAAGGTTTGCCCTCATCACACCCTCCCCAGACCCTACTAATAGCGTTAGCTATGTGTGGGATTATACTGGGTACGTTTGGTTTGGTTTGGTATTTTGTTTCTCTAAATCTCCTTTTGATGACATTGTGAAACTATGGAAAGTAATATTTTTTTAGAACTGCGGCGTATCATAAAAATCAACTACCGACTAGCAAAAAGTTAGACGGCCAAAACCAAAAGAAATAAATAAAGTTTAGAGGGTTTTGAAGCCACTCTATCCACGACACCTTACATTTTTTATTCCTACTATCAAACCAAAGAAAAGAAAAATGTAAGACATCATCAAAAAACCATGTATTTTTGCTCATCTCTTTCAAGAAAACCACATCATTTCTTAGCTTTCAAACAGCCCACCAAATGACAAAGATGATCGAACCTACCAAATCCTTTTTAACCCTTGTAAGATTAGAATTATCAAGCCACTTCATGAGATCAACCGGGAATCTAATAACCGGCAAATAAATCTGTAGCCAGGACGCCACCAAGTTGCATATTCTCCCTACCAACGAACACTCTCCAAAAACATGAAGATAAGACTCAGGAACGTTCGTACATAAAGGACAAAGGGTAGACTTACCATAGTGGAGGTCTTGGGTTCGAGTCTCATCTGTAGAAATTATTTGGGTTGGGCCATGGGGTTTTCCCAGTTATGGGTTTCCTCCTGGGTTGGGGGTTTGATCCGGATTGATGGGGTAGTTGTGCCCGATTTAGATAACATCTATTTCTCAAGAGGATCCTAGTGTCTGCTTTCCAAAAAAAAACCCGATTTTGTGTATAAAAGACATGCATAACGTAAATATTGTTTTTAACAGAGTTGAATTTGGTACCATAAAATGGTGTTAAATAAAGAATATAGTTTGAAAAAATGTTGTTTTTCTAACTTTTTTTTACTTAATTATCATTGTAATAATATGATGATAATATACGGTAAACTGAAGTGCGTAGAGAAAAATGAAACGAACAAATATAATATTTTTTTAAATAATAAGTTAAAAATAAAATATAAGATTACATACAAATACAATTTTATTATCTTATGTGGTATTTGGTAATAAAAGGGAGGGCCAAACATACCTATAACTATGAAAAGAGCGCTAGCTAATGTATCTAGTGAATGGTAGTTGGGTGGTGCACCAATCACTCGAACCATGAAATAATAATAAATTATAAGGCCATCCGGTATACCGGGTATTATCACGCCGTTCTCCTATGTGGCACTCATAATCACGCCGTGATTATGAGGCACACCGCCCCTCGTTTGATCCTTTCACGGCGTTATTGTCCTATGTGAGTTTTTTCACGCCAACAATTTGATCCTTTCAAAAAAATACTACTGTTGAACGGTAGTATTTTGTACCGTTGTAAAAAAATAATAATATTAATTTTACTCACTATAAATACCCAATTTTTACTTCATATTTTTACACTTTTACACACCAATCTTCTACTCATCTACTCACTATTTTTCTACCAAAAAATGAGTAACAATCCGAACCAACGCTTTTGGGCTCAATACGCGGCTCGTGATAACGCATTCATGGCCACCCAAATGAACCAAAACTTTCCACCAAACCCAAACTTTCAACCCAACTCTAACTTTCAACCCAACCCGAACTTTCAACCAAACCCGAACTTCCAACCTAACCCGAATTTTCAAATGTTTAACTACCAATCACCAATGTCTCAACCGGGTACACCACTTGACTTTGTACCGGAAACTCAAGAAATGTCACAAGAAACCGTGGCCGATACTCAAAATGTTTTACAAAAAAAAGGAAAGAAGAAGGTGTCGCAAGAGACGTCAAGCCGACCGAATACAAAAAAGAAGTGGGGCAAAGACGAACCACTACACTTGGTTGTTATGTTTTTTTTATTTAAATGACAGGTGTACAAATGTATTTAAATGACAGGTGTACAAATGTTTTAAATGACAGGTGTACAAATGTTTTTTTATTTAAATGGTAGGTGTACAAATTTTTTTAATTTAAATGACAGGTGTACAAATGTTTTTTTATTTAAATGACCGTGGCCAATACTCAAAATGTATTTTTTTTACAAATATTATGTTTTATTTTATTTAAATCAAAATTAAATAAATATTTAATTATCACGCCACCACAATCACACAGATATACTCCTTGCCAAGTGATAGGTGGTGTGATAATGAGGATAGTGATGTGACGGCGCGTGACGTGCACTTTATTATTACATGACACCACAATCACATGGGTATACCCCATGCTCTAAAGTAGTAGTTAGTTTAAGTCACCTACATATCTAGGTCCATGGACCACTTCAATCTCGTTATTTTTTGCTTTTTTCTAAAGCCAAACTTTTATAAACAAACCAACCATCTAGAGCCGCTAGGATGGGAACAATCAGATGGGACGAAAAAAGAAAAAGAACATATACAAAGTTACATTATTCTGAAACCAGGCTCGGTCCCAAGAATTTTCAAAACGTTTTGGGCCAGCGACATGTAAAAAAAATCCGGGCCTCTAAAATAAAAAGTCACTAATCATATATAAAAAAAATCCAAAACACACACACACACATATATATATATATATATATATATATATATAAATTTAAAATTTTGGGCCTCGTGGGTTGTCGGGCCTGGAGCGGTAGCCCACTCTGCCCCCTAATGGGCGGGCCCTGTCTGAAACTAATCCAATTCTTTCATCGGAGAGAATTGTGATTTGACCTTTTTTTTATCTAAAGATACCCAAGCGACTTAAAGTCTTTTTTTTAGAACATTATGCAATATATTACCACCACACACCTAGAAAGAAACTAAATGGGGGAAGAAAACAATTACAAAGACATAAGGGGATTTTTAAGCCAATTCACCCGGGAAATGTTTACCTTACTGATCCTATTAGCAAACCATAAGAAGAAAAAATTTTGAACATCATAAAAAATGAAAGCTTTCTTCTTGACGATGGAATTGAACACCCGATCATTAGAGCACCCACCAAGTAGACATAACAATCCCTTCCGGAAGAAGTCTCTTGTTAAACTTAGATGTTGAGAATCAATGTAGTCGATAATAGAATTTGGAGAAAAATCTGGAGATGGCGGAATTTCAAGCCACTTCCAAATCAAATTCCACATTGAGGATGCCACCGGACAAGAGCCTAGAACATGGGACACGTCTTCCGAAGCCAACTCACAGATCGGGCAAAGCAAAGAGGGGAGATCCAAACCTTTTTAACCAAGTTTTTCCTAGTGGGAAGCCGGTCTAAGATAACACGGCAGGCATGGATATTCACTTTCCTCGAAACTGAACGATACCAAGAAGTTTTCTTAGAGCCAATCGGAAGAAAGCAAGTATCAATTACCCTTCGAACATGCTTAACCGAGCGACTTGATGTCTTAAATTATTTTTTCCGCTTTTAATAGATTGCTTGAGAAACGAGTCTCGTTTCTTGCCCGCCAAATGCACCAAACGGCAGTTAGTATCAATAGCGGATGTAGTGTATAACTAGGGGGTGGAAATGCACCATGTAGGCCCACATTTTTTCAAAGAAGATATATGTTTTAAGTTACTAGTATTTGTGTCCGGCGCGTTGCGGCCGAAACAAATGCTTTAGCAAACAACCGACCCATATTTGGTAGGAAGTTTTCAAAAGAATTTTATGGGTCTATAACATATATATATATATATATATATATATAGTAAATTATTATGTATGAGATAATACACATGTAAATGGATGCTAAGAAACACCTTTTTTGTGTAAATCTGAGGCATGTAAACGATACCTAGCGACATGAATGTTGGAAGACTATGAGTCAAAGAAACCAAACTAAATTTCAAATTTTTACATCCAAACTACAGTCAATCAAGAAACATCAAATTATAGTAAAAGTAAAAGTTCATTAGTTCATAGTAATTTCATGATAAGCACCCAATACAAATATGCAGGCCAAACTTCATAGTAAAGATACACTAATACAGAAACTAAACAATGATTAAAGCTGAAGACAAATCAATAACATGAGATCAACTAAACAATAATGGTAAAACATGAGAATTTTAACACAAAACGATTTTAAGCTATCTTGTCACCCGAGTTCTAAAGGTTTAACATAAGTTGGACTTACTTATTTTTCTCTTAAGCAAATGATCATACTAAAAACATAGTTTAAAATCTGAATTGCACAATTCCTCCTATTTAAGTTACCCCCTTGACTTCCCAAATACAATTTAAAATCTGAAACGATTTTAAGTTTGCCCTTTTAGTATGAAGGCCATACTAAAAACATGGTTTCTACACAGCCCGGGTCAGGTTGAATTGACCCGCAAGTAGCTGCCTTATCAAAAAATTTAAAAAAATTATAAATTTTGATGTGTTAGTTATGACATAAAAATAATATTATTACAACACTAATCTAAATCTTTACAAAATACAGGAAGTTGTTTTTCACAAATAGACTTTGGCCGATATTTAGCATGTGAATGTGTTCAAAACGATATCCATGATTCCCTTTAAGCAAACTTTTATAGTGACTCACTGAATTTCGACCCATTCGAGATAAAAACAGAACCCAAACTGTCATATACATAATTATATGAGCAACCGTTATGTTCACATGATCACACAACCATGTTCTGAAAATTGCAATTTTTTTTAAATTTTTTATATTTTAAAAAAAGTATAAAGTAACAATTAAATTACATGAGACTTATTTTATAAAATATCTTATTAGAAGTATCAAGAACAATAATAACTTGGTTATATTTTATACAAAAGTTTAACTTACTTTTAAGAAAGGGAAATTAGGCACCTAACATGGCAAACCAACTCAACAAAAAACTGTCACATAAGCAAAGTGACCCTTTCAGCCGGTAAAAAATAATCCATTTGATCTCATTTAAGAATGTTTGAAAGTTGGTTACCTTAAAAAAGTTCCCAACATTTTCTCAAATAATAGCAGATTTGGCTTCTTACCGGAGGTGACCGTCGAGGGACTGTACATAATGGAATATCCTGAAGTAAATACGTAAGTTAGAAACCGTAATTCAGCAGGCCAGTTAGCATTACAATGCAACATATCTTTACAAGATTGAGATCTTCAGATGTCACAGAAAACCGTCCTTTTATTTGTACCAAAAAATTGCTTTTGATTTTTTATCCAACGATTCCCTGTATCATGTGGAAAAGTTAAAATGCATGCATATTGGTCAAACATCAATTGTTTTCATTAATATTCAGCAAAATGTGATAATAAATAGAATACCTCATGTTGAATTTATTGGAGCAGATAAACTGTTTCTCGAAGCTCGGTTTGGAAGATTCAAAGGACCACTAAAATTGGGAGCTTTCCTTACTTGATGAATTTTATCGATTACTTGTGAACTTTCATTGTCAGACCACTAAAACTGGGAGCTTTCCTTAAAAATTGTAATTTTTGACCCGAATGGGTTGCAACTCAGACTCCAAAGGTACAGAAAAATGCATACAGAGAATCTTGAACATTGCTTTGTTTTTCCATTTGATATTTTTGTATCCAAAAGGACTTGATAGTTTTTGGGTTTTTTTATTATTGAGGTAAGAATAGGGAAAACAATAAGTATAGGGAAAAATAATGTAAATACAAACAATAAACAATTAATCTTCATTTTCTATCAGATTATCAAATTCAAGCAAACAAAAGTGACGATCATAACTTCTAAAAATATGGTTTTGTGAAAAAGAGAAATAATTGAGCAAAGCAAAGATCTAATGAGGGCCTATTTGAAAAAGAAAATCCATATCTTGAAGAATATTAGTGGCTTTGACAATAACAGATTAATAAAGGTATTTTTCAGTTACTTATGTTTAATTTGTTAATTTAAAAAGCTGTAATTTGGCAATAGTTAGAACAAACAAAACAGATTTTGTGGTCATGAAATCTGTTCAGTTTGAAGGTATTTTAAGTACCAAAGCACTTTATCAAAGTGAGATCTTTTGAGTTTGAAAGCACACAATCTGTTTGCAGGTATCAAAAACTAAGATCAAACTCAGTAGTTATATTCTAATTCGAGTCTTTAGTTTATACCTGCAAAAGATCTCAGTTTTCTAACATACCAAAGCACTTTTATCATGCACAAACACACAAAACAGAACAAATTTAATTTGCAGATATTTTATTAAAGAGTGAAATAACATTCCAAAGCACTTTAACATACCAAAGAAATGCCTTTCATTTGCATGTATTTTATTAAAGAAAGAAAACAAATGTTGTGGCTCTAATTATGTGCACTTTTATTAACACAAACAACCCTAAATTATGCAATGGAGAGAAAACACAGAAGCCTAACTATGAGAGATTCTGAAAAACAATCAGAAGGATAATTTATCAAAGAAACATTAATTATGTGCAATTTTATCATACACAAACAACCCTAAGTGATTAATTATGTTCACTTTATCATAGACAAAGCAAATCTGTCACACCCCAACCGACGGCGGAATACGTCGGGGCGGGACATGTAGACTGTTCATGAGCTCAAGGTTGACTAAATTGTAATATATTAAATCCATTTTAATTCAAACAAACATAAACCAATTCCAAGGTACATAAATGAAATACAAATTATTCTTGATTTAAAATTAACTAAGTCCCAAAGCCTATGTGTAGCAAGCCTTGATCAAACATTAGCACTTGAAACATGAATAAAATAATGTCAACTAAAAAGTTGGTGAGCATACACAAGGTTATACATAGATAGTGTATAGATATAAATATTCAAATCCTTACATAACATGATAAAATAAGACATTTATGGGGAGTAACTATTGTGTAACCAAAGTACAATCAAACCTTTGTAACTAGCATGCAAATTGTGTTGTCGGTAACAATCACCCCAATCTGGGTGGGTTTGTCAGACTCAATAGATCTATCATTGTTAACCGTCGGCTTGAATAGTTAATGATTGCACATAAATTGCACACAAACAGTTAACACACCTAGCACTCAAACATAAAACTCAAATTTTGCATACATGAATGTAAAGAGGATTTGTGTTTGTGTAGTTTGTGTAAATGTAAGCAATTGTTTGTATAATGTTCATGTTTCACCCCAAAAAGTGTAAAAGAGTAAAAGGGGCTATGTAATACTTATTTGATATTAAGGATGTAGCTAGCACAAGAGAATAGGTGGCAAAGTGATCCTTGTACTCACAAAGTTAACCTAGAGTGTAATGCGTATGAATATGAATTAATAAAATGTCTAAGGCAAAGTCTAGGGTTTCAAAGGGTGTGAGTATAGGGAATTGTACAATGAGTTCGTGTCGTATTATGTAAAAGGATTGTGTAAGAGTTTGCGTTTTGAATTCGAATAAGTGTTCTATAATCATGAAGAGTTGAAGTATAACTAGGTGACTTAGGTTTACGTTTGAATAACTAATTAAATTAAATAATTGTCATTTATTTATTTAATTAGAAAAATAGTGTGAAATTATATTTATTCAAATATAATTTAAATAAATAACTTTACTTTATTTATTTATTTACTTATAAAGGTGTGTAAATAATTTTTGGTATAAAAATTAATGTTAAATATACTTTTAAATCCTAAGTGGAGATTATATAAATAAAAATTTTTATTTATTTATTTACCATTTAAAATAAATATTTATTTTTTTTAAATAAAGTTAAAATTTTATAAACTTGTCTTTAAGGAAAGGGTGTTTTATAAAATATTTTCATCATATTTATAACGTGGAAAATTTGTTACCTTGTAAAAATGTCTTTATATAATTTTTTTTTGTTAATTAATTAAAATGACATTTCAAAAATAAATTTATAATAATAGTTATTTTATATTGAAAATTGAAAAACTTGGTTTTATTCTGTTCAAAATGTTGTAGGGTTTATAAAAATAATTTTTATATGGATTGTGGAGCTTTAAAACGGTTTTTAAAAATATTTGTGGACCACCCGGGTCGAACCCGGGTGACTTTTGTGGAAGAGTACACGCGCAACCAGCCGGACCAGAGGTCCTATGTGTTCTAAAGTCAGGATCTAAATTATTTAAACAACAACTAAGGTGGAGCCGAGTTCTATGACGATACACAGCGCAAAAAGAGGGTGCCGGTTGTGGGTTTCGAACCCACACCATCTAGTCTAACCGCGTGCATGATTAACCGTTTGGACTAGATGGTTCGCTAGCCGTATAGGCAAATAGAAATTTAAATACGTTTATTACAATGATGTATAAAACCAAATCGGATTAAGTGCAGATCGATTAAAGTCTGCTTCGATTTGAATTCGATTCCCTCTATCAATTGAAATTGACAGAGGGCTTTCGATCGGAATGGAAGAACAATTCGAATGCAACTAGTCTTACCTGATTTGGTTACAAGACGAGCACGATCAGTAGAAAACTAGGGTTCGATGATCTTCGAGCTTGATCGAACTCCAGGGGTGTAATGCCGATTAGTTTGGGGTCGAGAGAGTTTCTAGATGGGTTTGAGAAGGTTTGTGAACGATATGATTCGATTAATTTCCTCCTAAATGCCCGATTCGACTGTGATCCGGGGGTAACGGTTGTCGGCATGATTCCCGGGTGATTACCTTCGATTTTGAATGAATATGGTCATGCTTTGGGTCTGAATACAGCCGAGGTAAATCAAAGCATGATTTACGGAAGATAACGCGTCTTAATTCTCTGATTAGGTAACGAATTGGTTTGACCTTGAATGGTCAAATGCGTTTGAAATTCGAATTTAGCCGCTAATCCTAACAAAATGATGTATTATTTGGATTTGGGAATGATCGAAACAATCAAGCATCAAATGCAAGTCCACTGTGACGATTTTTTATTGTTGATTTTGTACAACTTATCTCTGTTTGACTTTTAAAAGTCAAAGCGGTTCAATGTCTTGAAATAGGTTCAAAATGGAGTGTAAGGGCCTATGTTCAAGGGTGGGGGTTCATAGTTGGGAGTTCAAGACTGCTTCTATTTGTATAAACTTATTTAAAAAAAATTATAAACACCTAAACGATACTTGTTTAGTTATAACTACTTATAAAAGTTCCGTTTTATGAATTTATAATTTGTTAGTAATGATTTATTCAATAGAGTTACATATACATATTTATATTTGTAAGTGAATATGTACATATTTAAAAGATGTAAAAAAAACATGGTTTAATAATAGAAAAAAATAAAACTCATATGATTTATTTTATTTATAACAAAAATGTTAGCTTATATATATATATATATATATTTAGATGTAATTACTTGTATTATGTACACTAAAGAAACACTATGTAAATGTAAGGTTCGGAAAGTTTGAATTTACGTATGTTAAAGAGATACTTATGGTGATGTATCATATTTGTACAAGTACATGACTTCATGTGCTTACTTAATAAAATGAATAAAGGAATTTTATGGCCTGAAAAATCATGAATGTTACAAAATCCTCCATCTGTTGGAGTGTAACAATGATAGTCGTTTCATTTGCATGATCATTTATCAAAGAAACATACAGATTTATCATACACAAACAAACCTAAGTGATTAATTAAGCGCACTTTTATCATACACAAACAACCCTAATTGATTAAATATGTGCACTTTATCATACTCAAAGCAAATCCCCAATCTGTTGGAGTGTAACAATGACAGTCAAATGTTATTTAGGGAAAAAAATTCAAATTGAAGGAATGACATACCTGAAGTGAAGCCAATACGAAAATCTGAATAGTCGGAGGCATGTGATGGTAATGAAGATGGGGTTGGCGAGGGCGACGGGGGGAGGGGAGAAACCGTCATACATGTTTGGTAAAGGCGGAAGGAAACTGTCATGGTCCGTTGACGGCATCGATAAATGGACGAAGGGAAGTGGGGGTGACGGAGGAGATGGACGGCGAAGGTGGGAGGGTAGACGGAAGTCAGCGCAAATGGAGGGGGATAGATGACGGAAGGGAAGGAAAGTAAAAGAAATGCGTGAAATTGAACAGAGAAGAAACGAAAATTGAACGGAGAGGAAACGTAGGACGCGTTTTAAGGTTTAGTTAATGATTTAGGTTGTGTTTTAGGCACAAATAGAGGAGGTAATTTCAATTCATTTTCTTAGGAATTGGTTTGATTTGGGTAGTGTTATATCTCAAATGGGTTGGGTGATAAAATCTAGCTAAAACGGGAAGGGGTCAAACAGATAGAAAGTCAACCTAAGAGACATGGACATACTTGCTTTTACTACTGCAATTGCCTCTGTCTCATCAACATCGTGCTAACCTTTCGAAGGAGAGGGGTTCGGTTTTCCAGAAAATTCATCTCCAATTATTCCAAGTTTAAGCTTTAGATGAAATATGGTTGTATGTCTCAAGTTTACCTGCAAACAAGTATAACACTATGAAAACTGAAACACAAAATATAAATAAAACGAAAATTGAAAACCGTGCAAAGCAGAAGCGAAGTAATACAAAATTAAAAAACAAAAACAAAATATCATTTAATAGCATATCGTTCATAATTAGTACTTACTAAATTCAGAATCTATGTGGATCTTGTTAGTTGTTACATAATCAAATCAAGACACTAAATACACTTTCATTTCTAGGCATATTGTATTTTTAAGCAAAATAGTCAAAATCTAAAGACATATTATAAAATATCAAAATTGATCCCTTTATTTGCAGTGTGATCCCGCATTCTGATGTTTAGATTAACCATATTGCAAACTATATCTGCTTCACTGTAGATCTATTCAGTTTCATTAAACATCCCCAACATGACTTAAGAATTAACAGCAAAGTCTCACCATCCAAAATTGGATGTCAATGTTCAATTTCCCTGCATTAACACCTCCATATAACTAAATAAATCTAGAAACTGAAATTAAACCCTAAAATTTGGAAGTACGACAACATACCTTGATTATTTCAGGCACAAAAACAACCGTTTGTATACTATCAGACGATTAATGGAGTAACAAACCCTAGCAATTAAGAATAAAGGAAAAAAAACCAAAATTAGATGATGAAATTGGAACTTAATTAAAGAAATATAAAACAAAACTAACCTTGATATTGACATTTCCTTAAAAGCCCATCTATTAACTTCAAACAAGTTGGATCATCATCAACCGCAAGAACTCTCATCCAAATGGGAAATCTGTCAATTTCATTATTATACCCTACAGACCCTCTGATTTCCTCAACTGTCATCTTGTTTTCGTAATTGAAATCAGTAACTACAAAAGCAACCCAGATGATGAAACAGATCAAACAAAGATTCAAGAAACACTAACAAGATTCTGAAAGTTTCGTAAATGCAGAAGAGTTCTATTCCAAAATAGAAGCATCAGATTATTAATCCAAAATAGAAGCATCAGATTACTCTAGCCACCCTCCCTTGCTCCCTTTCTCCTTTGCGCAATGGCTAAATGACCAAACCAGAAAAGAGGAAGAACCTGAGGAAGAGGGCGACGGAGGCGAGTCTAGGGTTTTAGCGGACCGGTGCTTTGAAACGGAAGGGGGAACGAAGAAGCTTTAATCGTGTGGAGTTAAGAGGGTGAATTAAAGACTATATGTGGGTTTGGGTTTAAACGCAGAGAGGAGGGGTTAAATAGTAACTCAACACATTTAATGCATTGATAACTTGTACCGTGTGTATAAAAAATGGTGATAGGTGTCTTAAAAAATAAAATAAATTACCATAATGTCCATCCAATATATATTATATAGTAGTATAGATAAGGCCATTGAAGAAAACTAAAACAAACAAAAAAAATGAATTTGTAATTGAAGTTTTACAATTTAAAAAATCTGGACACCGAAACATCCAAAGTGAAACCCTAAAAAAAGAGAAACAATAATAATGTAGTGGTTTTCATAGTCTATGGTTTTTTTTACAATACATAGGAAACCGATGGGAAATATAACACCAAAACTTGAATTATTTATGAAGTTGTATTGTAGCTTTCACTAATAATTCAGGTATCGTGGTTAATGAGAAGCTAATGCTATAAAAGTGATTGCTTTTTAATTAGTCTCTTTAAGTCAGATAGAAGTAACCAATGATTAATTTTTTAGTATTGAGTTATATGGCTATACTCTGTCATTTTTATAGTATTAAGTTTGAACCGAACCGACCCCTTTTACTTGACCCGTTATTAGCCACCCCTTCTAAAAAATTCCTGGATCCGCCACTTGTAAGTATTATCCCTTGAAATATATTCTTTTGAGTTTCATTCTTTGGAGTAGTTTTGTGGATTTCGAGTAGATCTCTGACTGAGAAGGCAAAGATTTGGGGAACTTTACACCAAGAGTTCACCTTTTGCTTGTAACACCCTGAAATAAAGATGGATTATTAAGCGGGTTTCAAAGATAAAATAAATAAAAGATTGAGGGCCTATCGGGACTAGTCGGGAAAAAAAGGAAAAAGGGAGGGGGGAAGGGCATACAAACCCTAGCGCCACCCTTAGCCCCCCTCATTCTCACCATTTCACCATCTTTTCTAGAGAGAGAGAGACTACATAGAACTTAGAGTGAGTAAGTCGGGTTTTGACCCCAAGAAACTCAAGGATCATTGGTGCTCGACTCTACACGACAAGGGAAGAAGAATCAAGCCGCTTGGAGTTAAGATCCGCTCTGAATCTGAGTTTTTAAGTTTTATGAGTTTTTGATCAAAAGATAGTATTTTTACGTTTAAAACGCAAAACGAACTCTAGATCTAGCATCACCAGCATGAAACACAAGTTTTGAACGTAAAAAGTTGATACATTGACGTGATCGGACGTTGGCCGCCATTCTCATGCAGAAACCCTAAGTTTCTGCCTGAGAAGACGACCAATCGAAACTAACAGATGAAGCGAAACTGACTAATTTCGCTTAGTTCAGAGAAAGCGAAACTAACCTAGTTTCTCCTGAAACCCAGTTTCGCTGAAAAACCTAGTTTCGATGAGATCATGAGAGCGAAACTAACCTAGTTTCGCTGTGTGTTAGAAAAACGAAAGTGTGGTAGTTTCGCTTAGGGTTATGGAGCGAAACTAGTTATGCTCCGATCAGAATAACGTTTAGGACTGATACATTTGACTCTTAATCCAGATTTCGAATGACACCAATTGATCCGTTGATAGTACGTTTGAGCTAGCTTATCAGGTGAGTTCTAGAAGCCTTCTTTTAAATGTTTTGGGCCGGTGTGCATACATAACGAAATGATGTTTTATGAAATGATGTTTATAAAAGATGTTTTAAAAGTGAAATTATAAAAATGTGTTTATGAAATATTATTGCCAAAGAAGTTCATGAAGTGTTTATAAATGAAAAGTTATTTAATAAAACATACGAATGCTTTAACTGCAGTTTGAAGTAAAAGAAGTAAACGTTTTCCGAAAGTCACAAAATGAACGAATCTGCCATGGTTCCTTCATGAATCGAAGCGAAGTATGTTATGTATGGACAATACCTTTAAAGGGGACTTTGTGGATGGCCAACTATTGTACAAATGGGGTGATAACGGTCACCATAAGGGTTAACGAGATCCTTGAAGTTTGGTACGTGCTATCCTTTGGAACGTCGTGCTTGAAGTTTTGTACGTGTGCTTTATGAAGCACCGTGCTTGAAGTTTGGTACATGTGCTCTATAAAGCACCGTGCTTGAAGTTGGAATTGTCGGTTACGAGAAGGCGTAGATTCGAGGTATTTGTTGACTTATGTTTCCTTATTATGTTATTGCATGTTTACGTACGCTTTTATTAAAGAAGTTTAAATGATATGTTTCGGCAAATATTTGAAGTTAATGTCTTATGTAAAAGCTGGAACTCACTTAGCGAAGCTGACTTTTTAGTATGCATATCCAGGTTAAGTGTAGGAAGGGAAGTGGCATGGATGCTTGGCAAGCGAGGAAGAGTTACCTGACTATTCAATAAGTCTGGCATCCCGTTATGTTTATGTTATGACAATTTTAAGACAATGTTTATGTTTTAAGTTTATGGACAGGTTATGTTATGTTTGAATGAAATTTTCTGTTGCGTTATATGATATTCGAAGTTTAAGAACTACATGTTTATGAGTAAATCCAACACGTGAGGTCTCTCGGGTTTGGGGCCTTACATTGCTAGAGTACCGATGCAATATAGCAGGATGTAAAAATGTGATCTACCGTTTCGGCCACATCTCCGCATAACCTACATGTTTGGATATTTAAGCATATGTTCCATTTGTTTAAAGCTTCTAGAGTCAGGAGTCGGCCCATCTCTTCCCTCTATACACATATGTTGCATTTTAGAGTGATTCAATTATTCCAGTCCACGACAAAAAAGGTTGTTGGTATCGTCTTCCATGGAGATTAACTTATTAACAGAGCCAACTGAGAACCTTCCTTAACTATCTCCCATCTAGACCAGGTATCCTTCCTCCCCCCAGCTGCACTCGATCTAGTATTTGACTGCATTGTTGCATCTCCAATATATCTGTCTGCGATTGTGGTGTGCTCTTCCATCTCCATTTCCATGTTAGTTTATTATCCTGCAAAACACAACAATCCATAAGCATACATTTTTTTGTTATTTTCTAATGAAAAAATGTTTGGAAAAACATCCTTCAGAGGTTCGTTTATGGCCCATAGATCTATCCAAAATCGAATGTTCTCCTCATTCCCGACATTTCCTTTTATCATTTTGTGTAATTTCACTCCTACAAAAGCTATTTTTTATTCAAGCTTCACAATATTGTTCCATACTCCCGTTAATTCCTTCTTTATAGGAAGTATCGATCAACTTCTTTTATTGTTGTGAAACACCATTCTCATCTTTTTCCACAAGCTTTGGTCTTCACTCTTAAAACTTCAAACCCATTTTGTGAGTAAAGCATTATTTATATCTTTTAGAGTGATTGTTACTAATACCCAAACCCCCAACTTCTTTGGGTTTAACCACTTGGTCCCACGCCACCCGGTGTATCTTCCTTTTTTTCTTTTCCTTCGCCCCATAGGAACTTTCTTCTTAGAGGTTCTAATCCTTCAATGACTTAGCTAGGAGCTTTATACAATGATAAATAATAAGTTGGAAGACTAGAAGAGGCCTTCCACAAAGATAACCGGGATTTAAAAATATCAAAAATCGGCCTCTAGTTATTTATTCGATTTGTGTTATCCCCAACCACTAGACCCAAGTAAGTAAATGGAAGACACACCATTTTGCAGCCAATAACTATCGCCATCCTGCGAACTTCATTTGGATCTACCCCGATACCATACAAGTTTGAGTTGTACAAATTTATTTTCAGCCCCGAACATATATATAAACATCGCGTGGTTCTAGCTAGGACTTTTGCATTTGTCAACGACCACAATCCAAGGACGATAACGTCGTCGGCATATAGCAGATGGGATTAAATTGGGCCCTGATTTGGTGATTTGAATCCGTGGAAAGCACCCAATTGACATGCCATGTTGATGATATTTGAGAAAGCCTCCATTACTATGATGAAAAGAAAAGGTAAGAGAGGATCGCCCTCTCTCACCCCACGATGGCACTAGAATTCAAATGTCGGAGACCCATTTACTATAGCAGAAGATCTAGCTGATGATAGAATGCTTTTAATCCAAGTACACCATTGTTTTGGGGAAACCCATATGAGACATGATTGTGAGCAGGAAGTTCCAATGTCGAAAGCTTTTTCAAAATCTATTTTTAGGAGAAAAGATTGAGGTATAGTTTTTTTGATCCATGAGATTACTTCATTTTTAATGGGCCATCAAGTATGTTTCGATCCTTAAGAAAAGTTGTTTGAGTGTCCGAGATGACCGTGCCCACCACCTTTTTAAGTTAATTTGCAAGGATTTTGGAGATAACCTTGCTAATTGACCCGATCAGAGAGCTGGGACGTAATTCAACAACAGGGACGATCGTAATGATAAACTAGGGTTAATATGCTTTAAGGGGAGGGGGGACGATTGTAATTAAGGGTTTAAAAAATAATAAAATAAAGAATATATAAAAGACCTAAATACCCTCATTTAACGTTAAAATATGGATGGAGTTATCTCATCGGATGAAAATTGCAAGTTTTGTAAATCACGAGGATACACAAAAAAAAACAAACTTTTTGGATGAAACTGACAAAAATAACTAAATCATATGGACGAAAATGACAGTTTACTCTAGTTTCTGTTATATGTAGTTAACATGTATTGTTATTTATTCTATAGGATATCTATACTATATAATAAAGGAAAACCATTAAGGACACGTGTCACTATCTGGTTACTCCTCACCTTTATTTTCCTGCCTCTCTCTCCTATTAAATAATAATTTTTTTGTTTCTCTCTCATATTAAATAATAATCTCCAATAATAATCTTTATATTAATAAATAAAATTTTATTGATACGTGTAACTTTCTAGTTCATTTATATCATTTTTTCACGTCTCTCTCTCATATTGAATAATGATATTAAAAAAAATTAGTTTTAGATTTTTAATATAAATCTTATTACGAATATTTATTATTTAATTAGAATTAGTTCAACCGATGTAATATACCGGTTTATTCAACCCGTGTATTATACGGGTTTTTAAAAATATAAAATTTTTATTACTAAGTAACACGTGTAATATACGGGATTTTAACCTGTATTAAAGAGAACCTTGATGAACGGTAAATGACAGGTGGAACGTTTTCATTGTACCACAAAAAGCCACAATAACATGGCAAGCTGTTGGTTTTATTTTTTTTAAACTCGTGTTTTTTTAATGCTATATACAATTTAACGTATGTTGATAACAAAGAAATGGGTTGGTGGAGTTGGTAGCGCCCCTGTCTTCCCCAACGTCCACCCGGGTTTGAATCTCAACGTCGCTTCTTCTTGCCATTTTTTCCCTTTTTCCTTTTAAATTTTCTTTACTTTGTTTCCATTTTCTTTTTTATTTAAAAAAAAAATTTCTTTAACTAGTTTTATGTTTCTTCTGTAATTTTTTTTGTATTATTTAACCAAATCGTTTTTAAAACTTTTGTTTGTTTATTTATTTATTTAACTTTTTAAAAAAAATTTCCCTTCTTTAACTAACTTTATGTTTACCAATCGGTCGTGGCATGGGGTTTAGGAGGAAAAAACCCGCCTCAATGCGCGATAGTTTATTTAATATTTTAAAAAAAAATTCTTCATTAACTCACTTTAGATTTACTGATCGGTCGTGACAATGCGTTTAGGGAGGAAAAACTCGCTGCAACGCCTGACGACGAGCAATATTTAAAAGTTATTTGAAGTATAATAACAAATGAGCAGATTTGATTCGGTTTTTACTAGTTTTCTTTTATTTCTCATAATTTAAAGAAAATTAAAAAAATTCCAAATAATATTGTTTTTAGTTATTTCAAATGATTGGTAAACCGATTTCAGTTGTTCAGTTATTATACCTTTTAATAATTGTAGCTCGGTAATAATGAGTGAAAAAAAAGCCACGTTTCACGTACGCAAATTAACAAATCTTTACACAAAAGATGCAACTTTTTAACCTTTTTGGTTAAAAAAAACCATTAAAAGAAACACGTGTTTGTGCCATATTTAATTTAAATCAATTATTTAAAATTGCCGAAAAGGCGAAAAACAGTCGTCACACTATTATACATAATGACAAAGACTATATTATAATTTTATATAGATATTGGCATACTTGTTTTTTGTAATATACAATTTTAGTGGTGGATTGTTCCTATAAAAGAAGGCGTCGCCCAATCAGTCGATTTTAGTAACAATACTTTCAAAATGGTACCAAAAATAAATTATAAATATATTTTTATGTTGATAGAGAACTTCACATGTTAGATTTATTTAAAATGAATCATTTCATTTTTTTTAATATCTTTATAGCTTCTTATAAAAATTATAGGTTTTAAAATAAAAGAAAATCACGAAAGTCATCTTCTTTGGACTCGATGAAAGAGACACCTTGCCCGAGTATCTGACAACTGGACCTGCTACCATCTTCATCACCGGAGAACCGCAACTTCATTTTCCTTCGTCTCCTCATTTGACAGATAATGTAAAAGTAAAGTTATAATTTCTACTTTGAACTATTATTAAAGATCTAGCAAGACATGTAATATATAGAACAATTACGTTATATGAATATATATATATATATATATATATATATATATATAAAGCTAATTCAGGATTCTTAACTAATCATTCGTTTAGAGTAACACTTTATGGCTTCTTAGCTTTTGAAACCATGCTTCTAAGTTTCCATAATGACCACATGGAGGCTTCGAGCTTCGACGACCATGTTAAAGCAATGTCGTTGCTTTCTACTTAAATTCATTGAGTTGGCCATTGTTTCACTACTTACCATCTCCCACGACATCTTCATATCACAAACGAGGCATCTTATAGGGTCTAAATCGAGCTCTAAATGTTCCAATTTACCGCAATTAGACGTTCTTTCATTTTACTAGCCGTGATGATTTGATGCTAGTCTTTGTCAATGTCTATCTTTGCCATATGATTTATCTTCAACCTGATTAAGATGCTTAGGGTTTATAATGTAAAATAACATAACATCACTTTCTTTGGGTGTCTAATTCTATCACTGCTCTATTGATATATATTTATACATACATAATAATATAATTTTAACTAGCCTACTCTTTAAGAAAATGAAAAACAAAGGAAACTTAGTGAAATATATTTATTGTATAACATTTTGAAATACAAATTAAAGACGAATGATTGGATTTTTTTATATTTAAATAAAGTGGTTGTATATTAATCGTTACTGATCGTCCGGTTTAATTTTTTTTTTACCAACAACAATGAGAGATCTCATAGAATAGCTAGCGGGGAACTAGCAATACCTTAATTACATCAGGCCTAAACGGCATCTCCAGACAACATTATACAATTACAAACCAGAAATTAATATAATCCACTAGTCTTTACCCAATACCAGTTACCGGGTTTTTTGTCCAATTCTCCCAGTAGAGTCGATGTTTTTTGCTCCTATATTTCTTTCATTTAAAACTCAAAACTTTTATGTCCTCCACTACTTCCTCCACCTGTTTTCTAGCATTTGAAAACACCCAGTTGTTCATTGTTTTCCATAATAACCAAAGCGTGCAATATCCAATTAGACACCAAATCACTTTTCCTTCTTTTGATCCCGCCAATCGTTCAGTTTAATGATATATCATCTTACGCTACCCTTTCTGAAAATTAGATTAATCTTTTAGAATGATTTAACATCAATCTTACCTGTGTCATAAAACTATTAATTACGGTATTTACTGTATTTTGTAACTCGATAATAGTCTAATTTAAAATTTTAAGAAACATATATTCTTCTAAATAAATATTATTGTAAGTTTTTTATGAGAGAATGAAATAAAGCAACTTACAATTTCTAGAACATAAATATATGATAACATAATATAAATGATCCGTGTGTTGTAAATAAAATAATTAGTGCAAACATTAGTAACTTTTTATGGATCATGATAAAAGATCTTAAATAAAAATTAATAGTAATGTAAACATTATTAGTTTTCAAATTTGGTTTTATTTATAAGATTGAGTAAATCTTCTTGATTATGTAACTTTTAATTACTTTTTACATGAAGTATGAAACCTGTGCGGTGCAGCGAGGGAGTTCAAATTTTTAAGACTCGGTTTCGAGGATCGGTAGTATTCACCCTGTGAAAAAAATTCAAAACGCTGATAAAAATAAGCACTTCGAAACGACAAATTCGGAATTTTATAAAACATTATATTTTAAAGGTTGTAAGAGGGAAAAAATAAAAAAACCGAAACATTGAAACAACTTTGACAACTTGTACATTATAACGAAACCCGGTTTTGAATGAAATTTATATCAGAACGTAGCTAAAAATAAACACGTTGCAACGGTACATTCAAAATTTTATAAAACGTCATATTTTAAAAGTTATAAAAGAAAAAAAAATACTCACAAAATTAATTATAAAGGTTAAAATAATTTAAAAATTAAAATAATAAAAACAAATTAAAATAAAAGATTATTAATCAGAATATTAAGTTTAGTATTTCAAAAATTAAAATTACATCTTTTAGTTAAATAATAAAAAAGTTAAAAAAACAAAAACAAAAGCGAAAGAAAAAAAATGAAAATGTGGCTTGGAAAAAAGGGACGAACCAGGGGGCTTTGGGATCGAAACCGAGTAGCGGGTGTGAACGGGGAGGGCGCGAGACCACTGGTTCGGCTCGCAACTTGTGTTAATGATCTGCATCAATACATATATATATACGCATACAATAAGTCGTGAAAAAAATAGTGGCCATGACATTGTTCATACGAGCCATCATCTTTAATAATATATAAAAAATGCGCTATATATTTTATAGATTAAAATAATATATAGAACACGCCTAATTTTCAAAATACATACCGAAGAAAGGTTATATTGGTTCTTAACATTTTAAAGGGGTGCACTAGAGGTGCTCAAAAGAACCGGATTCGAATCCGATCCGACGGATTATTCGAAACCGGATCCGGCTAGAACCGGTTTTTTTGGAACCAGTCCGATTTTTTAAGAACCGGCGGATCCAGAACCGGTTTAGGTGTTTTTGACGGACCGGATAAAAATCGGACATTTTGGAACCGGTTTTTTTCGGACAAAATAGAACCGGTTCTAACCGGTTCTAGCCGTTGGGTTAAAAAAAAGGCTATATAGCCGTTAATATGGCCGTTTTTTTGGTTTTTTTTTGTTTTTGAGGCTTGAAACTTAGTATAAATAGGTATTGGGTGTATGAGTTAGTTCACCACAACATTCTAGCTCTCAAAACTCAAAAACGCTCTCAAAACGCAAAAAAAAAACGCTCTCATGGCTTCCGCTTCCGCAAGCACTCAAAATTCGGTTGGTGGTTCTACTAGTGATGTCACGGTGGTGACAGTACTTCCTTGCTCCGAAACCAAGAGATATGGGCTTATTTCGATTTATGCAAAATGTCGAACGGTTCGCAAAAGACTCGTTGCAAACGTTGTGGTAAAATTTTGGGTGCTGCGGGAAATAGCACTTTGAGGAAACATATTGGTAGTCACGCAAAACACACTCAAGGTGAAGATCAAACTCAAATTGGTAGGGATGGAGGAGTTTGGCAATACAATGTCGAGAGGCTTCGTGAGAGAATGACACATTTCGTCATTCAAGAAGAATGCCTTTTGATCACTTTGATAATCCGTGCTTGACGAGGATGATACAAGAGACGCTTCAACCGAGTTACACAAATGTAAGTCGTTCTACTTTGAGAAGAGATTGTTTAAAAATGTGGAAAAGAGCTAAAAAAGAATTAATTTTAGGTTTTGAAAATTTAAATACCGGCATTAACTTAACAACGGACGTTTGGTCCGCTCCACATGGTTTACCCGAATCGTACCTTTGCGTTACCGCACATTGGGTTCAACCGGAGTCGTGGCAAATGATGAAGCGTACGATTGCGTTTGATTATTTTGGATATCCACATACCGGTGAAAACTTATTTTATATTTTAGACTCGGTCATTCAAACTTATAAAATTCAACCAAAAATATTTGCAATATCTTTTGATAACGCTTCAAATAACACAAACACGGTGGAAAAATTAAAAATAAAATATGAACCGCCTTGTAACGGTGTTTTCTTTCATAGTCGATGTGTTGCACACATCATTAACTTGGTTGTGCAAGACGGTCTAAACGTCCAAGAAATTAGAGACGTAAAAGAAAATTTTAAAGTGATGTTACGTGAAGTTTTTAGCACAAGCAAAAAAAGATATATAAACTATAGAAACTTGTGCCAACAAACGGATTCCATCTTTTTAGGTCCGAATTGGGAAGTACCTACTAGATGGAACTCGACATGGAAAATGTTTGAATCGGCCTTAAGGCAAAGAGTTACTTTAAAACATTTTCATGATGAACTTGTACAAAAGAAACGTTGTTCACAAAAATTTGATAATATAAGTTGGGATATGAATTTGCTTGAGGTTTTAAAAATGCAACTACATGTTTATCGGGAGTTTATTATCCCACATCTTCGCTAATACTTCAACAATTATACTTAATATGTAATAAATTAAAAGAGTTTGAATATCACGGCCCTATTTTTGAAAAAATGGTAAAACCTATGAAAGCTAAATTTAAAATATAATTTTCAGAAATGCCGGCCATTGTTACATGTTCGGCCGCCTTAAACCCAACGATTAATGTAACCGGTGTTGAAACATTAATTGGATCAATATCGGATGATTTAAATATGTTCGAGGAAGACCCAAATTTTGAATCAAAAGCAATAAGAGATTTCAATTCGGCTTTTAATAATATGTTTGATTATTATTTACGCAAATATGGTGGAAGTGGTGATCCATCAAACATACGTGAATCAATGGGTTCGGGTTCAAGTTCTAGTAGTTCAAGGAACCCGATGCTAAATTTATTTAACACTTTAAGAAACGAAAATACTAAACGAGCTCGTGGAACCACACCAAGTAGCGAGCTTGGGAGATATCAAGCAACCGACTTTATTTCAACTCTAAGATCCGAAGAGTTTGAAAACTTTGATATCTTGAGTTGGTGGCAAGGAAGGGAATCCCAATATCCCGTGCTAGCCGCAATGGCCCGTGACCTACTAACCGTCCAAGCTTCCACGGTAGCTTCGGAATCTGTTTTTTCTCTTAGTGGCAGGGTTTTATCTATTCGAAGAACGAGGCTTACACCGGAATCTATGGAGATGTGTATTTGCTTGAAGGACCATTTGGATGCCGCCGAACGTGTACAACATGTTGCAAAACTAGAAGGCGAGCTTGACATTGAACAAGAAATACATGAATTCGAAGTAGAACAAGGGGCGGCGAATCCACTTTCTGACGAAGAACAAGCTTATGATGAAGTCCAACGTATCTCAAGCGAAGAATATTGAAAACCGATGTTACGAAGACTAAGACGAGTAGACGACGAATAACGAGTGATAATAAATAATATATATTTTGTTATTCAATTATGTTTTTTGTAATTTTTTGTATAAACAATTGTTAAATCACTTAAAAAAAGCTAAAAAAATAAATAAAATATGTATTTTATAGTGTATCTTTGTTAATTTAAAAAAAAAAAAATTTAAAATCCGGTGGAACCGGTTTTTTTGTCCGGTCCGGTCCCAATAGGTTTCAACTCTCCACTCCCTTAACCGGATCCGATCCGGAACCGGTTCCAATGGATCCGACCGTTGACCACCGTTGACCGAACCGGTCCGGATCCGATCCGGATCCGAAAAAAAACCGGTTTGTGCACCTTTAGGGTGCACTATTAAAATAATTAGCTTTTAGCGATTAAAAATCATCGACGGATCACTGACACATCCAAAACAAGAATACATCGGTGACTTATCTAGTCGTGTGTGTTAGAGTTGCCAGCCTTTCTAAAAATAAACATCGGTGACTTATATGTCAGTGAAAATTAATTATATATTGTGAATTAAAAATATCTAAACATCATTAGTTTTCAACTCTGGTTTTACTTATAAGACAAGTAAAGCTTCTTAATTATGTAACTTAATTTTAATTACTTTTTACACTAATAAGTACTATATATTTTGTAGATTAAAATAATATATAGAACACTACTCATTTTCAAAATATATATCAAAGAAAGGTTACATCGGTTTTTAACATGGTCAGTACTAGAAAATTGATTTTTAACGACGAAAATCACCGATGGGTTACCGAGAAACCCAAAACAAGAATACATAGGTGACTTATTTGTCGGTGATTTTGCCATGATGATCTAACCATGACTTTTGTCAGTAATCTACTAATCCGTCTGCAGCGGTGGTCCTTTAGTAAATTCCATAGGTGGTCTTTCAGTGAACTCTTTACAAATGTCATATTTCACAACGGCATATCACTGACGACTTCTACTTTTATCGAGAGATTTTTAATATATACGCCTATCGCTGAAAAGTCTCTGGTGGTATTAGGGTATGTGGTATACTCTCACGGGTACCCAAGTGAGAGGGCTCACATGAGAAGGAAAATAGTGTTTCACCCAAGTGAGGGGGCTCACATGAGAAGAACCCCCTCCCTCCCCCCACTCTCTTGAGTGAAGGGGTGTGTGAGGCAATCTTCGTGAGTTTCTTCACGGTGAAGAGAGAAAAAATAGGGGAAGAAAGGTTGTGATTGGCTAGAGGTAATGTGAGTCCCCTCACTTGGGTAAGACACTATTTTCCTTCTTATGTGAGCCGCCTCACTTGAGGTACCGTGAGGGGTACTAAGTGTTTTTACTATTAAAGTGCTAGATAACTTATATCTTCTTATGATTACAAGTTCCTCAATGTATATTTAATAATTTTTTATTAGTTGTAACAAAACTAACTACATAATAAAATAAAAATACTTATAAAATTTTATTTTATCTATTACTTTATTAAATAATCAGTTTTGGGTTAACTGATATAGCCCATTTATTAAATAGGTTAATTCGAACATGACCCGTTTGATAAACATCTGACTCGTTAACCTATTTAGTTTAAGGGTTTAAAACAAATCATGTTTAGATTTTGAGAGGTTATTAAAAAAGTGTTAACATTCAAAGTTTAACATTTTGATTTTTAATTTTTCATCTTGTTATGCGTTTCTAAAAATGAAACTAGTTTTCTCTCTTGAACTTTTCAACAATTTTATTCATTGCTCTCAACTGTCGATCAACATTTCCACGTTCTTCAACCCTTTCTATACGGTTCCTCTAATTTTAATGTATAAATCCAAGTTTGTTAATTAAAAGTGAAAGATAAGATTTTTTTTTTAAACACAACCTTTCTAGTATGTTCTTCCTTTCTTTTCTCTTACTAATTTCCCAGAGCTACTGGCTCACTTCACTCTCTTTAAATAAGAAAGAAGGGGAGTCACTGGCTTCCTTTCCTCCTAACCAACTCGTTACATGGTCTATGTAGTTGAGATGGTACTGTATAAGCAGAGGTGGGGATGACGCTCGTATCCCGTAACTTGTCAGTAGAGTCATTCATCCCTGTCTTAGTTGCATTATTTATCCTGGAAAGCTCTCTGCCTCTGTCTCTGGGCAGCCTTTGAGCATCTCAGTGAGTCTTCCCCTTATACATGATAGAGGTAGTGATAAGAGTTTCCGAGTGAGGCGAGGGGCTCCTCTCAATCGACGAAGGCTTGAGTCCCCTACAGCCAGTACAATGCGCTAGTCACGTCTTCTATAAGGCTAGCATCTAATATAAAGAAAGTTGTCCTTGTGGACTTTGTCTCATCTTTTTTATTCACTATATTCAAGAAGAAACAATTTCATTTAAGTTGGAGTCATTGGTTGTCTAAATTGTTACTAAGTTACCTAGGCAAGTAAACGAACCAGACAAACACGAGTGGGGGCATGTTCATGTTCATTCATTTAACTTTAATCGAACACAAACACGAACATGAACACAAACATATAATCGAACTAATTTTTTTGTTCATGTTCGTTTATTAAGAAAATAAGCATGTTCGTGTTCGTTCATGTTCGTAATTCGTTTGTTAAAAAGTTAAACGAACACTTCATGAATGTAAGCGAATACAAACGAACGTAAACAAACAAACATAAATGAACGTAAATGAAAAAACATAATTGAACAAACATAAACGAACACAAGCGAACATAAATAAACACAAACGAACATAAATGAACACAAACGAACAAGGCTAATACATCACGATTCATTCAAAAACACATAAAATAGTCGTTCAAGTGTACATGATTCAACCAAATTTCCATCATATCCAAAAGTCATCCATCCACCATCCATGTTTCATCTAAAAATCAATGTTTTTGAGTCCGGTCCGACCGGGAATCGGATTGCATGTTCTATAACCGTTTTAGAAAAAACCAGGCAGTCCAAGCGATCTAGCGGTTGAACCGGGAACTAAAGGGTTGAACCGAGTAGTGTAATTTGCTTTTTTTTTAACTCTTTGATGATTTTTTTTTTACTTTTACACAAATAATAATCCTTCTCCTCACTCATTTACCCACAAACAAATGGATGCTTGGATGTGTAATTAGTTCTTCATTTGGATGTTTATTTGCTTCTGTATATTTACTTAATTGCCTTCTGTTTATTTACATATGTACTTAATTGCCATTAATCTTCCTTTACAGCTCTTAATTTGGATGATTGGTTGTATATGTAGTATTTGGATTTTTTTTGCCCTTTTCTATACATTTTTATGAATATTTATATTATTTATTACGTCATCCGATTCTTAAATCCAGTCAAACCAGTCCGACCAATGAACCTCTAAGGCGTCCGTTTCTTTGTCCGATTCAGTTCCGAAAATATTGCTAAAAATCCATCTTCCATGTTTAAACCTGTAATAAAGAATAAATAAAACACATAAGCTTAAATTAGTGGTTCAAATTAATACTATCTATACAAATTCAATACTTTACCCAATTCATATTTTTCGTTCAAGCTCGATGTATGTAATATCATCATTTTCCTATAGTTGCGTTCAACGGGTGGAGGTTAGGATAACCAAACTAGGGTTAACCAAGTTAAGTTAAATATGTGTGTGTGTGTGTGTATATATATATATATATATATATATATATATATATATATATATATATATGCTAGGTTAGAATCTCGTGTATTACACGAGTTGAACAAAGTATAATGTAATCTGTTAACGTATACACTCGTCAAAATGGAACAATGTGAATATGTAAATATATGATTAAATGCTTTTATTTGGATCCTATATGTCTATAAAATTGTTTTCAGTTTGTAGAATTCATAAAAATATGATTGAATAATTTAATTGATAATAAACATAATTTTAAATTAAAAAAATTTTAGATAAAAATTGAAACAAATAATTAATTTAGTTGCCTAAAATTATGGAGTTGATTATTAATAAGAGAGGGGCGGGAAAATGAGAATGATGAGGCCTAGAAATATGACAAGTGTCCTCTTAGTTTAGTTGTTTATTAGGTATGCTAGGTTAGAATATATATATGATGGGTTAGAATCTCGTGTATTACACGAGTTGAATAAAGTATAATGTAATCTGTTAACGTATACACTTGTCAAAATGGAACAATGTGAATATGTAAATATATGATTAAATGTTTTTATTTGGATCCTATCTGTCTACAAAATTGTTTTCAGTTTGTAAAATTCATAAAAATATGATTGAATAATTTAATTGATAATAAACACAATTTTAAATTAAAAAAATTTTAGATAAAAATTGAAACAAATAATTAATTTAGTTGCTTAAAATTATGGAGTTGATTATTAATATGAGAGAGATGCGGGAAAATGAGAATGATAAGACCTAAAAATATGACAAGTGTTCTCTTAGTTTAGTTGTTTATTAGGTAGTATAAATATAGATTATTAACTATTTTAAAAATTAAAAATATAAATGGGTTTTGTATTAATATTTAAACAAACACACATACAAATATTATATTTGAAATTTGGTATTAATATTTAAACGAACGGACATAAATGAACGGTCATAAACAAACGAATGTAAATAAACAAACATAATCGAACATAAACGAACGAACGCAACATGTGTTCATATTCATTGGTTTAATTAAATGAACACAAAATTTTGTTATGTTCGTTCGTTTATTAAATAAAAAAACATAGACGAACTTTCCGCCGAACAGTTCACTGAACGTTAAGTTCATTTACAAGCTTAAAGCTACCAGGTAGGTATTATTCACAAATAACAAGTAAATGAGTTGACCCGTAACACAACATGATTCTAAATATATACAAATAAATATATGGGTCGGGTTCAGGTTACACGATATACACATACATATTACTTTTTAAAATATATAACACAAGTATTATTTTCAGAAAATGAAGAATAATTAATTGACAAGGTTCCCTCCTTCTGTGGTCAATATTCCCCCGTTTCCCGTGTGTGCGATCGCTACCATGGTGGCGTGGGAGATGGTGGAGTTGTTGACCGGAAAACCCTATTTAGCGGCTACTCCATTGCTTCTGTTGACACAGTAAACTCACGACTCCGAGTTTCTTCTTAAATCACACATGGGTAATCTAAATTCTTCTACTCTCCTATTAAATATTAATCAATTAACATGTTAATATCCCACCTTGATTGAATGTCCTCCCGCCATTCGTTGCCATGGTTTGGGGATTATTATAATTAGCTGCGCAGTAAGTGTTTGAATAAATGCCTGACTGACCCATGATTATGGTTTTTGTCTTTTCTCTTGTTGAGTATTGATTGTCTCACCTATCTTGGTTTCATTCCTTCTTGTGCTGACACTAGACAGAGTTCTTTAAGGTAGTTGTTTCTGTTCATGTAACATAAAGTTCAAGTTTTAAATCTGTTAATGTTTAAATTGGAAACAAAATATTTGTTTTCAGCTTCTGTGAGAATGAGTTCGAGTTGTTGAAAATTTGAATGTTTTGTTTGAAGTTTTGGAATAATAGCAAGCAAAGTCGATAATTGATCGATCGGTTCAAATGGGAAAAGTGTTGTGGATTGAAGATGAAGAGCAGTTAGATAGAAGTTATCCAGGATGCATGTATGGCATATTTAATGTGAAGAAGATTCTTCCACACAGAAAACATGAAGCCCTCATTAAGCATGTCAAAGGTAAGCAAATTATTTCATTAATGATATACTTCAATCTTTCAGCAAGTCAAGTTTATGGAAATATATATTTTTTTGGTCTCATTTTCTTTAGGCGACAGAAGGTATAAGAGGATATCAGATTATCAAGATTCTTTTGAAGTTTTAAATATATTTGATGCCGAAAAAAGTCATATACTGGTATGCATTTCTTAAAAGTTTACTGATTTTCCTTCTATGCAAAAGTTTTTTTTTGTTTGGTTTCAGCAGAAATAAAATGATAATATTTCTGGATAATATTAAGCAGGTGGATCAGAGTAATAGAAAAACCATTCCTACCCAAAAAGGGTCGCTAAAAGCTCGTATAAAGACATTAATTTCTGAAGATAACGATATCGATAAAGAACAAGATCAAGATTTTGTTTCAAGTCCAAAGTTGCAAAGGACTTATTCAATTCATCATTCAGAAACCAACGAATGGGTTCATCCAATCATTTTCTTTCCTGAAAATGTCACAGAAAGTACAGTGAGTTCTAAAACACATGTTAATTTTACAAATCTTGAAGTTAACGGTTCTCAGGATATTTTAGATATGTTTGAAGTTGACAAAGAGGTGTTCATGAACGCCTGGCAAGATCGTTCGCTATCTTCTGATACAAAACCAAAATTGACCAAATCTGGTTCTTTTCCTACTGCTAATAAGTCGGTTAGTAGAACCTTGATGCCTATGAAGCTCAAAGACAAGCTGAATGAAGTTTACACCTTGTCAAAAGCCGAAAAGACAAAGAACTCAACTGATGATCTGGACGGTAAAAATATTATTCGTCTCAGAAGAATATCTTCACTTAATGAATCAGCAGATGGATATACGCGTTTTCTTGATTTTAGTGTCAGTAAAGAGGCCACTCTACGCACTTCTAGAAGCTTGAAGTTAACAATCGGAAGTGAGAATCTTTTAAGGAATAATCTAAATCAAGGATCTCGTGACACTTGTTTCCTTAGAAGTTCTAGCCAAAGTGAAAGAAATCCAGTTTCTTTACTTCTAAATAAAGATAAATATGCAGAATTGAATTCTACACAAGATTGCGAGTCTTTGCATGAAGTGATGGATAAAAGTGATACTCTTTTGGAAAATGAGCACTCCCCTAAGGCTAAATCTTCTGCATTTTGTGAAGATGCATACGGGTTAAAAGTCGAGGAAGATTATTATCAGATTTCAGGAGAAATTACTCAAGAAATCCCTGTTTTAGTTCCTGAGTATTGTCTACAAGATGAAAGAATTCAAATCTCAAAAGGTAGCTTAGTGTGTGTGTGTGTGTGTGTATGCTAGATGTGGCAAAATAGGCTGGTCGGCGGGTTGGTTAATGGGTCAAGATGGGTAATTATGTAGCGGTCAAAGTGGGTCGAAGCACATTTTCTTCAAAAATTTTAGTAAATAGTTCGAGTGAAAAATATGACAAAAAAGTTATATTGTTTCTGTAATAATCTAAAATTTTGAATTAAAAGGATTTAAGAGGTTTTATGCATTAAAGATTACATTTTTGGGTGACTTTTGACCCGTTTGACCTTTTTCCTTCTGAGCTAATCCTAAGTCAAATAATTTAGGAGGTTTTATGCTTTACAAGCTGCATTGTATTAACTTGTTAATGAATTGCAGGTTTTCAAGAAAATGTTGAGAAGGAGATCAAGACTGTCAACAATAAGAAATACA